>JAQQAC010002837.1:4671156-4684138 GCA_029783875.1 Phataginus tricuspis
TACGCACATCAGCGGTGGAGGGGGGTTTCTTTTCCCTCCACTCTTCCTACAGATTTTACAGTTGTCTCTTAAGCCGGGCAGCCCCAGAAGCACCTTCTGGGTAGATTTCTAGCTGGGGAAGAGACCCATGGCAGGCCTCTTATTAAAAGGCGTTTAATAACTTTTACGTCTTCATTGCATTAGAGCCGATTTGGTGCAGGATAATGGTGTCTGTGGCCGGAATAAAAACACCCATGACCATTCTCCCTCATTACCAGGTAAGTGATGGGGATGGATTTCCTACTCTCTGAATAAGACAGGGAAGGAAGGAAAGGGTAGAGCTACGCTGGAGGAGCAGGCCAGCCTGTGTGCGGCGGCTCCAGGTCTCACGATGGCACCATCACTGCCCCCCTGGGGGTGACTTAGAGCACTCTGCAGCTGCCCCTCAGCCTCCTGTTGGAGCAGCTGCCTCGCTGCCATTTTCTGGGGAAGAGCTTTGAGTGTGGTGGACAGGCCGTGAGCAGCAGACAGGAAGTCCTGGTGAGGTGTGCAGGGCCAGGCTGTATGCTTGGCATTGCTGGGAGGGAGGAGGTGCAGATTGGGGGCCCCTGTTTGGGTGTCTCCTTGGCCTCCTCTCCGCCCCATAAGGAGCTTGCACATGGAGAAGGTTTGATGAGGCAGAGCACTGAGCAGAGAAGGTTGTAGCTGTTTCATTGCTCTGGAGGGAGGGAACTTGGTGTCTAGAACGTCAAACAACTGTAAGCTTCTGTAGGTTGCAGTGAAGAATAATAAGCACCTGAGAGAAAGTCCTGTGTGTACTCTTGATGACACACCTGGTCATTTGTCTTTTATAAAGAGAAAAAAGCCTTGTTTAAGATATTTACTCATGCCTTTGAGTAAATTAATATTGACTTGACATTTGACAAGTACTTGAATTTTGCTTCCTCTGCATTTGGAGCAGGGATCCAATGTGCAGGAAGCACTTTCGTGCCCCAGTGTCTGCAATGAATCTTTGCTCATCTGACCGATTGCACTGAGCCTGCTGGGTGCTGGGCTGCTCTTTTCAGGACTTAGGGTGGCCAAGCTTACAGGGAAGCATGGCCCTGCCCTTGGTGGGCTTACACTTTAAGGAGAATGTTGTCCAAGGGAAGCGGGAAGTCCTACCCAGCTATCTTAGGGACAGGTGTTTATCCAGGGAAATCTTGATTAAAGGATTTGCCTTAGTCTCTTTGGGCTACTTAGTGGAATCCTACCATAGACTGGGTGGTTTATAAATAACAGACATTTATTTCTCACAGTTCTGAAGGCTGGGAAGTCACTCTCTGGGGTCCCTTATAAAAATTATAAAAAAGGGCACTAATCCTATTCATGAGGGCCCCACTCTCATGACCAGATCAGCCTGATCCTAATTTGTTCTTGACATTGGACATGCTTCCTAACTTGTTTGGTCCCCCCTTCCCAGCCACACCTAGCTTCTCGGGAGGTCAGGGTCTCGGGCACGCAGCCTGCACCTGGACTGCAGCACCTGCTCATGAGTGTGGGCCGGTCCTGTGGCCACTGGGTGAATGAGGATCCCCTTCCTCTGACTTGTGTGGCTGGAGGGAGACTGATGCCGGAGATGCTGCCAGCCACGTTCAGGATGTCTGGGCTTGGGAGGAGATATCCTGTCTCCAAATCTTAGGGCCAAAATGAACTTCCCTCATCAGGACTAGCTTGCCTGGCAGGCCCGTGGTGAGACATAGTCCCCAAATCCAGCTTGAAGCTGCGGCTGATTTTTGTGGGGTTCACATTATTTAAAATGTGACCTAGAATGGCATTTGGGTCTGCAGAAAGATGGGAGCTGGAGCTTATCAGGCCTGCAGCGCAGAACCTGGAGCAGCCTGGGACCCTGCCACTTGGTTTGGGCTGTTCTGATGGGGAGCTTGTTTGTAAGACACATTGTTCTTGATACCAGGACCTGAAGCATCTCAGGTGAGGAACTGGGAGAGGGAGTAGCAAGGGAACAGGAGGCGAACACAGGAGCTGAGAATCCAATTTTTCATATAGTAGCAAAACAATACAGTTGTGTATTCCCATAATATCCCTTCAGTTTCTTGGGGTCTGGAGTTGCATCTATTTTTAAAAATACTTGGACCTATAATTCTGCTTTATGCAGACCAACTGGAGGGACTCTGGCTTGGAGATTTAATGTAAAATAAACTCTAAATGGGGTGGCACACAGCACGGCAGCCTGCAATTGTAGGCAAGCAGTTTTTCTTAAACAATCGGAGAATGATGGAAATAATGGCTGTGTTGGGTTTTGTCCCAGAGTGAAGGCTTTCTGTGCGCTGGGGAGCTGGATGGTGGCTTCTCTGACGTCCTTCTGTCTGCTCTGCACTCTAGGCGGCCAGGTGTCCTGCTCGGCCCCGGGGGGCAGGGAGGCTCCAGAAAGGGAGCATTTGAGAGAGCTGGACTCCTTTAATGTAGCTAGATGTCCTGGAGAGTCATCCAGGCCTCAGGGCTGAGGTTTCTTGGTGCTTTGGAACTGGGCATAGAAGGCTTAAGTTTGGCAAAGAAGGGCTGTGTCTTGCCGATCTGTCTGAAGCAGGTCTGGGGGCGTCTCTGAGCCTCATCGAATTGGAGTATTTTTCTTTGTTAATCTCTCATGCCTTAGTACCTTTTGCCGTGTGGAACCTATCTGGTTTTCCCACTGAGATTCATAGCCACCTGGCTAAGTCCTGGCAACTGGAATGATGTGTCCCTGGGACCCCTGCTGCCGACAGGCCCCCCAGCCCAGGCTGTCCTCAGGATTGCCCTAGAATCCTAGGATTGCAACGTCATCCATCCGCACGTATTGCACGGCTCACCTTTTATCCCCGCAGCACTGAGCGTCGTGGGCTCCTTTCCCTTCATTAGTAATAGGGTGCCACGCTCTGTTGCCAGCCTTCTTTCCTGAACTTCTCATTGGCCGCTGTAGGTTCACCTGCCCTGGGGTTTTGCAGCATGCTCCAGGATCCCTTTAAGCGTGTTTTCTCATGTCCCTGGGATCCCCAAACAGCAGGAACCTCAGAGAGGCCACTCTTCCCTCTGGGCTCCTGCCCTCTGACAGTTCTGTGGTCATTGTCTCAAAAAATACAACATCAGTTGTCTCCAAGTCTAGGAACTGTGCTTGGCTGGTGAGGTGGCCAGAATTTAATCGTCTCCGAGAATCCCCCTAGATGTCAGGTTGGAATGGTTCCAGGATGCTGGGAGTGTAGGGAAGGTCACATTTCTTTGTGTAAATCCAATGAAATCCAATTCAGGGCCCCATTTGCTATGATTAGAGTTGGTCCCAAATTCGGAGTTCTCAGGGCTCCGTGCTCTGGGCCATGTGAGAGTTCAGAGGAGCTTCTCTGTGTGTGGCTGCCATGGCTCACCGAGCCCTGCCGAGGCCACCAGGGGCCATTCGGGCTTGGGTGGCCCCACTCCTTGCCAAGGAGGGCCACCGCCAGCCGTGTGCAGGTGCCTGGTCTTCACAGACCTCCGCCTCCTTCTGTGGTCCTGTCCCTCGGTGTCGCCGTAGCTGATCAAACTCAGGCCCCTGCACCCCAAGACCCTCCACCTCTATCCTTTCCAGGCCCTGAAGAGCAGCGCCCCTGGGTCAGGCCTGCTCTGGGCCCAGAACGGCAGCCTCTCCCGTCTCAGTAGTCCTCTTAGAGACCCTAGAAATACAAAGACCCCTCCCTGGGGATATTCCGTCAGGGCAGCCAGACGAGGTCTCCTCCCAGCTCTGGAACATAAGTGAGTTATTTGTTTAAATAATAATAAAAATCACCCATTCATCCAGAGAATATCAAGTATTTGTTGGAATAAATAAAAGGCATTGTCATTTTTCTGGGAGAAGGGGAAAATACCTTTCACTTCTGAGTGGTCTACAAGATACAAGTTAATTTTTCAACAGATTGTCCTGCCAGGTTAAATTCTCAATAACGTGCCCTGCTGCCCATGGCTCTTCCTACGCTGTTTCCTAGGGGACACTGTGGAGCAAAGATGAAGTGGCCTCCCAGTGACACCGTGGGACTGGAAGCCGACCCCAGGACGCACCCTACTCACCACAGAGGGTGTGAGCCCCCGGGAAGCGCCGAGCATGGTCCCTGCCCTCAGGGGCCCGGGGTCTTCTCCAGAGGAGCAGTAGTGAAACCCAGCAAGTTGGGTGGGCAACTTCCAGGCCAAGGGTGTGGTCTGGTCGGCACCGCTGCACTTTAGTCCAGTCGGCCCTTTGCTTGCGTTTCTGTTTGTGGTTTGTATTGAGTTTGTTTATTTTCACATTTCTACACTGGGGGTGTCTTGGGGGCAGGGGCTGTATCTCTTTTGCTCTTGAATCCCTGGGAGGTGCACACTTGTTATTTGCTGGATACATGCGTGCGTGCGTGCATGAATGAATGATACAGGAATTCGAGGAGCTGGGCCTTGAAGGATGGGTATATTTTGGGTAGGTTGGGGGTAGGGTGGGATATAGTGGGAGAAAAGGGAGGTGGGGCCTGACTGGTGCATAAGAACAGCTTTACTGAGATACGATTCACGTATGGTACAATGCACCCACTCATGGCATACAACTCAATAGTTATTATCTATTTATTTACAGAGCTGTGCAACCATCAGTCAATTTTAGAACATGTTTATCACCCCAAGAGGAAATCCCATACACCTTAGCTGACATCCCCCCATGTCCCGTCAACCCCTGGCAATTCTGAACATTTCATGTAAGTGGAATCCTACAGCATGTGGCCTTTTGCACCTGGCTTTCTTCACCTGGAGGAATGATTTCAAGGTTCATCCAGGTTGTAGCATGTGTCAGGGCTTCCCTCCTTCCTGTTGCTGACCGGTATTCCGTGGCGTGGGTGAAGATGGCAGCACCTCAGGTTAGGCACTGGATGCCTGGAGTGAAGCTGTTTGAGCAGGAGCTTGACCTAATCCAACTGGGGCTCGGGCAGCTCAGTCTGACAGCGGGATCAAAGGGAACGGGATGTCTCTGGGGCAGAGATGACCGCGGAGGCTTTCCGGGTGTCTTGGCAGGAGGCGTAAGCAGGCGAGGCGCTGAGGAGGACACGCGAGCAGGACCTGTACATGTGGCTACAGCACCAGGAAGGAGCTCTGGCACTTTAGGCCTGGGGTACTGGGGCCTGGGGCAGGAATTGTGTGGTGACCGATGAGAAAGGGGAAAGGCAGCTCAGGGTGCTTTACCTTTTGGAGGGAGGGCAGGTACAGGAATCAGCAGGCTTCAGGGCACAAGGCAGAGGACCTGGCAGACAAGGGCTCCTTCCCTAAGGAACTGCCTTTGAGAGGGCAGGGCCACCCAGAAGCCAGGCCTGTGGAACAGGTAGCACATCTGTGATTGACGCTGAGAGGGTGGGTTGCCCGGGAGAATGTGAGCACAGGCCAGCATGGTCCAGAGGGCTTCCTGGGGATGGGCGCCACGCTTCCCTTGAAGGATGGAGGAGTCGTTCACAGGCAGAGAGGAGGGAAGGGAATGTTCTGGATCCAAGCCAGGCAGATAGCAGGCGCAGGGGCACTGGATGGGGGAGAAGTAGTGTGGGTCTGGCCCCAGATTGGAACCTGCAACCTGCAGGGAACATTGGAGAACAAGCCACCAGGCAGGGTGGTACGAACACAACAAATATATGTGGCACATCCTATGCGCCAAGCACAGGGCTAATTAAGCTTTTTATGCTACTGTTCACAACCTACAGGGTAGATTTTATTATTACAACTACTTTACAGACGTGGAAACTATGATTTAGAGAAATTAAGTCACCCTGAGTCATATCTAAAAACGTTCTCATTTGGGTGTAAACAAACAAAGTAATAATTACAGCATGTTTTACACTGGATAGACTCTACCAGCGATTCTAGGAAGCTTCTAGACATGAGATTTCAGTTCAATAAACACTAATTGCGGGCTGGGCATTTAGTATACAAAGCTGAGTAGGACACACTTCTGTCTCCAGGGGGCACCCCAGCCTAGCGGAGAAAGGAAGGCTCACCCCCAGACCCCGCCCACCCGCTCGGCCTCGGCACCTCTCCGGAAATGCTCCTTGCTCCATCAGGAGTTGGCCTGGGACGCTCTTTCCCTCCTTCACTGGGTGGACTGGGCGACTGAGCAGACACCAGAGGGGGAAAGCACGGGGTGAGGTTCAGGACCCCAGGCAAGGAGGCTGGTGTGACTGGGCGATGTGAGTGGAGGCAGCGTGGGGGCCAGCCAGGGTGCTCAGAAGAAGCAGGGGAGGGAGGTGGTGTGGACCACTGCAGCGGGGCAGCAGCTGTCTCCTCTGGGCAGGTTTCCTGAGCCCTCTTTGCCTCCTGTGCACTTGTCGCAGCACAGCTGGGCTTCCCAGGTAACGGTCCACCCCCCACTGCCCCGAACCCCACACCCTGCCCAACTCCTGGCGGGCCGTCACCACCTCCCCTGCTCGCAGCCTGCAAGTTCTGCATCTAGGCACTAAATGGGTCTCCAGCAGCTCCAGAGAAAGTGATCCATTTAAACTGCGGGTCCTGGGGAGGCAGCTCAGGGAAGAGGAGCCCTCACTGAGTTCCTGCATTTTGTAGCCTTCTGGAACTGAGCAGCTTTTAGAATTTCAAGCCACAATTTGTATTCAAATGAAGGTCATTTGAAAGGTGTAACATAGTAAACAGCCATTATTTCATTTTGATGGTGGCACTAAAATTATAGTGTTGGTTGAATTATTTTAGTGTAGGACCATTACCATCTCCCTAAAACACTTAGAGGGGTTTTTAGAACGATGCTACAATCCTAAAATTAGAAGAAAATTAAAAATCACAAAGCTGTGGTGGTGGTGGTGTAGTGTGGGCTGAGGACCCCTGGGGTGTGGGAGAGTTCCCCATTCCTTCACATTCCTGTTCACTTCAACAAAGGTGGTTTTCTTGCTCACCACAGACGTGGGAAGGGGTCGCTGCGTGCACATCAAGAAGAGGACATTGTCCTGCTTTGAATTGTGGGACATAAAAGAATGCCACCTGCAACTGTCCTATCATTCTGTCATGGGGCTTTCCTCTCTTGGGCTCTCCTTCCAGAGAGAAGCACCTTTGGAGGGAGCCCCTGGGAGAGGCAGCTTGCCGGCCCCCCACTACCTCTAACGAGCTTGCAGGGGCACTCGCTGGAGAAGCTGGGACACCCTTGGGTCCCTTGTCGCAGTGCTTTGGGCTGGCCCGTCGGGGGCCTGCAAGTTCCGGGCAGGATCAGGGGCAGGTGCTGGGTTCCCTGATGGGCAGTTACGGCTCTGCTACCACTACATATCCAGAAGCTTTCCTCTCCTCCCAGAGGCCTGGGCATCTCCTTTCCAGCCAGCCAGGGATGGCTGAGGCATTAGGTAGGCTGAAGGGATGGGTCCCCGGCGACACCAAGGATCACGAGTGTGCCGAGAGGCAGACCCAGGAGAGACATTCCATCTTCCTCCTTCACGGTGCAGATCAGGAAACAGGCCCCAGAGGGACGGTGAGTCCCCTAAGGTCACGCAGCCCTCGGTGACAGGTGGGAGACTCAGCCTGGAGCCTTGGGCTTCTTTGCTGTCCTGGGCATGTGTTTTAAGTTCTTATTTCCCTACCTGAAACCCTCTGGGTCAGTTATCTACAGAATTCAGAATGCTTTGGGTTTTGGAAGACTGATCAGTGCATGTGCTGGCCCAGCCTGAGAGGCTTTGAAGCAAAACCCTCCAAGCAAACACGTCGGTATTTCTACAGGAAAACATAGGACTAGTCACACTAAATGGGTTAAATAAGGGCTAGAAATTGTGTCAATTCAAATTAAGTCTTGCCACCTCACGGTGCCATATTTAAGAAAAAACTTTGGATTTCCTGAGGCTTTTTGGATTTCAGAATTTCCAGTAAAGGACATGGCCATGTGTAGTAGGCACACATGCTCCCTGAGCACAAGTTGAAAGGTTCAAAAAAGCACCTTTGGAAGGAGATGGACATTGCCTCCAATTTTACCAATTTCTAGACTTAGAAAAAAAATTTTTTATTGAGGTATAATTAACATTATATATAGTTTCAGGTATACAACATAATGATTCAATATTTGTCTATCTTGTAAAATTATTACCACAATAAGTCTAGTTAACATCTGTCACCACGTATAGTTACAGACATTTATTTTTCTTGTAATGAGGACATTTAAGACCTACTCTCTTAGGTAAGTTTCAAATATGAAATATGGTATTATGAGCTGTAGTCCCTGTGCTGTACATCACATCCCTAGGACTTTCTGATTGTATAGTTGGAGGTTTGTGCCCTTTGACCCCCTTCACCCATTCTGCCCACTCCCCGACCCCTGGCAACCAGCCACCAGTCTCCTGTTTGTGCCTGTGAGCTTGGGTTTTTGTTTTGTTAGATTCCACATATAGACAATTTCTAGACTTTTGTATTTTTACACAGCTCGGTTCTTCCTCTGTACCATTTGCATCCTATTATCACTTTATATTACATAATAAACACTTTTCCATGTTTCTCAACACTTAAGCCTTTTGATGGTTGCACAGTGTTAGAAGCTGGGTCATCTACCCTGAGCCTGGAACTTTGCTCCCTTCAGCCCATGTGGTTCTTCACCAATTGAACTATAAGCCCCTCACAGAGCACCCTCCAAGAACATTCTCTAGCATCTTGGCATCCCCCTGGGCAGGGCCCCAGCTGAGGCCGCCAGCGCTCAGGGGGTTGTTTCTGGGACATTCCCCCTTCCATGCTGGACACAGGCAACTGTGAATCCCATCAGCTCGGAAAATGAGGGCAGGTTCTACGTTTGCCTGCACACACTGAAGGTGGGAAGGGGGACAGAGCTGGGTCTTCATTGGGCTCCCTACGAGGGTGACGCAGTCCTTGGAACATAGCTCTATGGGCCAGTGTGCTGGCCTTGGGAGGGCCTGGGGTGGCGCTCTGCCTCCCCCTCTTGCAGAGCTCTGTCTGCCTGACTTGGGCTTGGTAGGAAGCAGGCCTTTGGAGACCATTGGTCCCAGCTTGCAGGTTCCCTGTCACCCTCCCAGGAAGAGGGAGTGTGGGGTGGAGGTGAGGATTTCAGACAAGACTTTAAAGTCCTTTCTGGGTGGGGAATCCTCTGACCTGCCTTGATTATCCTTTTCTAGATGGTTCACCCTCCAAAATTCTCCCTGGGGTTTAGGAATAGCCACCAAGACTTACAGAATGTGTTGGGTGTGGGTCCTGTTTGCTGTCTTTATCCTGTGTTACTTCCCATTGAGGCAGGTTGTCCAAATGTGAATTCCAGAAAGAAACCCAGAGTGTGAGTGAGGAAACTTGCATTCCTGGGAACATTGATGCCATGTTCTTAGAAAAATAATTTTTGAGAAAGAGCTAGGTATGAAGGCCTGTGTAATTCTCTCAGGCACCTCTGTCATAACCTGTCATCACGCTATATGCTTTTACCTTATAATATTTACCACAACTTGTCTTTATATGTTTATTTTGGTGTTTTATTTCATTTCATATTTATCTTCTCTACAAAGCCTCATGGAGGCAGGTTCCATAAATAATTTGTTAATTGCTATAGCTCAGTGCCTGGCACATGGCAGGCATTCAACACATAGATCTGTTGGACAGATGGATGGGTGGGTGGATGGGTGGATGGATGGGCAGATGAATGGATGGGTGGATGGGCAAATGGATGGATGGGTGGGTGTATAGGTGGACGGTTGGATGGGTGGATGGTTATATGGATGGATAGGTGGATGAGTGGGTGGTAGGATAGATGGATAGATGGCAATACCAAATACTTTTGGGGCATTTCATGAAAATTAAGCTAAGCTTCTCAAAATGCTCCTAGGCCCACCCTACATTCTGAATCTTTTGTCACAAGTTATAGAAAAAAAGTCAAGTCAACTTGAGAAGAAACGGAATTATTATGAAGATATAGAAATGTCTCACAGGAGAAGCAGATTCTGGTAGAAGCTGGAACAGGGAGCAGGCAGGCCATCCAAGCCCTGTCCATCTCTGCACACCACACTGTTTTCTCTCAGCAGCCTGGCTGGGTTCTGTCCTCAGTCCACATGGTAGGACACCAACACCCCCAGTCCTGACCATGTGTGTTAGCAGGTCAGCCATACAGGGGGGCTACTGGCAGGTCCTGAAACCAAATCCCAAATTCCTGGGAGGAAAGTTTGGAGTGATGTGCTGCTGGGAGGCCAGGGTCACACCTGGGGCTGCTGGGGCATAGCCTTGTGATGCAACATGGAGTCACTTCCTGGGGATGGGTGTCACTGTATCTGCTACCCCCGTTTTGTGTAGGCTACACGGTGAATCTCATGTCCAGTTTTGGCTGAAGTTCTTACATCCCATTTGATGACTGCCTGACCCAAGGCCTGTTAGGTGCCAGGCCTGGAAGCCTGGGAAACCTGCCCGGTAGGAGCTGTGAGCATACATACACTAGGTGAGGGGAGGCTCACCTGCAGAGCTGAGGCAAGCAGTCCAGCCTGGCCCGGCTTGGTTTTTGCCCAGGGCCGCAGTCATGGCTGTAGTGGCCCCAGGAAAGGCTTCCTGGGTTTGCCCAAGTGAAGTGCTTCGGCAGTGCGTCAGACGCCCCCTGTGGACAGGACAGAGCCAGCATCTGGGCTCTGCAGATGAGACGATTCTACTTTTGCAACAGGCAACGTGCTGCCGTTTCAGAATAGAAATTTTCTCCATGAAAAGAAAGAAAGCTCTTTATGCACGTTTACAATGCAGAATCTAATTTAGGTTTCAGCAAGGGGCGACGCCATTATATCACCCCACTCAGGGCTCCTTGTCATCATGTTGTATTTTTTAAAATACTTTCATCGGGGGCCCTATATACACTTAAAATCTCTCTGCATTTATTTTCTTTTAAGAACACATATAATAAAACTCAAAGTTAATAGCATGAAAATAATTTCTACCATAACAGTTGTAGCAAATCTTAGAATTGCCAGGGTGAAGGTGGCTAGACAGAGTGAGGCAATTACGTCTATTATTAGCAGTGCATGGGAAGGATTGATGTACAGTGGGCTGCATGTAAGCAGAAGCCTTCAGACGTGGACTACATTTTAATAGTGAAATTCTCATAGATTATAACTCCCTTCATTAACATTTTCACACATCGCTGACTAACAAATGAGGAGAGGCCTTCTGTACTCTCAGATTTATCATGCTCCCAATGCTCTCTGCACCTCTGTGCAGGGGCTGCAGCTTCATCTTCCAACCTCTGATTATGGGAGGATTAACTCTTCTTGGGCTGACCTGCTTCCTTCAGGAATGGGGGAACATTCTGGAAATACGGGCTTTGCACTTTCAGACTTTAAAGGGGTCATTCCTGGGACTCTCTCTACATTCCCCTGTGCACCGTGGTAGCTGTCAGAGGATGGAGGGTCTGAGGGAACAGGTCACGACAGACCCGGTGCCACTGCCACATGTCACCCTGAGGCGGCCCTCCTCCCTGCCCCCTGAGGTGCTTGGGTCTCTCGGTGGGGCGGGGATGGGTCTCTCAGCTCCAGGGGATGGTCATTGGAAGGGAAGTCTAGATGTCCTCTTAGCAAAAGGAATAAAATGGCCTCCTGTCCCTACTGAGGCTGGGGACACAGCCCAAGATGTTACAGAGGAGTTTTGGGGAGGGCTTGCTGGGCAGAGCAGGCCCCAGAGAGAGGGAAGTGGACCCTTAGGGTCAGGGTGGGCGGACTGCCTGTGTGCACAGTATTGTCCTGGGAAAGGCTGAGCATTTCGCAAAAGTTTAGCCACCTAGTGCGTGCCCTGAAGGGCTTTGTAATCCAAGGAGAGAGAATGTGGAGGAAAGGACACTGTTCTTAGGTCATTCACCAACAACCATCTGGGTGAATGCAAACCATGAGGGTCAGTGCTGGGTCATGCGGAGAAACTGCCTACGGTCACCCGTTAATCAGGGTAGGCTTCCTGGAAGAACCTGCAAGTGCTGGGACTCCAGGAAGGTTGTTTCTGGTGCGTCGTCTGTACCTGACACCAAGTCACTTAGTAGAATGCCAAGGGCGGGCATCAGTGCAGGGAGGAAACTGGGCAGTGGGGAATTTCAGGCTGGGCTCCCCAGTGAAGTACCCCTGCTGCTTTCTTGCAGTGACTCAGTCCCAGGACTTTATAAACAGGCTCTTGGGCAGATTTTGTGGTTCGATTGGTCCCCCGGTGGCACATGAGACCGCTGGAGTCAGTTCCCTTCAGGGCTCCTTTGTGTATCTCTGACTCAGGGTGAGTATTTTGGCAAACTTTTCAAAGCTAATCTGACTGAGGCCTTGTCAGGCCTGTCTGCACATCACCTAGGGGAACTTTAGGAAGCTCCTGGTTTCAGGGCCCCCCTAGAGACTATCTTAAATGGTCAAGGGTGGGGCCACAGGGCCCCCAAATGATTCTAATGTGCAACCCGGGTTGAGGACCCCAAGACCATTCAGGTTGGTGGCCTGGCCCTCAGGTGGGAGTGGCTGGAAGAATGTGGTTTCGATCAGAACAGACAACTGAGCTGCGGCTAAATGGGGATCTGCACCTAAGGCCTCTCCCCCTCCTTCCTCTCCTCGGACAGCCTGCAGATGTCCACTGCTGTTGTGTGCAGTGCAGGGTGCGCGGGACTGAATCCTGTAGGTCATCAGGGAAAAAGGCCGCCTTGCCCTTGGTCCCGGGAATCCAGGCTCCCCTTCCTCCCGGCCACCCCTTCCTTCCCGCCTCCATTCCCATCCTGTGTCGCGTGGTGCCCACGCCAGCCTCGCGGTCCCTGGGCAAGCAGGAGCAACTGCAGGAGCTGGCTTCTGTGATCTTTGACTTCCTCCTGTACTCTGTGGGGTTCAGCCGCTCTGTTTGACTTCGCTGCCGCACCCTCAGCAGGGCTTGCTCTGCCTCCCATCCTTTCTCCCTGGGAACATTATCCCTTAACTAAAATCAATAGGCCCAGGACATGCTTGGAATCTAGAGGCTAATCTTTCACAAGTGCCATTTTCCTGTCAGAGCTCTCTCCCAGCGGCCATCACCGGGCTGTGCAGGGCTGGGGCTGGGGGGG
>JAQQAC010002837.1:4699138-4802844 GCA_029783875.1 Phataginus tricuspis
TCCTTCTTTAAATGGGCCTGGATTGCAATGTACTTTCCTCTTAAGACAGCCTTCGCTGCGTCCCACAGAAGTTGTGGCTTTGTGTTGTTGTTGTCATTAGTCTCCATATATTCTTTGATTTCTGTTTTGATTTGGTCGTTAACCCATTGATTCATTAGGAGAATGTTGTTAAGTCTCCATGTATTTGTGAGCCTTTTTGATTTCTTTCTGAAATTTATTTCTAGTTTTATACCTTTGTGATCTGAGAAGTTCGTTGGTAGGGTTTCAATATTTTTGAATTTACTGAGGTTCTTTTTGTGGCCTAGAATGTGGTCTCTTCTGGAAAATGTTCCATGTGCACTTGAGAAGAATGTGTATCCTGCTGCTTTTGGGTGCAGAGTTCTGTAGATATCTGTTAGGTCCATCTGTTCTAGTGTGTTGTTCAGTGCCTCTGTGTCTTTACTTATCCTCTGCCTGGTTAATCTATCCTTTGGAGTGAGTGGCGTGTTAAAGTCTCCTAAAATAATTGCATTGCTGTCTATTTCCTCCTTCACTTCTGTTAGTATTTGTTTCACATATGCTGATGCTCCTGTGTTGGGTGCATATATATTTATAATGGTTATATCTTCTTGTTGGACTGACCCCTTTATCATTATGTAATGTCCGTCTTTATCTCTTGCTACTTTCTTCGTTTTGAAGTCTATTTTATCTGATACAAGTACTGCAACACCTGCTTTTTTCTCTTTGTTGTTTGCTTGAAATATTTTTTTCCATCCCGTCACTGTTAGTCTGTGTATATCTTTGGGTTTGAGGTGAGTCTTTTGTAAGCAGCATATAGATGCGTCTTGCTGTTTTATCCACTCTGTTACTCTGTGTCTTTTGATTGGTGCATTCAGTCCATTTACATTTAGGGTGATTATTGATAGATATGTACTTATTGACATTGCAGGCTTTAGATTCATGGTTGCCAAAGGTTCAAGGGTTGCTTCTTTACTATCTGACAAGCTAACTTAACTTTCTTGTTAAGTTATTGTGAACGCCATCTGATGTTTCTTTATCTCTCCCTTCCTATTCTTCCTCCTCCTTTCTTTATATAGTAGGTGTTTTATTCTTTGCCTTTAATTGGTATTTGGATGGTCTGCTTTCTTTGCTATGCTTTTATTTTCTCTGGTGACAACTTTTTAGCCTTAGGGGTGTTTCCCTCTAGAGCAGTCCGTTTAAGATAACCTGTAGTGGTGGTTTATGAGAGGCAAACTCTCTCAACTTTCTTTTGTCTTGAAATTGTTAAATCCCTCCGTCATATTTAAATGATAATCGTGCTGGATACAATATTCTTGGTTTGAGGCCCTTCTGTTTCATTACGTTAAATATATCATGCCATTCTTTTCTGGCCTGTAAGGTTTCTGTTGAGAAGTCTGATGACACTCTGATGGATTTTCCTTTGTAGGTGATCTTTTTTCTCTCTCTAGCTGCCTTTAATACTCTGTCCTTGTCTTTGATCTTTGCCATCTTGATTATTATGTGTCTTGGTGTTGTCTTCTTTGGGTCCCTTGTGTTGGGAGATCTGTGGGCTTCCGTGGACTGTGAGACTATTTCCTTCCCCAGCGTGGGGAAGGTTTCAGCAATTATTTCTTCAAAGACACTTTCTATCCCTTTTTCTCTCTCTTCTTCCTCTGGTACTCCTATAATGCGAATATTGCTCCGTTTCGATTGGTCACACAGTTCTCTTAATATTCTTTCATTCTTAGAGATCCTTTTATCTCTCTCTGCCTCAGCTTCTTTGTATTCCTGGTCCCTGTCTTGTAATTCCTTGATTGTGTCTTGAACCTGATTCAATCTGCTGTTGAGCCCGTCGATGGCTTGTCTCATTTCTGCATTGTCTTTCCTCACTTCCCTCACTTCCTCCTTCAGCTATTGCACATTTTTCTGTAGATCTGTCAGCATGGCTATGATTTTTATTCTGAATTCTTTTTCAGGAAGACTGTGCATGTCCATTCCTTCAGCTTCTTTCTCTGGGGTGATGTTTGTCTGAAGCTTTGTCTGTATCATATTCTTCTGTCTTCTCATGACTATAGAATTGGTTGTTGGTAGCAAGGAGAGATAAGAAAGGAGAGAAAAGAAAAGAAAAAAAAGAAATTTCTACTAATAATAAAAAAGTAAAAGGAGAGAGAGAAGAAGGAAAAGAAAAGAAAGAAAAAGAAGAAGTAGCAACACGTAAAAGAAAACAGCAACAACAACAACAACAACAACAAACAAACAAAAAAAACCACCAAAACGCCCACCGGGGGTGGTTTCTGTGTGAATGCTGTAGGTGGCCCTATTGCTCCACTATTCAAGAGCCGTGGCCACGTCGCTCCACACGGCCCTTTAAAGCTGTGGCCAGGGTGAGAATGAATGGGAGGCTGTTGAAAGAGAGGGAAAGAAAAAAGGAAAAGAAAGGGGAGAAAAAACAATAACAAGAACAACAAAAAAAAGCCACTGAGAGTGGGTTCCGCGCGAGTGCTGTAGGTGGCGCTGTTGCTCCACTATTCCAGCGCCACTCTATAGTTCTGGCTAGGTTGGGAACAATGGGAAGCTGTTGATCTCCGTAGGGGTCTCAATGGCAGGCACCCTTTCCCAGTCGCCAGCCAAGGGGTCCAAAGCTCCCCAGGACTCCCAGCGTCCTGGGCTCAGTTTGCGGAGCTATCTGGCCCCTCTACTGAGCTCCTGTCTCTTTAAGACCGCTGAGGTAGAGCGCGCGCTTTTCTTCCCTTTTTTCTCCTTTCTTTTTCCTTCCCGGAGCCTGCCGTGGGCAACTTGCACATTCCCGGCTGGGACCCTGTGCCCTCTGTCTCTCCTATCTCTGCTACACCGCAGGCTGTGTGTCGGCGCTCCCGGCGCAGACTTCAGCTCCCTCCCGGCTCTGAATCCTCTCCTCCCGCTGGAGCGCTGGGGGAGGGGAGCGCTCGGTCCGCTCGCGGCTCCATACCTTACCTGCCTTGCCGGGACTCCCACCAGAGTGCTGGGGTGGAGGGGCGCTCTGGTCTCTCTGGATCGCGTTTCCATCCCGCCTCGCCGGGTGCCGAGTCCTCTGTCCGGAGTGCCTGGCCGCCGGAGCTCTGGGGGGGGGAGCGCTCGGTCCCACCGGGTCGCCGCTCCGTATCCCGTCCGCCTCACCGGCTGCCAAGTTCTCACAGGTGTACGCTGTGCACTTTCCTGTGTATTCTGGTCTCTCTTTTAGGGATAGTTGTATTTGCTGTATTTTCGTGAATAAATATAATGTTGGGAGGAATTTTTCTGCTGGTCCGTTCACGTCGCTATCTTCCCGGAAGTTCTATAGCTTTATTTAATATATCTTCATCCTTGGTAAATATTTTCATGGGTTTTTTGGTTGACAGTTTTTCTTTTAGCACATTAAAGACAATGTTTTCTGGCCTCTTGTTTTTGAAAAGAAGTTATTCAGCATTTATTTATTTATCTCCTTTGTGAAATGCATTATTTTTATTTGGCTGCCTTCAGGACTTTACCTTTGGCGGTATTCACATTGACCATGGTTTGCCCAGGCACCTTTTGCCTTTGTTTTGTTTATTTTGTTTGGAGTTTGCTGAGCTTCTTGAATCTGAAAACCTATGTTTCTCAACACATTTGGGAAAATTTTGCTCATTATTTCTACTATTTTTTTTTCTCCTTTATTCTCATTCTCTTCTTCTGGGGCTCCAATTGTATGTATATTTGACCTTGTATTATTTTTTCACCAATCACTGAAGCTTGTTCACTTTTTAAAAGCATTTTTGTTTTTCAGGTGTATCAGGATTTATTTACCCCAGCATGGTTGGCATTTTGAGCTAGATCATTGCTTCTTGTGTGGGGGAAAGGTTTCCTGTTTCTTTTAGGATGGTTGGTAGTATCCCTGGCCTCATGTGCTAGACGCTGGTAGTGTAGCCTCCCACTTGTGACAACCAAAAATGTCTGCAGTTTACTCACTCTTCCATCTGTTATCTCCAGTCTCGTGAGTACATTTCAGATATTTTGGGTTTTAGTTATAGAATTTTCATTTGGTTCTTTTTTGTCATTTCTACCTCTCTATTGAGGTGACCTATCTGTTCATGCATTAGAAATGTATTTTCCTTTACTCACTTGAGCGGAGTCATAATAGTTCCTTTAAAATTTTTGTTTTCTAATTTCAACATTGTTTTAAAATATAGGCCCTCTTACTATTCACATATGGCAAGACCAACATATCAGGAAGGGATTGCAATTAGAAATATGGTTTGTTACTCATAGTTTCCAAGAGAAAGGGGCACAGCATGTCATGCTGGGCTATGTGGGGAAGCACCAGGGTTGGTCAAGAGGCAGAGGGAATGAGGAAAGAAGTGGACAAGAGCCTTTATTGCGGTTTTTGAGGAAAGGGCAAGACAAGGCAGGGTAATCAGGGATAGGATTGACTCATTTGAATAATTTCAGCAGGCTCTGGTGTATAGTGACTGTCTCTAGTTTCTGCTACCTGGCTCTGGGGTGATTTGGGCAAGGGAATTGTAGTCTGCATGTGAGCAAGGGAATTGTAGTCTGCATGTGAGCAAGGGAATTGTAGTCTGCATGTGAGATCCCTGTGTGAGCCCAACGAAAGAGGTAACTAGGGCATGGGCTTCAATTGGTTTGCACATGGAAAGTGCGCTTCTGGGAAAGTTGTCTGCTATGTCTAGGAATTAGCTAACTCTAGGAGGGTTGGTTCCTTGCAGTGTCAGCAAGGCCCCAAGATGTCAAAGCCTCAGAATAAAAATGTTTGCTTAACACAAACTTTTGTGTCATATGAGAAACAGTCTCCTTTGTTTACCTTTTCTCTTGAGAATGGGTCCCATTCTCCTGCTTCTGTGCTTTGTAATTCGGGATTGTATCATGGACCTTTTGAATGCTGTCTTGCAGTGGTTTGGTGAGCAATATTGAGTTTTTGTTTTTTTTAGGAGACTTTGCTGAATTCAAACTCTGAATTGTCTCTCTGGAGCAGGACTGCAGCAGAAATCTCTGTCCAGGTCTTAAAAAGCCTCAGTTGGGCTGCTTATGCCCACACAGTTCAGGGATCAGCCAGAGGTGTGTGAGTTCATATACAGCATTTGGAACTCATTCCCTGTGGCCCTCCTTTTTGGGGTCTCCCTCTTCATTTTCCAACAGTGTTGTCACCCGCACTCTGTCCTCTGATTCTACAGCCAGTAGGCCTTCTCGTCGCTATCTGAGCATTAGCTGCTCAGTGACAGTGACAGGGGTCTGCCTCAGGCAAGAAGGTACCAAAAAGAAAAAAAAAAGCACTCAGAAACTCCCTCAGTGCCATCACCTTCTCCCAAGGGTCCAGATTTCTCCAGGTTTTGCTTGCTTTTGGTCTCTGGTGTCTTCAGATTTAAAAACATTTTTTGGAGGGTTGGTTCAGTTTAATTTACCCCTCCTCTATTAGAAGTGGAATTCCTTGTGTTCAAAAATTTTGACATACAGTGATTTTACTAGGTGTTCTAAATATTTTCAAATTTCCCTTAAGGAAAAGGATCAATAGAATGCTTTTTAGTTCCTATATATTTGGATTTTCAAGTGATCCTTTTGTTAATATTTTAAAATTTTATTATTCTGTAATCTCAAACAAGATTCATATAATGTTGATTTTTTTTGGCATTTACTGAATCTTCTTGTGAGGCCTAGGGCAAGTTTAATTTTTGTGAATGGTCTATGTGAGCTCACAAAGCATGTGTATTCCCTGTTGGGTGAATTCTCCATATATCTATTAGTTCAACTGTAGTAAATCTTTTATCTTTGTTTTTTGCTTTTTGTGTGTTTAAGCCATCAATTTCTGAGAGGGATGGGTTAAAGTCTCCAACCAAATCTCTTGATTTATTTATTACCTTTTGTAATTCTGTCAGTGGTTGCTCTGCAGTTTTTTTTTAGGCCAAATTCTTAGAAGAATTTATTTATGATCATTTTATCTTCTTGAGTTATTGTTCATTCCAGAGCATCTACTGTCCCTCTATCTTCCTTGTTTATCCTTTGGCACTCTGGGCATCCTTTCAGTTTGAGGTTTTTACATTTCTCTTTAATGCTGGGAAGATCATGATTATTAGGTCTTCATTTGTTTCTCCTCCATTTATGTCTCTGTCCTTCTGGGGCTCCTAGAATATGGATGTTGACAGGTCTACTTCTGTTCTCCATGTTTCCTTTTGTTTATTTATTTAAAAAATATTTTCCATCTCTTTATCCTTTCTTGGTGCTCTCTGGGAAGATCTTTCAGCTCACTAAATGATTCTTTGGCTATCTATTGAGCACTTTATTTTAGGAATAAAATTCGGCAAGTCTGCATCTCTGGCAGCCTTCATCCCCTCACCTGCATCCAGCGGGAAGCCTGGAGCTCTTGGCATCGCCCCCACCTCGCCTGTGTGCCCTGTGTCCCCTTGCTGCTCGTCGTCACTCACCGCATGGAGCCCAGACTCCCAGGAGCCCTCCCCAGTGAGACTGTTCCTCACCATTTTATTGGGAATCCACTCCCATCCCTTTTGCCTTCTCCACAACACCTGTCACCACCTAGTAGATGCTGCATTTTATTTCTTTATCGTATTTATTTTCTCTCTCCCCTGCCAGCATGTAAGGGCCAGGAAGGAAGCACTTTTCCTCTGTTTGCTCCTCTAATATTTCTCCAGCATCCAGTTATAGTATCTGGCATGTAATGGATGCTCAGTAAGTATTTGCCAAGTGAATCAATGATTATACCATATTCTTACTTATTTCAACTATTATTTTTTTAAGAGCTTCCTTTTCTTGGACATCTTTCTTTTCTTTCTTTTTTTTTTTTTATAAGGGATCATTGATATACACTCTTATGAAGGTTTCACGAGAAAAACAATGCGGTTATTACATTCACCCTTGTTATCCAGTCCCTCCCACACCCCACTGCAGTCACTGTCCGTCAGTGAGGTAAGATGCCACAGAGTCCCTGTGTGTCTTCTCTGCGCTGCACTGTCTTGGGCATCTTTCTTGTGCCAGAAGCAGTGCTAGGGTCTTTTGATTCATGGTGTTATTTAAATGTTCACTTATTCATTCATTTCTATGTTTTCATTGTGGTAAAATATATGTAATGTAAACTTTACCATTTTAACCCTTTTAAGTACAGTTCACTGGCATTAAGTTTGTCCACATGATTGTGCGACCGTCCCCGCCATGCGTCTCCAGATCTTTTCATCCCCACAGACTCTCTGTCCTCATCAAACACAGGTTTGGTGTTTCTAGTTGTTTCTTCTTTACAACTGCCTGTTCCTACTTCTTACCCTCAATATCTTCTCTTATCTCTTTGAGGGTATTTATTTGCTTGGTTTGAATTCTTGTTGTGTTCTGTTTGTTAACCCTGCTTTGTGGACGGGTGTGGGGAGTCTCCTGTCTGTCCAGCGTCTGCTCCCCACAGAAGTCTTGCTCTTTTACCCAGGGAGCCACGGCCACCTTGTGGTGACAAGCGCCTGGGGAAGGTAGCACCTAGACGGAGCTGGGCTTTTCCCAGTGAGGTTTAGAGGATGGGCAGCCACAGGGTCACCCCTCAGGGTGGAGAACTTGGGTGTCAGAGTCTGAGCTTGATCACTGCCTGGTTTCAGGTGCCCCTGCCCACACTCTGGCCAACCTGAGCCTGGCAAGCTCTTTTCTGAGAACCACCAGCCTTTGTTGAAACCCCCTTACCTGTGGGGTAATGGGCCTGGGGGGCAGCCCATGGCCTGCTCCTCTTGTCATAGGCTCCCCATCTTCACTAAACCCTGATACCACAGCTGGTACTGGGCGAGGGGCCAAGCTTCCGCTCCTTTGCTGTCCTCGCTCTGGTGGAGGGTGGGAAATGACCGCACGGGGCAAGATGGAGTAGAGACTTGGGCCGCCGGAAGTCTTCCTCACAGCCCTGCTCACTGTGCAGCTGCCTCCTCTCCACTCCTCAGTCCTGCAGACCCCTGCATGGGACACACCACCTTTCTTTTCTCCAAGAACTTCTCTCCATTTCCGTCTCCTGTTCAGGGGCCTCTCCAGAGCTTGGAGGCCAGCACCTCGTGCCGGCTCCCTTCCTGAGAGCTTGTCCTGTCCTTGGAGGTGCTTTGTGCAGAAGGTCGCTGGGGCTGGGGGTTGGCTTCATGGGCTGCGCCTGGGGAGGAGGTTGCCGGGAGGAACAGTGGTGACCTGAGCGGCCTGTCCTGTGGGGCACGACCCAGAGAGCAAGCACGCAGTGGGACGGCCTGGAAGTGTCCCCATCTCCAGGGAGCAGGCCAGGCCGAAGGGGTCACCATCTTGCTAGGGAGCAGAGGGGGTGGTCAGGGGCCTCCATGCCTTTTCCCTGGGGCCTCTGCCCACTGGGGCCTAAGGTTCTGGCTTACGTGGCTTCTTTTCACTTTGGCCTCAGGTGTGTTCAACTGGTTTGCTGCTGCGCTCACTTTTGAATTACTTTCTCCACGTCCCCATGCTTACCTGGTGACCTTCCCCAGTTCTTGCTCCTCCTGCCTCCTGGGCTGCCGAAGCGTCCCCAGTCCCCCCTGATGTAGCAAAGGGGCCAGACTTGTTTCCGAAAGAGACTTTGTGGGAAACCACAGACATGTTTTTATAGAATTCCAGAGTCTTTGGGCAGGAAAGGACTTTGGAGGTGACAGGTGTCACTGATCTCAGATTATCTTACATTTGACTCCCTCATGAGTCATTTAAGGAGCCCAGATCCAGGCTGGTGGGAAAACCCCACACTCTCTGTTAGCTGCTCACTTCATTATTTATAGTTATTTGTTGTTATTGTTGACATTTCTTTAAGTTTTAAGGACCTGAGTATTGGAGTAATAGTGGTGGCAGAACATTTGGTTGGAAGTTCTTAATTATCACAAAAGCCTGGTCTTTTCGCAGTGCTTCCCACCACCGCCTAACTGCTGACCCTCTCAGCTCCATGAGAATGGGCTTTGGCTTTTGACCACTGCCATCTCCCCAAGCTCCTAGCAAAATGCTCTCAATGCATATTTGCTGAATGAACAAATGACGTAGTTAGGAACCCTACCTCCACATCCCTTCTCTCAGCTCCAACCTGAGCTTGACCTTTTTCACGGCTGGAGAACTCACCAGCCAGCACGGTGACCTGCCTGCCATTTCTGGGTGGTGTAAATGGTTAGAAAGTTCTTGTGTCTGTTGAGTTTCAGCGATTCCTCCTGAATATACATTAGTCCTGCTTCCGTCCTCTGGAACCACGGAGAACGCCTCGAATTCATCTTGTTCATGATGGCCCCTCTGCTGTTGGAGGCAGCCGCGTGGACCCCCGGGATGTCTCTAACTAGCGAATGTCACCAGTTCTGTTCATTCATAGGACTTGACACTGATGTTCTTCTCCATCTTAATCGTCCTCCACCAGGTGAGCTCTTGTTTCAGCACTGCTTTTAAACGTGATAGTTAAACCAGCGTAGACCAAAAGCACGGCTGCTGATCAGAGCAGAGGATAATAGCACTGCCACCTTCCTTTTTCTTGACATTATCTTTGCATCAATGCAGCCAAATTAAGGTCTTTTGAGTTTGCTCAACTGAAACCCTTTTCCACTGGATTCTTTCCCTGGTCCTGGACTCCATCCAGGAAAGGCTTGGCGCCTCAGTGCAGGCGCTTGGCCCCTCAGCAAGGTGGAATATGGAAAGGAGCAGGGCTGGGACATCGTGGACCGTGGTGGTGACCGAATGAAATGGCCTCATGTGAAAGTGCCTGAGAGCCATAAAGATGTCAAAGGCTCCCTGTTACTGCAGTGAAGCTGGCTTATTCTGTCAAAACCCACTGAGGTGTGTTTGCATTGTGCCTCA
Organism: Phataginus tricuspis; assembly: GCA_029783875.1. NCBI lineage: Eukaryota > Metazoa > Chordata > Mammalia > Pholidota > Manidae > Phataginus > Phataginus tricuspis. Next base: position 4,708,913 of record JAQQAC010002837.1, read on the forward strand.
GCCCACCAGCATGGCAGCATCTTTGTCAATGTTATTCATGGGATTTTGTAATCCTTTTCGTGACCTTACTCAAGTCGTTGATGGAAATGTCCCACACGACAGGACTGAGGTCACAGCCTGTGCCACGCCACTGGGGGCTTCCCTCTGGGGTGACCGGGATCTGTTATTCCATACTTTGCACGTTTGGTTATTCAACCAGCAGTGGGTCTCCCTGCCTGTGCTACCATCTCACCTGTATGGCTTCCTCTACTTTACAAGGACAAACACAAGGGATTTGCTGGATGCGTTGCTGAACTCCAGAGGCACCGAGAGTCCTTGTTGATAATAAGGGAAATGCACTGGTTGTCATGACTCACCCTGGGGGTGCTGGATTGGCTCCCAAACCTGTCAGACACCTCATCGCAGAGGATGAGATGTTGGAGTCACAGCAACTCCTTGAAGGTATGTGGTAAAGACTATGGTAAATGGCTGGTGATCTACTTCAGGGTGTCCCACCCTCGGCACTGCTGGCACTTGGGGCTGGATAAGTGTGTGCTGTGGGGCTGTCCTTTACATTGTAGGACGCTTGCTGGCATCCCAGGCCTCTGCTCAGTAGATTCCAGTAGCATCCACCTCCTCCTGTGACAATAAAAAATGTCTCCAGACATTGCCAAATGCCCCTTGGGGGGAAAATTGCCCCGGAGGAGAATTACTGATTTAACTAAAGGAGAGAGGGGGCAGAATTATTTGGAACAATGATACCCACCACTGCCAACACATTTTCTCGAGTAGGCTTCAGAATGACAGGTTTGCTGTCCTAATTGGAGTTTGCAAAGGTTATTATTGAAATGAGCTAATTCATATGCTCTGTCAACACTGAGTAATGTAGTCCAGAAGCAGGGTTGGTGACCAGGGAGGGGTGGGTGGTCAGGGGGAACCAGACTGAGATGGATATCTGGGGCATGGATACCTGGTTAATTGGGTGGGCCACCTGAGAACAACTGGAATTAGATTGACTCTTGGAGGAGATGTTGATGGAATCCCAGATCTTACCGGCATGTGTCTGTAGCAGAGCAATGTCAGAATGTTATTATTGTGGTTTGGGGCGGTGAGACCAAATGAAGGGTCTCCCAATTTTCTTTGGTTTGCAGTAATCACTCATGCAGGCAGGCTGGTCGGGGGAGGCCACACAGGTGTTTTGTTCAGAAGTTAGTATTTCCATTAGAAAAAGTAATGATTTTTATATACCAACAAGAATAAACCCATGTTATCACAGGTTGAGGATGAGAATAATGGGAAATCTCCAACTTCCCAGAAGTATCTGGTTTATGCTCTGGGAGGTAATAGCAGTTGTGAGAGGTGAGTCAAAGCCTGTCATTGCCTGTCAAACAAGAGATTATTCATCATCATTATTTTTATTTTGAAAATTACCTCCCCAAAGGGGTCAGGCAGGGCTATGTCTCTCAAAGGTATACTTCCACTTTAAAATGTAGTCTGTTTAGAGATGATCTGAGCACAAGAACTCGTCTGGGTACAGAAAATGATTTCCCTAGCTTTCCTTGAAATAAAAAATAGCCCAACATGCTTAGGCAATGGGAATGATGGCGGACACCACGATATTTTCTAGATGGATCACCTTATAAACTGAAGTCTCATCATCTAGTTACTGGTGAGAAATTGTCTATTCGAAGAGAGAATAATGGCCACGGAACAGAGAGGCCAAGTCTGTAGTTTCTTTAAAGAATGAAGGTTCAGCATCAATGGCTTTTGGGCTTTGCTACAAGGCAGCTGGGACCTCAGCTGGAGAACGTGGGTGGGGAACCCGAAGCTGGGTTGTGAAGGGGGGCAGCTGCCGGGACTCACTTCTGGGACCTGACCCGGGGGCCTGGCCCGTCAGCTGGGCAGAGCCGCCCCTCCTGCCCTACTGCTAGAATGTCCTCGGGATCCCATGGCGCCTGCAGGAATGTATGTGATTTGTTTGCGTTTAAAAAACATTTAAGTCGTTTTTAACTTAACAGTTGTCTTACAAAAGTCTTAACTGACATTGAGCACGTATAAAAGAAGTGTACCAAGCAAACTGTGCAGATGGGTGGAGGTATGGAAACCGTCTGTCTCACGAACGTAACGTGCCAGCACCTCGGAAGCCTGCTTCCTTAATCACCCCATCCTTGAAGACAGCCATTACCCTGACTTCTAACACTATAAGTTTTGTATGTTTTTTCAATGTTTTGCACTTGGAAAGTTTTCAAACTGCAGAGAAGTTGTGAGAGGAAGGCACCGAGCACCTGTCTACCCCTCTCCTAGACGGACTGGTTATAGCCATTTTGCCACATCTGCCTTTTCTGGCCTGAGAAATTGTTCGATGCCAAACTTGGAACCAGGCTGTTGGGTCGTCAGATTATACTCAGGCCGGTTTTCCAGACAGGAGTCCGTTTGCAACAAGCTGACGGATGCGAAGTGCTCTCGGTGAAATGAAGATGGAGGGGTCCCTTTCCTTCCAGGAGTCCAGGTTCAGTTATGTGGGAAAAGTGACCAATCAACCTGATGAATCAGTTCATTAAATTGCCCCGTCCTCCCTCCCTCCCTCCCTTTCTTCTCCCTTCTTTTCTCCTTCCATCTTCCTTTCAACAAATACTTTGTGAACACAGTAACCCTCTGTGCCGGGTGCTGAGGTATGCCGATGGGCAGGGTGTGTCTGGTGTTCGCCTCCGTGGTTCTTACCTGCTGGGTGTGAGGTGGAGACTGATCAAGGTACAGATAATGACAAGAGGTCCTTATAGGAAGTAAGGGACAGCTAAGCAGGGGACAGTCCCAATCTAGGCGGCCAGGGCAACTTCCTGCAGGCAGGAGCCTCGAAACAGAAGGCTGAGGCCACGCCATGGACTGCGTGGGGTCGCCTGGTTCCTGTGTTGGAGCCCTCAGTACCTGTGCATTCAGAGTTTGGGGCCCGGGGGTGGTCAGGGTTAGAGGAGGCCGTGAGGGTGAGTCCCCGTGGCAGGATCCGTGCCCTCATCAGAAGAGGAAGAGACCAGAGCTCCCTCTCTCCCCGCTGTGAGGACACAGTGAGCAGGCGGCCATCCGTGAGCCAGGAAGAGAGCTTCACCAGACGCTGAGCCCTGCTGGACCTTGACCTTGAGCTCTCCAGTCTCCAGAAGTCTGAGAAAATTACTTCCTGTTATGTAAGCCACTCAGCCTATGGTATTTTGTTACAGCAGCTGGAGCATCTAAGACTGATGGCCCCATGCAGGACAGACAAGGGGGAAAGGTGTTTCTGACCAGGGCTGCCGTGCATCCTATGTCCTCAGAGTGCGCTAAGCCACCTACCGCGTGGATATGAAGTGCTCAGATGCACACAGCCTTCCGCAGAATCCTCGAAACCAGAGCACTCTGTCTCGGGGTGGGTGCTCTAGGAGGTGGTGTGGAGCAGATGGGGCGGGGGTGTGGTGGACGAAGGACACAGAGGCCTGGCAAGTCAGAGGAAGAGGGGCTGAGGCTGACCTGAAGCACTGGAGGGCTGCAGAGGGTGGGGGCAGGGGTGACACGGGGCTGTGTTCTGGGCTTAGCTGGACTTGGAGAGAAGCTGGGACTTGCTTCTTAGACCTGCCCACTGTATTTGAGTTTGGAAACTCTCCAGATTTAGATCTAGTCTTGGGCCGTGGTTCTGATTCTCTGATTCTTCTGGTTCTCCCAACTCTTTTCTTAAAACCCCGGATAGCATGATCTGGCAAGCAAAGAGATTTTTAGGATCAGAGTTTACTTCTTCTTGTTATAGACTAATACATGCTCCTTACAGCAAATCCAGAAAGGACAGAAAAGGGGAAAGAGGAAAAAAATAAGTGGTAGTGTTTTATGAGTATGACATTAGTTCCGGGAATCCTATTGAATGGAAGGTGGCATGCTTTATTCCTTTCACTTGGTATTTGATGGGACCAAACCAAACCAAAGTCAGGATTTCCTGGCACCCAGGCACAGAGAATAAGCTTTGTGAATCTCAGGAAGATGATAGAGCTGGGGAGGAGCTCACTCGCTCTGTGGCAAGCTCAGGAGCACGGGTGGGGGGGACGAGGTGCTGGTGACCTTCTCCAAGGTGAGCAGGAGGAGCCCCCCCCCCACCACGGGCCACCAGTGCTGGACACTTGCTGTGGCCGAGCCCCGATCACCTGTCACGTAGGAGTGTCTGCACCTGGCCTGCCCAGCCAAGCCCCGATCACCTGTCACGTAGGAGTGTCTGCACCTGGCCTGCCCCAGCTCACCTCCACTGTCTCCGTCTGAGCCACGGGACTTCCCTTCATCGCCTGCTCACCTTTATGATTTCCCCTTTAACCTCTTTATGAAATCAAACACTGGAAATGTATAATTTTTAGAGTTTGTTTTTTCCCTGCTTGGAGGACTTATTTATTTTGGTTTATATCCATTTGCTTCCAGTAAGGATTTGTGATGGCTTATAACAAGATTCACTTTTTCAACAAGACTGCCAGGTAGAAGTAAAAGATAAAAAACAAGATTCAATGACACTAATTGGCCTTATGTTTAGCTTCACATGCCCTGGTGGTCGGGGGCAAGGGCGAGAGGTGGAAAGGTGAGAGATGGTTTGTTTGGAGGGAAACGGTCCAGTTTTGGCAAGAGGGCCACTCTGTCACTAAACCCTTCAGGATGCTGATCTCGCAGGGTCCTCCTTGAGGGGGATGATGGGCCTATGTTTATCTGCCTGCCATCAGCTCTAACCTGGCTCCTGTCACCCCACCTTTGCCCTCCTGCTTCCGGCCCCCTGCGGCCTCACCCAGCCTGCAGCCCCGGGATGCCCCGGGATGCCCGGTCCTGCCTGCTCTTCAGGAGCTGCCTCCTCCCCAGAAGCCCCTGGGGGCTCCCAGCACCCTGCTCTTTGCAGCAGCAATGCCAGCCTGTCTGAAACGCCTCTCATGTCTACCCTACTCTCCTTCCTAGGTTATAAACTCCAGGGGAGAGAGACCAGTGGGTCATTCCATTTGCCACCCTCCTTAAGACTTCTTACATGTGTTAGGTACTTAATGATTGTTAATTGCATCGACTTACAGAACTCCTAGAGTTTGTAAGACCTGAAAAACAGACTCCTCAATTAGTACCCAAAGTACCGACCGTGGACGGCCAGCGAGAGTGGGCAGGAGGCAGGCCTGGGGTGGGCGCCACTTCCTTACTCAGGAGGAAGTGATTTGGAAGGGAAGGTGTGGACCCCTGCCGTGGCCTGCGCTTCTCTCCCCAGTGGGATTTGGAATGCAGGGAGCCAGTGGACGTTTGCCCTGTAGTCAGGGCCCCTGGGGCACCCTGGGGTAGAAGGGATATAGAGAAGGAGCCATACCCTTAAGAAAACTTTAATTCCTGTCTGGGGCCTCCGATTTCCTCCAGTGAGATCCTCCTAGGACCACACACGGAGGTGCAAGTAAGAGCTGGGTGCATAGCCAGAGAAACAGTGTGTGCAGAGGTGGAAGGGGCAAGGGCGCCCCCTGCTGGTGCCGGGAGTGTCGCGGGGACAGAGACAGACGGTGCCTTGCACACAGTTCTGTGACTTGTTGGTTTCTTGTTTTAACCAACATGAATGGGATACCAGGTGGAAGAATGTGGACAGGCCAGGCACAGCTTGGCTCTGTGTGGGACGGGAGATCTGTTTGGCTTTATTCATTGATTCATTAATTGGGTAGCATCCCATCTAGCAAGTACAGGGGAGTTCTGTTGAGCTGTGGAGAAGGAAAGGTGCTTAAAGGTAGAGAAGGAGCAGAAAAAAAGAAATTATTGGCAGACAACCCATTGTTTTAGGCAAGGCCGCCTTCCTAAGAGGAATGGAAGGTGTCTATTGGTGAATTTCCTAGTGCTGACCAGGAAATTTTGTTGACTGGTTAAAGGCTGCATTCCCGGGGAGCTGAGACTGCAGTTAGGTTAGGTTTGAGTCTTGGTTTGCTGACGTAGAGCCATCAATGCTAGTGACTCCATCTCTGAGCCTGTGGTTTTTCTCTTTAACCTAGGAGAAAGGGAGAGATGGGTCTAGCCAGGGGGCTGAGTCAGGGGCCGGGCCTCTAGCACGCTTCTCAGAGAACCCTGTCGGGCTGGGTGAGCACATTCTCACCCTATATCTATTCCAAGTCGGTAGAACTTTCACAAGTTAATGGCTTCATCTAGACTTGTTTAAGTTTCATAAGGCATTGGGGCCCGTCACAAGCAGCTCTGAAAGAACTGGATTGCTAATAAGTGCAAACTGTAAAATATTCATTTAAGATGATTATTTCATATTATTAGGTGCAGAAAGAATTAACTTTCTGCTCATTTATGGTAGAATCCATAACTATCTGAGCCATTTAGTAAGTGAAGTATTTAACCTAATCTACATGCTTTAAGTGACCCACAGATAAATGTTATGGTTGTGCTGGAGACCAAGCTGGGGAGTATGGAGACGCTTTAGCCTCTGGCCAAGTTCCTAGGTGGGGAGCACTTGGGGAGGCCCTCATGGAGGGTCAGCGGGGGTTGCTCATCCCCTGGCCCTTGGCGGGGAGCTCGGGGTCACACTCCCTTTTGCTGTGGCTCTGCTTTTTCCCCAGTGGTGGGGGTTCCTACTGGGGGAGGACCCGGAAGCTGGAGGGTCACTTTATGCTGTGTGACCTTCATTAAGGTCATGCCTTTGCCAAGTCTCAGCCTCCCATCGAGAACGTGGCCATGAATCCTATTCCCCAGGGCGGTGTGGGGATGCATGTGTACAACCTGGACAGAGCCCTGGCCTGCAGGCTGCAGCACCGGCAGTGGCCCTCTGCCCCCAGACATGGCCTGGGCGGTGGTTCTGGGGGATAGTCAGAGCTGGAGCCTTCTCCGGCCGCTCAGGTTTTGCTGCATCTTTCCAGGCTGGCTTTGCTCTTTTCCCTCTTTTTCCCTTCTCTTCCTGCTCTTTCCTCCCCCAGTTCAGCACTGGCCTTGCTTCCAGCCCAAGAGAGGGCTTGGCAGTGACGCACTGAGGGGCTTTGCCATTTCCCCTGCTTGCCCCAGAGCCAGAGCTGCTTGGGAGCTAGGCGGCTGTGGGGTGGCTTGTTCCCCAGGGCCTGGGTAGGTGGGGCTGTGGGGGCTGTGGGCTAGGCTGGGGCAAGAGGGAGTGCGAAAGCTCTTTGGAGCCGGCTGGTCTGTTTGCGGGGTTGTGTGGGGTGTGTGTGTGTAACAGAGCGAGATTGAGAGGAGAAGCAAGCAGGAGACAGACCAGGTAACTGAAGCCTGCCCCCCTTCCCTGCAGCCCAGAGCCCTGCCTCTCTGCACAGAATGGCTGGCTGCAGCGGAGTTACTGGGTGGCTTGAAAAAGATGCAGATTTGGGGGCCTCCCCGTGGGGTTTGGATGCAAAGCCACTTGTGGGGCCTGGAGTCAGCAGTGACCTCAGCTCTCTGCCCTCGGAGGAGATCAGGGCTGGGGTGGCACAGCGCCTACCCTTCAGTACAGTGCAGGCTTGTACCCAGACTCCTGGGGGCTCCTTCAGCCTCAGTGCCGGGGGGCTGGGGGACATCTGCTCTGACTCTGAGGGGCAGGACTAGGTTAGGTGGCTGCCCCTGCTAGCCCATGCCACCCCCTTGCAGAGAGGGACTCGAGGTCAGGTCAGAGAACAGGCTCCCTTGGAGGCAAGACCTCATGAAAGGGCAGGCAGGAAACCTGGGGTCTGAGTGATTTTGGGGGCTGTTTGGTTCCAGGACCAGGGTCTAGCTCGGCGCCTCCTGGTGCTCCAGCGCCCATGTCTGCGGGGCTGGCCGGTGCGGTCTGGGCGTATTGCTCTGGATGTCATCCGCACAGCTGGGCTGTCTGTTGTGTTTTGCTGCTGGGTTGCTTTGCCGTGGTGGCTGCTGGGTGATCGGCCACAGCCTCAGAAAGGGGCGAGCCTCCTGCTGCGGCTGCCCCCTGCATCTGCAGCTCGGGGTGCTCAGCCGGTGAGGCTGCCTGCTGTGCTGCACGGGCCGCTGATCCGGCGCTAGCAGAGGCCACCGGCCCCTGACCCAGGCCGGACTCACGAGCTTGCCTTGTGGCCAGGAGAGGCCGTGGATCAGTGTGTCTGTGCAGCCCCTGAGCCACCTCCTCCTGATGAGGCCGTGGGCCTGGGTCTGCTTCTCGCCCAGGGCCCCAGGGGCCAGGCTGTGCGTGCTGAGCCATCCGCCGAGGCACCAGTCGTGTGCCATGTTCTCCCTCCGTCCTCTCTCTGGGGCTCCGGCCCACTTTCCTCTGGGAGGCCCCTCTTGAGGAGCAGGCTGCTGTGCCTCAGGTGCGGGTTTGAGAACGCTGTCCTTTGGGGCTGTTGGGAACTGTCCCGGGCTGGCGTGGACAGAGAAGAGCGCCGTCCTGCTGCCAGGCTCGAGTGCTGGCTGGGATCTGAGGCTTCTGCCTCCTCTGGATTTGTCCCTAGGGAAAATGTCCTCGGGTGTAACCATGAACCACTGGCTCACAGGGCATGGCTCCCGAGAGGGCTCCCTGGCTCTCAGGAGGGCGGAAGCCAGAGAAGCGATTGGACTTGCCGGACAGTGCTGTGGGGGAATGTGGGGGCTGGTCTGGCTCCTTGATCTGGGCTCCTTAGTTTTTGTCCGGGCCCAGGAGCCTTCAGGTTGGGCCAGCTCTGAGGGGGCCAGGAGACTTCTGAGGGCAGCCTGTGTGTCTCCAGACTTTTGTTTGCTTAGCTGTTTGGATTTGGAGTCAGAAAGACCCCATTCAAACATTGAGTCTACCTCTTGCCAGCTGTATGTGGGGGACCCTGTTTCATTATCTATAAAGCGGAAAACAGATACGGCCCAAGAGCCCATGAGACAGTGCATGGACGGCTCCTAGAGCAGACCAGGTTGGAATTATGCTCCCCCAACCCCACAGCCACCAGCCTTCCTGTTTGCACGTTTTGGAGAAATCAGGTGTCTCGCTGACAGCCTCTGATGCTCAGCCCCCCAGGCTCCTTCCCTCTGGTTTCAGCAGAATCCTTCTGGGTGGAGCAAGCAGTGGACGAGGCCCTGTGGGGCCCTGAGACCTGCTCAGTGGCCGGGCTTGCTGCCTGTGGATGCCTGGGCCCCTGTGACGGCGCCAGCAGGGGGCAGCTTCTCTTGCCCACTCCCAGTTTCGGGGCAAAAATCATCACCCCAAACATCCAATATCTGCCCATACAAACATGGTTGGCCCTGCCCGCCGTGTGTGGGAGCTCTGTACTGATCTCTGTCTCGGCCCTGTCATGTCAGGAGGAAGCCAGCACAGATGTCGTGGCTGGTCTCACTAACATTGTTGGTCAAACTGGTGATGAAGATGTGCCACGTTGGATTTCAGCCGGTCACTTTGCTATGAAAGCTCTTTAGATGCTCCCACAGCCCCTAGAATCGGCCTCTGGGCTGCTCGCCATTGCCTGCAGGCCCTCCTGCCTCTGTGGCACCGTCTCTGGCCCCTGTCCGCACCGCCCTCCATTCTGAAGGTTCCCGGGCCGTCCCTTGGCCCTGTACAGACGGGACGGTCCCTGCTCACCCGGATCTCAGATGGACCCGAGCGCTCTGCTCAGATGCGCCCACGCCCATTCTCTGCCTTGGCCTATTTGTTTCCTTTGTGACGTTTATCACAGTCTGTAGCTGTTTTATTTTTTTGTTCCTTTTCTGTTGGGTCCGTTTTCCCCACTGGAATGTAAGCTCCGTGAGGTGGGAGATGCCACTGGTCCCGTCACTCAGAGGCCGGCGGGTGGAGACTCAATAATGTGTGTCATCTGGGGCCTTGTCCTCACCAAGCCATGCTGTTCCGAGTGCCCTGGGCCCAGCACTGCAAACCCCTGATGCCACGAGGTCTCTCCCCTTCCCATTCCTCCCTGACTCCCTCACACCCTCCAGACCCAGTGTCACTTGCCATGCTTTTTCTGACTCGGGCCCTTTCTCATCTCACCTACTTTCTTGGTAAAACCACAACCCTGGTTAAATCAGTGCATGCCTGCTCCTTGCCCACCCTGGGGCAGCCGGAGGGCCAGCTGCCAGCATGCTGACGCCACAGTCCTGAGACGTGGGGTCCCCTGGGGTCCTCTGTCCACTCCTCCCACTCTCCAAGGTGACCTCCCCTCGCTCCTCGAGCCCCCACCACTTCTCCTGCCCTGTCTTGGCTGACGACCTGCTGAGCAGGACCACAGCTTCCTCAGGCTCCCCCTGCCAAACCCGCCGGCCCCGCTCCTGTGTCCGTGAATGGCCTTCTTTGCCAGTCCCGGGTGGCCCGGGCTTCGTCCTCCACTGCTCATCTTGATCCTGCTGTCCCGCCTTCCCAAGCATCTATTTTTCTCTTTTCTGGGCCTCCCCATCAGCATACAAACATGCAGTGACTTCTCCCGCCTTATAAATATCCCTCCCCATGTGGAGGCATTGGAACCCCTGTGCACTGCTGGCGGGATGTGCACCCCTGTCGCCACTGTGGAGAACAGTACGGCTGTTCCTCGAAAAATTAAAAATAGAATTACCATATGATCCTGCTGTTCCACTTGTGTGTATATACCCCAAAGAACTGAAAGCAGGGTCTCGAAGAGATGTTTGCACACCCACGTTCACAACAGCCAAAGGGTAGAAACACCTCGAGTGTCCGTGGATGGATGGATTGATTAGCCACAGGTGGCAGATCCATACAATGGAATATTATTCCGCCTTAAAAAGGAAGGGCATTCTGACACGGGCAGCCACATGGATGAGCCTTGAGGACATTATGCTAAATGACAAGCCTGTCACGAAGGCAAATACTGACGGGTTCCACCTGTACGAGGTACTTAGTCAACGGAAATTGGCATGGTGGGTGCCAGGGCTGGGGAGGGGCAGGAGGGGGAGCTGGTGTTTAGTGGGGGCAGAGCTTCAGCTTCGAAGGATGAACAGAGTCTGGGGATGGACGGTAGTGACGGCTGCCCAGCAGTATGGACGTGCTTCGCGCCACTCACCTGTAAGCTTTAAATGGTGATGAGGGGACACTGTACGTTATGTGTATTTTACCACACACACACAAAAAATTTAAAAAGTAACATATAGAAATGTGGAAAGTTTAGAAGGTTGTAAAGGAGAAAATAAAAATCACCTATGAAAAACAATCTCTCTCCCCTCCCGCTACTGGCCATCTCCGTCTTCTTCTCGGGTAGACAGACCCTGGGAGAGAGCGGCCGGTGTCCCAGGGCGCCGCATGGCCTGTGCTCCCGGGAGCCCCCACCTGCCGGCCTCAGCCAGTGCGCCACCGGGACGGGCTCTTGAGGCCGCCTCCCAGCCCCCGCCCCCTGGCCGCCCCCCGGCGCCGGCTCTTCCAGGGCTGAGGGCCCCCTGCTCGGCCGCCCAGGCCATCCAGGACTTGCTCGGCTTCCCCACCCTCCGCTGCTTCTCCCCTTCCCTTTGCTGGCCCCTCCTCCCCGTCCCCTACAATCTGTAGGGCCTCCGCCTCTGGCCTTGGCTTCCCTGTACTTACCACTCACACCCTATCTCATACTTCCGACTATAACCCCAACCAGGTGTCTGCAGCCTGGACTTCTCTCCTGGGCCCCAAACGCCTGTCCAACCACCTCTGGGTCTCCTCCGCTTGCCAACAGCCCCAGACCTCACCCTGGTTACTCCCCAGATCCAATCTTCTGGCTCTCAGTGATGGCGTCCATCCTGCTAGTGTCTCAGGCGGGGACCCCTGGGATTCCCTGAGCGCCGTCTCCACACAGCCCGCCCCGCAGCAGGCCCTGCTGGCTCCACCTGCAGACAGACCTGCATCTCAGCACCTCCTGCATCCCCACCTGGCCTCCAGGACTGCCTGTGTCCCTCTTCAGTCTTTCCCCAGCTGGCAGCCAGAGCCGTGCTGCTGAGGTGGAGTTGCTGCCCCCCTAGAGCTTCCAGGGGCTCCCATGTCACCGAGACCCAGGGACAAGGGCCTCTGCTGACAGTGTTGGCCTGTGGGCTCCCACGTCCTGCACCTGCCCCTTGCAGCTCCTTTCCTGTTGGTCCACCTCCTGCCCTCTGCTCCAGCCACACTGGCCCTGCACTTACCCCCCACCCCCCTGGCCCCAGCTGGCCGAGCCTGGCTATTTGCACTTCCTGCTCTTTCTTTCTGGTTTTCTGGAAATGCTTTCATTCCTCTTGCACTGCCAGGTCCCACTTTTCTTTGTTGCTTAACAGGAGACCCTGTTTCATTATTTGCAGCATGGAGAAAACACCACCAGAGTCCTTGAGACAATGCAGGGAAGGCTTGTGCAGCAGGAACTGACAGAGCCCATGCTCCTTCCACGTGAGCCCTTTTGCCTCCCCCAGAGGTCACCTCTTCGTGGGCCCTTTCCTGGCCACCAGCGACAGCTCCCCCCCATCCCAGTTTCGTACCCCTCTCCCCCGACTAAGCCCTCTGCACAGCACTCCTGCACTCAGTTAACCACAGCGGAGGCATGCTTACTACTCACCCCATGTCCTCCCTTCCTGCCCATTACAGAGGGGGCTTCACGAGCCCTAGGACCCTTATGTCTTGTCCTGTCGCAGTGTCCTGAGCACCTGGAACACCAGCTTACATGTCAGCTGCTCGACAAATATTTGAATGAATTTGTTGAACTTCTGAATGGAAGCCCTTCTTCTGCCCCCATCTCTGGCCGAGTGAGCATCGAAGCCAAGGCACAGAGGCAGGGGTCCGTGGTGCTTGTCACGGCCTGGGCAGACGTCCCGGCAGTTCGTGGTGTGCCCACTTTTCAGCTCTGCAAATGCACCTTAGGGTCAGGTTATTTTTTAAAAAAAAAACTGTGGTAAAATAGACATAACAGAAAATCTATTATTTTAACCATTTTTAAGTATGCAGTTCAGTGGCATGAGGGACATTGCTGTGCGGCCACCACCACCACCCACTCCCAGAAAGCTTTCATCTTCCCAAAGTGAAACTCCGTCCCAATGAACACTAGCCCCCCACCCCCTGCCCCCTCTCCTGATACCCTCAGTTTGCTTTCTGTGTCTAGAATACCAGTCTAGGTACCTTGTAGGAGTGAAATCCTGCAGTATGTGTCCTTTTCTGTCTCACCTCCTTCACTGAGCATCATGTCCTCAAGGTTCATCCATGTTGTCATATGTGTCAGGGTTTCATCCTTTTTAAAAGCATAGTAATATTCCAGTGTACATACATACATATATATATATACTGCCTTTTTGTTTATTTACCTGTCGATGGGCGATCTGGGTTGTTTCCAACTTTTGGCAGCTGTGAATAATCCTGCTCTGAGTACTTCTACAAATACCTGTTTGAGGCAGATATGGGTGTCCGAGAAGGACAGGGAGGCCTGGCTGAGGGTGTGGAGATGGTGGGGGGAGGACCACAGCCAGGGCCTTGTCCCAGATAGAGTCCTTAGGACTGGTGTGGCACAGAGGAGAAAGCCAAGAGGGGGCTTCTCCCCACGCAATGATGCTGGGAGCATGGGGGCAGTTCCAGCGCCATACCTACCCCTCAGGGGGGTTGTCAGGACTAAATGGCTTTGATGACGCTTCACCTCTTCTCAGTAACCCCGCGACAGGGGCCCGGCTGTCTTCACCTCCTTGTGCAGGTGACCACAGTGTGGGTCAGAGGTGTTCTGCTCTTGGCTGCAGGTGGCACAGGCGGTCAGGGTGGACCCAGGGTCCCTGGTGCCCCCTCAGTGCAGAGGGGACCCTTTGCAGGCTGTCGGCTCTTTGTATGTTCTTGGGAGTGAGGGCAGGTGTACCTTTGCAATTCTTGGCTTCCAGGACTGGCAGAGTTTCCCTTCATGCCTTGCCTCTCCTCTTCCAGTCCCCGAACCACCCACAGCACTGCCCTCCTTGACACTCCTCTGCCTAACACCCCAAACCACAGACGGCCAGCTGAAAGCGCCCTCCAAAGTCAAGGATGGGGAGCCTGGCAGGGCAGCTGCCACCAGAGGCGAGGCCTGATCGTGGAGGATAGAAACCCAGCGCATTTGCTCGTCCTAAAAATACAGCTCTTAAAATAGCCCAGTTTGCGTGGGAGAGGGGAGCCTGCCCATCACGCAGGTTTTGTGGGCTGCTCCGCTGAGAGGCTGGGGCCTGCTGGGGTGGCATGTGAGCAGGGCATCTGTGCCCTCGGAAGGCACCGTGCCAGCACCCTCAGCCCTGTGTGTGTGGGGAAGCTGAGGCCCAGGCTTTGCTCCCAGGTACTCCTGTTCTGGGGTGGCCCCATCCAGCTCTTGTTCTGGATACCCCATCAGGAGGCAGTCCTGGTGCCTGCTCCGTGTCTGCACATAGGGAAACCTGAATTGAAGCGGAGCCTTGGGCCTGGCCTTGGAAAAGCTGCAAACAACAGCGTGTGTTTTGGGTGTGAGGCTATAAATAGCCTAGGAGGCCTGAGGGGGCTGGAGACTGAGTCAGTTGTGGGCAAGCTGGAGACAGGCTCCCTTTCCTGGGAACCCCAAGGCCCGCAGGAAAGGTGAGCTGATCTTTGCTTCCTCGCCAGCCAGCTCACCCTGTTACCTGCTGCAGAGATGGACAGGAGGCGGCATGGACTGGCCCTTTGCACCTAAAGCCCCACCCACCTGCAGGTAAAAATGTCCGAGCTGCCACTTTAATGCAGCAAGGTGACATGCGAGCACTTTCTCCCATCGAGTTACTTCTAGAAACTCAACACTTGACTCAGTTCCAAAAAGGAACCATCTTCTGTTTGGTGCCATGTCCAGGCTCCTCATTGTTTACATGAGTTTTGTTACATCTTTTTATGGAGAAAGGGCATGGAGCCCTTTTCAGATTCCTAGTCTCCCTGACTCACAAGCTACACGATCTGTACATCTTTGAGCTCTGATGGTCTCTGATCCTATTGTTTCCGGTCAAGAAATTTTGAAAACGATAGGACAGAAACCCCTCAGAACAGGGCCAGGAATTTAGAAGTCTGAGTTCCTAGTGCTGCGCTGGGTTTACGAGGTGGACTGGCACCTGGAACTTTGAAGATCTCTGATCTTCGGAGACACGGCCACCTCCTGCACCGGAGAGCTGCCGTGTCCTGGTGGTGCAGGAGCCCCTTCCGGGGGCTGAGTGCAGACAGCTGAAGACTCTGCGTCCATACTGGGCTTCCCGCCGCCTCCCCCTGCTCCTCCCGTGGATTCCTCACTTCAGGCCTCCAGATCCACCCCCCCTAGTGATCTGCAACGTGCCCCCACCCGGCACCTTTGTTCTGAAATGTTGCGCTGCTCCCGGGCTCCAGCCCTGGTGGCCTTCATGCTCTGATCAGGCGTCTCCTGGTGGACTTGCCGCTGGACTGGTCTGCTTCTCCACTGAATGCATGTAATGTCATGGTTTTCAGTTTTTCAAATTTTATTTTTAAAATTATCATACTATAAAATTGGCTTTTTTGGGGATGTGCATTTCTGTGACTTTTAACACACGGCACCACCACCACAGCCAGGGTACAGAACAGCTCCATCCCCCGACATCCCTGGTTCCGTCCCCACCTAACGCACGATCTGCGAGCCACTCCGCACCGCGGCTGTCTGGTCTCTCGAGAGCGCCCTGTGGAGGCTGGCTTCTTCGCTCAGCCCGAGGCCTCTGGGAGTGTCCACGTTGTGCGTGTCACTAGTGGGCTCCTATTGGCTGCTGGGCCCAAACCCACTCACCCTACCTTATTTGCACCCTCTCTCGGTGGATTTTACCTCCTCTTGCGTGTGTCCTGGGTCACTAGAGCGGGAGGGCAGCGCCAGGGCTGGATTCATGCCTTCCAAGGGCTGTGCAAACAGCAGGACTCAAGTGTCAGATGGGTGGAGGCCTGAACCATGGCGAGTGTCGCTAGAGTGAAGTTAAGTTTCTGGAATTTGGTATTTCCTCTATCCTAGAAAACTCTCTGTTAAACAACCATCAATGTCCTGATTAAAAACAATTAGTTTCTCTGTGCATCCTGCTAGTAGGGGAGACAGGAGAGAAACCAAGGTAACTCGCTAACAGGGATTTCTTCCACCATTTACCCACCATCCTCCCCCTTCTGGAAGGCCTCTTCAGGCGGTGCTGGGGATCTGTGTTCATCCCATCTGCTTCGCACGCCACTGTCAGTCCTTTTCAGCATCTCATGAGCACCGGAAAACACGCCGCTCTGGGAAGGTCCGGAGCGGGCCTGTGTGCCGAGCCAGTCCCAGCTGTGTGACCTTGTTCAAGCTGCTTCCCATCTCTGGTCTTTATTTCCCTTACTTTGTTCTGCACACATTTGTCAAAGGTTGATTTAACAAATCATGATTTCTGTGTTCTCTTCAGGCTCTGAGACAATGTGATTTCATGACTAGATTACCTCAACTCATGCAGATTTGTACAAACACAACCGAGGAAGGTTTTCTAATGAAGTGGCGCTTGCTCTTTGTGAATTCTAAATTCCCTGCTTGTTAGCGATCTACTCACTGAGCAAGGGTTCATTGGGTGCCCCTGTGTCAGTTTGAACTATGTCAGAGTTTTGGTGTGTGTAGGATTTGGAAATACTGTCTGATGTCTTTATGTTTATTCTTTAAACAAAGAAAGACGGGAAAGGGCAGGCCTGCTCCTGTGGCCCCATCTAATTTTGATGGGTTGTTCTTTTTCTTTCTGCCTCCTTTCCTGAGGGCACCCGATTCAGTGTGGTGCCCTCTGGAGGAGCCTCCTGAGGACGGGATGCCCCGGTGCCCAGGAAGCTGGTGCTGCGGCGGCCCCGTGCCCGCCCTCTGTGGCTGCCGCTCCCTCGCTGCCCCGAGGAGAGCAGAGGGAGGGCTCCCAGCAGTCAGGCTTTCTTCGGAAGTGCTTTGGTTCAGAACTGGGAGCAGCTGGGTCCTCCCTGCGTGGCCGAGCTCTGCTGGGCCTTCATTTCTGAGACGGCCGCGGGAGCATCCCTCATGGAGGATGCCTGCCACGGCGCCATTCCATCTGTGGCTCCACCCTCAATGGTTTCCAGAGTCTCTGTACTGACCACTGTGGGCCTCTTGAGCTCCAAGGGGTCGAGGGACTTGTCCAGGTCAGGGCGGTGGGGGGTGGGCCGGGGTTTGGACCCACTTCTTGGCTCCTACATCAGAAAGTGGCCCCGTTGAGTGAAGTCTTGCAAAGTTTTTATGGTCTCAAATGAGTCTAACAAGAAAGAAGTCGTGGAGTCGATGAGTGAGAGGCTGCTGAAAGCACGAGTGGGGACTTGTGGGGCCTGCCTGTGGTTGACGACGCTCGTGGCTTAGGGGGTACAGACGTGTCTGTCCCTGGTGGGCTTCCCCTGAGGAGGGACATTTTAGTATTATTTTTGTCCCCAAAAGAATAGGTAGGGACGAGATTCAGGTAGGATTCTCTTTTCCCCATCTGGAGAGCTCCATGATAACTTCTAAATGTTCTCTATCCTTCCAACCCTGCCTCCATCCCCATCCAAATTTATGCCACCAGTTATACTAGACTAGCAGAAGGAAACTGAAAAAGGCTGCTTTTATAGAGGTCTTTTCAGTAGCTGACAAAAGGGCCTCAACAAACAGATCACCGTCCCAGCCATGAGCCGCAGCGTCACAGAACGTGTCTGCACGGCTTCCCGTCACTCAGGTCAAAACCATTTTTGGATTCATTTCTTGGTTCTAATGCCCATTCGTTCCCTGCCCAGCTATGAAAGCTTCTAGTGTCTTCTGGAGTCATGTTACCCTGAGAGAAGCCAGCGCTCTGGCTCTGCTACTCGTGCTCAGCAGCAGGGGAGCAGCCTGGGGACCCAGAGGGGAGGGCGCTGGGGACAGGAGGCCGTCCCTCCCGGCATCAGGTGTCTGCTCCAGCTCTGGCTCTGTGGACTGCCATCCCGGCAGGGGCACACAGTGGGTGGAGCGGGTGCCTGCACACCTTTGGTGCCCTGGTGGCAAGCTGGATGTGACCCAGGAGCGGTGTGGAGGTCCAGGCCTGCAATGCCACAGAACTGTGGATGGTTCCTGTGTCTTCAATGCAGTCCTACCCCTAAACCCATGGGCTCAATTGGGGTCTGAGGAGCTGGCCTGCCTCCAGACAGAGGTGACCTCCTGAAGGGTCTTTGTGCCTAAGCCTTTGTTGTCAACTTGAACGGTTTCTGTAAAGGCAAGTTGGGGACATTTAGAAGCAGTTCCCTCTCCACTACAACCTTCCAAAGCAGTTGGATTGGGCTGGGGATGGAACCTAGGCTTTGTGTTAAAATCCAACAAGATACCCCACGTAGGAGGAGACGCTTGCGTGAGGGTGCCTTCTGGAGGTGTGGGTGCTGGGGACAAAGCCCCCAAATGAGGAGGGTAGTCGTAGGGGGTGTTCCTCTTAGCCGAACTCTGGATCCTGCTTGAGACGGCCCATCAGCTTCCTGGGAACGGGGCAGGAGGGAACAATGTTTTGCTGTCAGAAATGCACTAGAGCCATCAGCCTACAAGAAACCGGCAACATATGTGATGAAACCACAAGCCAGAGTCTGTTCTGCTGCTGAGTAAACAGTAAAAATTTTCTTCCAGACAGAAAACAAAGGTGCAGAGTGCTGTGAGCCCTTGGCCTCTGACTCTGAAGCCAAACCTTTCCCCAGAGAAACCCAGTCCTGCTATGCCCAGGCTCTCCCCTGCCCCCTCTCTGCTCCGCCCGGACCCTCCCTGACTCCAGCCCCTGTGGATACACGCTCTGTAGCACAGTCTTGAAAGTCAGCAGCTCCCTTTCCTCCTCTTTCCCAAGTACGGGGTTTGCAATTCCAGAAACAATTTAGTCTCAAGCCCCAGAGTGGCAGGGATGATGACTTTCTCATTTGGGGGACTGTTTGGGGGTTGGCATGACTGGCTGCCCGCTTTCCAGCAGAGCACATATGCAGCCATGCCACCTGCAGAGGGACGGTCCATCTTTTATAGCAGCCAGTTCTGTTCTGCGTTCTGAAGCAATTCATTCTACAGTCAGGAGTGTGAGTTGGAGCTGATGAGGGCTAAGATATATTCCAAAAAATATACAGGCAGTAAATAAATAAGTAGATAAAGAAATAATCTCCTGTCATCCGATGCCCAAGGCTTAGGGGCCAGGACCCTCTGAGGGCTGCCAGGATGTGCACCCTGCTTCTGTCGTGGTGGTGGGGGCTGTGAACTGTGGGCTTGGCCGCGAGCCAGGACACGGGGCAGCGTGATCGGGGCCAGTCACCAGGCCTAGGGATGGGCAGGCTGACCTGGGCCATGAGAACGTCCTCCTCAGAAGGACCTGAGCTTGGGGAGCTCTCTCCTGGCTGTTGCACAGAGCAGGGTGGGTCTGCTGCTCTGTGCCTGGGGAGCCCTCACCTGTCCCTAGACCAGCCTCTTGGATTCCAGGCTCAGGCCATGGGTGGTGTATCCTGCAGAGGTGTGGGCCGCCCGGGCCTGGCTGACCCCAGCTCTTGGCCTTTCTCTGCTCAAGTCTCAGGACTAAGTCCATGATCCTTCCCAGACGCCGGCTCCTGGCTGACACAGAACAGATGAGGGTGTCAGAGATGCTTTGAGAAACCCCCCTGGGGGCAGTCAAGCCCTTGCCAGGTGGCGTCACTCTGCATTTACCTGGGGAGTTTCCGAGTGGCCATGATGAATTGTGCTGCAGAGGGACCTTGACAGTGAAGAATGGGGGTGCGTGGGGCACGTGGGCGCCGCGTCCCTGATGAGTTCCAGCCTGCACCTGAGCGGGCGCCGGCCCCAGAGGGGAAGAAGACAACGGGCTCCCCTGTCCTCGGCCTCTCTCGTCTCTTTCACTGCACGTGCACCTTCTTTCTCGGTCTTTCCCGCCTCCCTGGGCCATAGTGTGGCCATCAGACGTGTGTTCTGTTTGGTTGTTTTTCTCTTGTCTCTCTCCCTCTCTCCCTCCCTCCTTTTACATCTTTCTCTTTTCTTCTTCCTTGTTAGGTTTTTTATTATAATCAAACCCCGCCCATTGGACTGAGTAAGCAGGGGAAGGAGGGAGGGCTGACAAGCGGGCACAAGGGAAATTTGGGGATGACAGATACGTTTGCTGTCTTCATTTGGTGATGGTTTCCCAGGTGTAGATGCATGTCAGACCTGATCAGTTGTACACCTTCAGCATATGCAGTTTATTGTATGTGAAGTCTCCTTCAATAGAGCGGTTTTATTTATTTATTTTTATTTTACATATATTTTTATTTTGGTATCGTTAATCTACAATTACATGTGCAACATCATGGTGACTAAACGCCTCACTTCATCACGTCCCCCCCACCAACTCCATTACAGTCACTGTCCATCAGCGTAGTGAGATGCTATAGAGTCACTACTTGTCTTCTCTGAGTTGTACAGCCCTCCCCGTGCCCCCCAACATTATGTCTGCTAATCATAATGCCCCTTTTCAGTAGAGCTGTTTTTAAAAACCTCATCAGGTTGGAGGGGGAGACCAATGAGCAAATGTGCTGGAATATTTGCCTTAGAAAACCATGTCCTGCGTCCCTGTAAACAGGAGGGCGGCTGAGACCCAGCACGGGGCTGTTTATTTCTGGGCTTCGGGTGCTCCAACACCATTACTAACAGCATCAACTACTGTGTGCAGGGAGTGGTTTAGTCTGCACAGCAAGCCTGTGAAATAGCTTTTATGTTTGTCACCAGAGACTCAGAGGAGGGAAGTGAGGCACCTGCCCAAGGCCACACAGTGGGTCAGTTGCAAAGTTCTGTGTCACGTCCAAGTCTCCAGAGTGTGACCTGTCCTCTGCCACCAATCATGGGGTAAGGCAAATGAGCTGCGTGGGACAATTAGCAGAGTGTGTTAGGAACTGCCTGTCACCTACCTTCAAGATTCGGTGTGAATTGAAGGGAAGGTGGTCTCTGCTTTCTTGCTGTGGGCATGACCCCTTTTCCTCCATGTCATCCTGGTTTGCAGCCGGGTGCCCTCTGTCCTGGGGGAGGAGCTCCTTCCTATCACATCTGTCCGGCCGGACGTCACCTGCCTGGCCATTGAGAGGGGCCTCTGGAAAGGGCCTAGGCTGGCTCTGACACGAGCACTGGAGGGCTCACTCCCGTGGGGCTGGCTGTGCAACAAGGGCACGTGAGGGTGAGATTTTCGTCTTGATTTGGCCTCCTTAATTAGTAGTCAAGGATGACATCAAACAGCCTCTCTTAAATAAGTCAAATTCAGTCAGATCTTGGTTTCCAAGTTTTTGGAGTGACTAGGCAAAGCTTCTAAAATCCTAGAGATGTAAGTGGGCTCCAAGTGCTGGGTGGCATTTTTTGCCATTGTCTTTTCTCTATCTTACTGGATGGTGCTTACTGGCCATATGCCTGAGGTGTTTGAAAGAGGGCTGGCTGTGTCTATGGCTTCGTGCTTTCTTGGTGAATATTAGGCAAGACTATCATCCCTTGGGGTGAGGTGAGGGGCTACAGTATAACTTCCAATCAAGACACAGACCATGGACATGTAGTAATTGCTTCCCTAACTCTAAACCCATAGAAAATTTGTGTTAGATATAATAGCAGCAAAAACATTGTTGGGTTCAAAGGCAAGATTGGGAGATTTCCAGGTATCAGAAATGAAGATGAAATTCAGAGTTGAATTTGGGTAGCCTTACTGGGGTTTTCACAGGTCCTGAGAGGTGGAACTAGATCTCCTGCATGAAACTGGGTGCAAAAAGGGGCCATCCTTTCTGTTTATAAAAACTAGAATGGTTCTATCTATTGGCCCAGGGGAATAGTGTGCCCCCCACCCACAAGCTGTTTCTATCCAAAGAGTTTCTTACAAGATAGAGGGATACCAAGTCTACAGTGTGTATAGATATGAGAGCAAATTGCACACCATCCATGTAGGGCAGAAGCCCTGAACTGGGAACCTAACAGAATTTGACCCAGAACTAGTGGGGACCCTAGGGCTTTGTCAGGCACAAATGTAAGACTTGAATAGGAGATAATGGGACAGTTTTTAAAAAAGAATTGATGAATTATTATAGAAGTAAAAATATATAGTGTTTGAAACTTGAAAAAAAAAGACCCCAAAGCCAACTCCTAGTAGATGAGATAAACCAAAGAATAGATACACTGCTAAAGAAAGAGAACCCTGAGGAGGTCCTCCAGACTGTAGCTCAGGTACGTACAGATGGAAAGTACAGATGAGAAGGTCCAACATGTATCTAATGGGAGTCTCAGAAGGATAAGACAATGAGAGAGAGGTATACTTGCAAGAAATACAGCGGAAGGAATAAAGACAGATACAAGCCCTCCCATTGAAAATGAGCACAGGGTCCCAAGCAGAATAAATAAAAGCAAACCCACCTGTGGCTATGTCGTGGTGGAAGTCGTGAGCATCAGAGATAAGGAGGTATCTTAAAAACCACCAGGGAGACAACCTCGGGAAGACCTCATTCATTTGGATAAATATAAAATGGGGAAAATGCAGGATAGCAGCATAGAGGCTGCTTTCTGTGTTTTCATATGTCTCGCTAAGATACATACAGGGGAAGATGTGCTATTTCAGTCACACCAGCAATGTACTGCTGGCCTTCAAAAACAACAGCACCTGTGCGTCTCTTCCTGGTGCTTCGTGCCGACATGTTGCTACTGCGGCGTCTGCTTCATGAATGCCTTTTGGGGATAAACCTTCAGATAAGGGCTGTGGGCCTGGGATCCCCTTGACAGGTGCTGCTGAGAATGAAAATGTGATCTTTCCAGGGTGCTTACCTCCTATTAATAAAAGAAAAAAAGCAAACTAAATTAATCTTGGCGAGTAAAGTGCCATATGAATCAGCTTTCTTCATTCCGAAAATAACTTGCCAAGAATTTATAGATCCCCTAAGTTCTGCTGATTTTTTATATTGTTTACTTTCCTCTCAAAAATATCAAATAATTCACAGGTGGTGGGTATGGTGGCTCTATGGATAATTTGAAATGAGAAATGGACAGCAAGAGAAATTTCCTTCCAGGGGGTCAGTGCTAGGGCGACTCCCTAAGACTAATGGTGCTGGATTAATAACCCGGTCTGCTTCAATATTCATAGCCTGCTCTCTCTGAAGGCTGGGATATTTCCCACTTTTATGTCCTGCACAAAACTGTAAAGCAAAGATGGTTTCATTGCAGCTCTGTGCGTAATGAGATGCGCAAGAGCCGCTCCTGGCCATTAATCAGCGTTTGGGGGAGGCTTCTGGAAGCCTGACCTATTGCTGCAGCAGCTGATCTGAATGCAATGACTTTCCCCTGTGGGAGCGGATGGCTCAGGACCCGAGAGCTGGCTCTAGAGGTCTGGGGGCCCTGGCCGTGCTGTTGTGCTGCGGAGAGGAGGGAATGTTCAGATCTGCAGGGCACACGGGCAAATAGTTGGGGCCTCTTAAAGGGCCGTGGGGTATTGGAGGGAATCGTGGGATATAGGCTTTGCAACATAGCCACATGTTTCTGGGGTCCATCTCGTCAGCCCCTCTGGCCTCAGCAGGGTGGGGGTGGTTGAGGACGGTGGGTGTACTGTGTCCATCAGGGATTTGAGTGTGGTTCTGTGCCAGGCCCTGGGCTAGGTGCTCAGGAAACACCTAAGTAATTGAGACATTGACTCTGCCTCCAAGGTGTTCCCAGCAGAGTGGGAACCCAAACAGATGATCCCACTATGAGCTGGACTGGCGAATGGTAGAGATTTGATCAACACAGGTGACCACTGCTTACCTGCTGGGACTGGGGCCAGGAAGGCTTTCTGGGGAAGCAGAATCTGAGCAAATCTACAGAGTAAGTCAGATTTGACCGAGGGCAGGTGAGGAGGGCACCGGGTGGGCAGAGACTGGGAGGGGGACAAGCCGCCACAGCAAGGAGCCACACGGATGTGGTTGGGGCGCCATATTCCTGCTGGTCTTATGTTCATACTTAGGCGGCCATGCATGGCACCACCCAGGGGTCTCTGCTGCCTGTGTCTCCTCTACCCAAAATTCAGGTATTTGCTAAGACCATAAAATTAGTTTCAAGGGGTTTAGAGACCTTCCTGGGTGGTTTCCAATAAGAGGAAAGTAGAGGCTGGGGTGGGGCATTTCCCTAAACTTTGACCCAGAAATTAGTGGCTGGGGGGATCCATGGCTGTCCATCCGTCTTCTCTGGAGTGAATTTTTGCTGCCCACCTCCACAGGTCGTGTGCATGCACTGGCGGCTTTCTCTGGGAGGTGGCAGAGCTGGGTTTGGGATGGCTCCCTGGTCCTGGGATTCCTTTGAGCTGTGGTTAGAGTTCGTGCTTCAGGAAGTTTCCAGTCTCTGATGGCTGGAGAAGGGGTGGGAAAAACACCTGAAGGGTCCATGCGATAACCTTTCCTTTCTCTCCTCTGGGGATAAAGCAACAAACACAGCCCACCTTTCCTGTGCATTTGGACACACGCAGACACACACCACTCATGCACTGCTGAGATTCATGATAACATCATGAATCTCAGCATTAGAAGGCTTTGAGGATCAATAGCAATACATGGGCTGCATTTAAATATCAGCGATTAAGGCTGAGGATGGAAAGCCCGACTCCTGGGAGGCCCATTGGACTTGGTGGAAGGGACGAACTGAACCCTGGTTATATATTTTAATGACCTAGAGATCAATATATGCCACAGTACGTTTTCTTATCTGTTCTGGCATGGTGGTGGTCACTTGGGCCTGTGTTTTCAGTGCACTCAGCTGGGTGTTTTGGTGGCGGATGTGGTGACAGTGACTTTTTATTTGTTCCCTTAGTAAGGCCTTGACTGTCAACCAGAAATGCTCTTTAGCATTTTCTTCCTGACACTTTTCTAGGTACAAGTTTATGGCAGAAACGAAGCTGAAGAGGGTGAGTGTGTAGTGTGGACGAGCAAGTAGTGACATGCGTGTCAGGCACTGGGTTGTCTTGCTTGGAGGGTGCAGATATTAGTGCCAATGAGCCTCTGGGTGGTAGGGCCTGCGGTCAGAGTGCACCTACAGCCAGAAATTGCAGCATGAGCCAATGAGAACAGCTGAACACTCAGCCTCGTGGTTCTTGCAACTTAAGAGGCTGTCTTAGACGTAGGCATCCTCTCCAGGCAGGGTCTGATTGCTCTGTGAAACTACAGTCTGGTTTCCCACATCTCTTCCTTCTTGCTCCCATCCATGAACCTAAGTCCTGCTGTCAAGGTTACCCTTTTTCCCAGCATTACTCTGGTCGTCCGAAACCTTGGCCACCGTGCCTGGCTCTGGACTCCCTGTGGTACTTGTCTATTGGTGTCCCCATGGGGCTGAGAGAGGCACTCTGGTATTGTCACTTGCTTTGTGTCCCCACCCCCTGGCTTTGAAGATTGCTGTCTCTTTGCCCATTTGTGCACGGGTCCCTGCATGGACTCAGAGAGTGTTCCAGCTCTCAGAGATGAATAAATATGCATTCTTGTTTTTTCTGACCTGGCCCTCAATGTATTCTGAAGTTAGGATTTTTAATAACTTAAAATAACTGAAAACATATTAAAGACTGATTGTCCAGCTCCCAATCCTTCCCCTTACTTCCTAGGGGCTGAGAATTCACACCTCACCCCTCCTTCCCCCAAACTAAATAAAGGCCTCTGTCCTAAGGTCTGGGGACTCAACACTAACCAGGGATCAGGGAGCTTCTCCTGAAACCTCAGGACCTGGAGCAAACAACCATCTGGAGCCTGATTTCTCCTTCCATAAAATGGGGAGGTTTGTCACTGCCCTTATCCATTGTACGAATGTGTGGTGTGCATAAACTAAGGCCTATAGGACTTTC
Source organism: Phataginus tricuspis (assembly GCA_029783875.1). NCBI lineage: Eukaryota > Metazoa > Chordata > Mammalia > Pholidota > Manidae > Phataginus > Phataginus tricuspis. The sequence goes on from JAQQAC010002837.1 coordinate 4,734,452, forward strand.
TTACTTAAAAAAATGACTAGGCCTAAAACAAATATCAGTGAGAGTTGAGCTCTAAGCAGCACAGATTACAGAATTGTTTGTTACCTCATGATTCATTCATTCACCCATTCAGCAAATATTTATTGGTCGTCTGCTATGTTTTCCCAGGTATTGCTATAGACCTTGGGATATAGGAGAATAGACAAAAATCTGTGCTGAACTCGTGGAGTCACATTCTAATAAGGCAGAGAGAGACAATGCAGGGATGCTCAGGGACATGTTGTCAGGCAAGTGCTAGGTAGGAAATACACCAGAGGAGAGAGAATGACACGGCATAATTTCAGAGACATTTGGAAGTGGGAGGTGTTACTGGTTTGGAATCAGACAGATAAGGATTCAAAACCTGACCACTTCATCTTCTAGGGCAATTTGCTTAATCTGTCTGGATCTCAGTTTATCTATCACATGTGAATAATCTTCACTTTCCAAGGTTGTTGAATAATAAGGATTTCAGTTCAAGAAAATTATGGACACATAGTCGGGTTTAACACATGGCAGCCTTTGCTTCTGTTCCCATCCCCATTGTGATGTTACTATAAAATCAAGGGCTCTATTAGTCATCCACTTCCAACAGTCTGTTGCTTACCTTGGAATCTCCTAGTGATTTTGCAAATATCAGGAAACACCTCCTTTTGGGTATAGCCTATGACTGACAGTTCAACTTCTCTAGAACAACAGTTCTTGAAATTTTTTGTTGTAGGGCTCTTTACACTCTTAAAAGTCATTGAGGACCCCACAGAGCTTTTGTTTATGGGAGATAACTATAATATTTACTGCATTAGAAATTAAAGCGGAGAAGTGATTAAAATCTGTATTAATTCCTTACAACATAACAGTAATAAACTCATTTCATGTTTATATAAATAGCATATTATTAAATGAAAAGTAAGTATAGTTTCTAAAACAAAACAAAATTTAGTGAAGAGAGTAAATTTTACATTTTTACATTTTTGCAAATCTCTTTAATGTCTATCTAGCTTAATGACAGACAATTGAATTTTCATAGCGGCTTCTGCCTTCAGTCGGTTACAACACTTGAAATATATGAAGAAATTTAGACTTACAAAGATAAGTAATAGAAGAGGAAAACGTATTCTAATTGCCTTTTCAGAGAATTATGAATATTCTTTGATACTATATCAAAACTCTAAGTGTTACTTTCTAAGTGGTTACCTTTGTTAAAATCATTATGGATGAAAGATATTAGAAAGTCCTTAGGTTTTGCAAGCTGTCAAGCTCATAATGGTGAATAATTCTATTTTTTATTTGAAAATTCAAATTTTGGCAGCAAATATAGTCAATTGGAGTGATAATCTTATATTACATTAGTTAAAAAAATATCTGCCCAATGCCTGCCTGTTATTAATTTCTAATTTTATTCCACTGTGGTCAGATAACATACTTGCATGACTTGAATTCTTTTTGTTCTCTTAAGATTATCAGGACTTATTATAGAGCTCAGAATATGCTCTACTTTGGTATAGGTTCTGTGTGCACTTAAAAATAATATGTATTTTGCTATTGTTAGACGGAACGGCCTCTAAATGTCAACTAGGTCAGTTCGTTGTTAGTGTTGTTCAAGTCTTCTACATCCTTACTGTGTTTCTATCTACTTGTGTTTGTCAATTATTTATTAAGGAAGGACTGTGGAAATCTTTAACTGGAACTGTGGATTTGTTCATTTCTCCTTGTATTTCAACTGGTTTTTGCTTTATATATGTTGACGCATTCTTGATTTGTGCCTAAACATTTACGACTGCTATGTTCTCTTGATTAAATGACTCCTTTATCATTATGAAAGGAGCCTTTGTATTCCTGCTCACATTTTTTGTTCTGAAATCTGCTTTGTGTGATATTAATATAGCCATTCTAGATTTCTTTTGATTAATGGTGTTATGGTATACCTTCTTCCATCCTTTTACTTTCAACCTATTTTTTTCTTTATATTTACACTGGGCACCTAGTAGACACATAGTTGAATCTTGCTTTTTAACCCAATCTTATAATGTCTGTCTTTTTCTTGAACTATTTAGACCATTTATGTTTAATGTGAATGTCAATATGATTGGATTTCCATTTGATTTCTATTTTTCCCATATGCTGTTTGTTCCCCTTTTCTCTTTTCCTGCCTTCTTTTGGATTAACTGAGAGTTTCTTATGATTCCATTTATCTCCTCTTTTGTCATATTAGCTACAACTTTTTGTTATTTTAGTGGATGTTTTAAAGTGTTTAGTATATATCTTCTTATCACCATCTACATGTATAGTATAAGAACCTTGCAGTAGTATAGTTCCATTCCTTCCTTTCATTCTTCTTTTGTTCTTCTCATACATTTTACTTCTATGTATGTTATAAACCCCATGATTGATTATTATTTTTGCTTTAAGTAATTGATTATATTTTAAACAGATTGAAATGGTTAAAAGATCCTTATGTTTACCACATATTTACTATTTCTGATGCTCTTCATTTCCTTCTGCAGATGCAGATTTCCATCGGGTAACATTGTCCTTCTGCATGAATGACTTCCCCTATGTATAGGTCTCACTTTGTTTATTTCCACCTTTCAGGGATCACTGTCCTCCATTGCCTCATATCCAATGCCTAGAAAACTGATGTTTCCTATATGTTGTCCATCTTTTTAGTTTTTCCAAGCAGGGGTTACATCTGGCCCCTATTACTTTATCTTGGCCAGAAGAAGTCCTGCCGAATACCCAACTCTGAATAACCATAGTTTGTCAGTCTTTTGAGTAAAAGTGGTGTTCCATGGAAAAAGTGGCTAGTTTAGCTTGCGACTCAAACAATTGAACAAGTGCTTTTCTTTAAGACAACCATCATACTTCAGTTTGCAACAGAAGTGCTTTATGTATACTTTCATTTTGTCAAAGAATATTGAAAAGACACGTAATACTGAGATTTAATAAAATCAGTTTTTACTGCTTCATTAAGGAACTCTTAACTGAAACTGGTGTATGTGTGCACATGTACATGCATGTTTGTTTCTTTAAGAGCCTGGTACTAAAGGATAAGTGACCACAGTACATTTGTGGCTACTGCCTTAATTAGTGCTAAGGCCTCAACAGTTTTACCCACCATTACTTTTGCTCTAGCAGTGCTAATGTCAATAGCAAAAAAAGGCAAATAACTTCTTAGTCTTCAAAAAAAAATAATTTTGACTTCCTCGTCCCCTAAAAGGGTCTTGGAGATGTCCTAAGAATCCATAGACCATACTTTGAGAATAGCTGCCCTACAGACACTCTTGTACCTATGCACAGAGGTATGTTCAAGAATGTCCTTTGTAGCATTGTTTACAGCACTACAAATTTGAAAATATTAAATGGCCATCAGTGGTAGAATGGATAAATAAATTGTATTGTACTTATATAATGAGTAGTATGTGGCCGTTACAATGAATTAACTAAAGCTATGTATATCTACCTATATAAAGACCAAAACAGCCGAGTGGAAAAAAGACAAGTTGTAGAAAGTGATGTATTTTATGGTAGCATTTATATAAGCTTAAAATGTAAAAAATGCATGTTGCTCATGAATGCCTACCTATGTAGTAAATAAAAACTAAATGGAGAATAGTGGCTACCTCTTGGAGGGAGGGAGGAGAACGAGATAGGATTGGTGAGAGGAACTCTGCTTATATCTGTAATTCTTATTTCTAAAAAATACATCTGAGGAAATCCAGAAAAATACTAAGACTTGAAAATATGTTTAGTTTGCAGGTAGGTTTTTATGATATTACTCTCTATAGTATTTGGAAAGTTTGAAATCCTTCGTATTCATCCTCACCATCAACAAATATGCAGAAAGAGAAAATGTGTCGACAACACCTGCTAGAGTCCCGGTTCTTTGTGAAAAATGCTCCATGAGTGCCGGTGGGCGAGCTCACCACGGTAGCATCCTGGTGCCAACAGCTGCCATTTATGGAGAGACTGTGACCCAGGGAATTCACCTGGCTTCACAGTTAGCTTTACGATCACCTGAGAAGTAGGAATTATTATCTTAATCCTGCTGCTGAGGCTACTTGCTTTCCTAAACCCCTAATTTGTCCAAGGTCTTGCAGTCAGTCAGTTGTGATAGGAATACAGGTCTTTTGGGTTCAAGGTCTGTGCTTTTTCCTCTCTGCTGATGTCTGAGAGGTTGGCTTTTCATTTGAAGGTGTTCTGTTTCTATTTCTCCTTTCGCTCTTCTTCCAAACCTCTTTGTTTTTTGTGGTTCGTTATGTTTGTATTGAGACAGTTCTGTCAATTACATTGTGTTTGTTCTTACAGCAACCAGTAATGCAGCAGTGCTATTAGGTATTATCACTGTTTTGATGAGTTGTGAGACTCAGCTGGGCTGATGCCCCTCTATTGGAAGGTGAAGGAGGACTCCTTCCAGGGGTGGTGGGTTCTTGTTTTGAACCTAATTGCTTTGAGGCTTGGATTGGGACTGCTGTATACAGGAAGACTTCTCTACCAGTTTTGTAATAGGATCACTTATAATGTTTTAGGTAATAAAACAAAGAACCTTTTGAGGTTGTTGATAATAATATCCCATTGACACATCAAGCATTGTCTAAAGATTTATTTGACTAAATTGAGTAGATGATGGAAAGAGAGATGATATACATACTCATGCAGTCCTTTCTACTTGCAGCTGTCTGGTAAAGAAAAATGGAAGCAGAATACTCGAGATTACATTAATGCATCTGGGAACATGGGCTGGGGATTTATAGAGTTTAAAAATAGAAGTTTGAGAGTTTCATTGGTGTGTTTACCTGCCCACCTTGCTGCAGAACCCGGAGAGGGTACATACTACAGTGCTGGGTCGGGCTAGAACATTGCACTTGCACTCCTGTCCTCCCTCTAACAAGGCATTCGTTCCCTGCCTGATCCACCCTGGGCCACTTCCTCTGTGCATTGGGTTCTTCACATCTGTCTTCATGGTGCCTGGAAATGTGGACAGTGTTTCTTTAAGTTTTAGATGACTGACAACAACACAGCCTTGGGAAGCAGTGACTCTCAAACACTGTTGGTGGTTATATATACTGGTTTGATCTTTTTGACCATAACTTGTAAGCATGATGGCTGAAGGTACCAGCTCTGGAGTCACTTTATGGCTGCAAGAACCTTGGGCAAGTCATTTAATTCCTTGCCTCAGTTTCCTGAACTCTAAAACGAGGCTACATAGTACCTACTTAATTAGGTTGTTGTGAGGAGTATAAGAGGTAATACATGAGAGGCACTTACAACAGTTTCCACACAGAGGAGACTTACAGTAGATATTAACTGTTGTTATTATATAGTAAACATAAAAATGTGTTCTCTTTGAGTCAGTCATTCCACCTTTAGAGATTTATCCTATAAAAAAGTTATCATAAGTATTCAAGGACATATTTACACGGATGGCCACCGTCATGTTGTCATGGTGAAGTAAGCTAAGTTGTGCCTGTTAGGGAGGGATGGTTAACCAATTGGGGTGATCCATAAAATGGAACCTGTAGCTGCCAAAGAGGATAAACAGATTGGTATGTATTGCCATGGAGAGAGATCAATGCCATATTATTAAAGACAAAAATAAGGGTTTTTTTTTTGCCATTCGTTTTGAAAATTTTGAACCTTTACCAAAGTTGGATGAATTTTGCAGTGAAACCCCTATGCCCACCAACTAGCCTCCATGATGAACATTTCCTTCCACTTGCTTTACCGTATAGCAGTTCCTCCATCCACCCATCCATATCAGTATTTTTATTCATTGCAGAGAAAGTTGCAGATACACTGCCCCCAAATACCTCAGCATGTATGTGTTCATTGGAGTTTGTTATTTGTTTATAGTTCTTTGGGAAAGTTACTTTTATAATAATATTATATGAACCCATTTTGTAAAACACAGATGTTGATATATGCAGGTCTACATGGATCATGCAAACCGCATTGGGTGGTAATCTGCTAGGAGCAGGGTACCGAGCAATGCGTTTTTGCTGTGCAGTATATAAAGTTTGAATTAAGCGACTCAGCGTGTTGGTGGGGCATGGTACTGTGGTTTTCTCCCCTCTGTTACCATCATCACGGTAAGTGTCACCACCGTCAGCCATAGTCACAGAAAGCCTTGCTTCTGTTGTTGAGGTACGAAATACTCAGGCGACTCTTGCATTTCATGGGGCAAAGGGCACAAAAATAGGACAGGCTTCCGCTTGGAGACATTTGTTTTGTCCTTAAGTAGGTCTGGGGTCCTTTCTGATATCTTTGTATGAAGACTCGAATTAAAATGATTAGCACTTCTGGAAACATCTCCGCTCATATAAGAGCCTGATTAACGAAATACTAAAACACAAATGGAGATATGTGGTGGATGTGTAGGTATGTGGGGGGATTTATCTCAAGGGGTGTTTTATTCTGTGAAACGAATGAGGCTAATTGACATGTGTCAGCTTGCCTAATGGGACTGGCTTTAAAGGCTGACTCCCAAGTTCTAAAAGGCGGAAAGATGAGGCTCTTAGAGTTGTTGCAATTAGGTATCCAAGTGCTTAAACCCACTTGGTAATTTTCTCTTCATTTCTGTGGGCTGTGGAGTGGGAGGAAAAATGGGTAACCTACAGGGAAGTGGGGGTGTGTGAATTCAGACCTATATATAATTTACTTTCCTGGAAAGAGATATAGTCAAGTCATTTCAATTGCTTTTGTTCTGGGGGCGTGTACCCTACAGATCCTGCCTGCAGTTGGGTGGAGTCCATTAGAAGTGGCAAAAACATTTTTTTATGGAGGAATTTGGGAACTTTTAGAGCTTCGCAGTGCATATTTTTTAATATGTAAAGTGCTATCGGAGCGTTTGGATATCTCAATCTTCTTTAAATAAATGGATTTTACCATTGCAGAGTGGTGATTTATTCTTTTTTTGGGTTGTCACCACAATAGCTCCACCTTTTTAGGGAAATTTTAGACACGGTGGGTTCCAAAATGCTAACTGTGGAATTTTTGGCTTTTAGCAATTTGGAATAGAGTTTAAATTTTCAGAAGCAGCCAGCATATTTCACTTTAATCTGCTGCGGGGTTGTCTCTTGTTGATAGCATAATGCCAGGGCCACAGAGTTGTTTTCACGAGGTAAATAATTTGTGTATTAGAAGTTGTCTAAACACGGCACGCATGTGATAGGCTGCAATAAAATTGCCTGGATATGGTTGTACATGACGGACTGTGATAGTTGCTTCAGAGTCATTAGAGCCCAGTTTGTAAATAATCTGCATTTAGAAATTGTCTTCACTGTGCTTAGACAATGGATGTGAATGCCTCCTCCAGATTGATTAATTCCATCAGGAATTCACAGTTCTTGGCTCCTGAAGGCGCGGCCTGCTTCAGCTCAGACTAGCTTTCCGCCCTGTGTGCCGGCTCCCAGATGTATTTCTGCATGTGTTGGGTTGATTGTGTAGGGTCGTGAACATAGCGTAGTACGGTGCAGATGAAAATCCAGACCCAGGGCTTTCTGCCTCTCCCTTCGATCTCCCTCCATGTTTTATGAAGACAGGGGTAAGTGGGTACAGGGGCAAGGAGGGCCCTCATGAGGTTGGTGTCCCAGTGTTCGGAGGAGCAGGGAGATGAGAGGAAGCTCAGAGGCGATCCATGAAAGTTGCCTCTGAGCCAGCACAGGCAATAGGGTCAGGACTGGGCTGGGAGCTAGCGCCCTGACCTCACTGCCTGCTGGCCATCTTCTCTGCTGCTTTTCTGGATGGTTGGTGACAGGGTGAGATCCTTGAAGGCCAGCCTCGGGCTGCAGCAGCTGAGATTTCGTGTGCATGTCGTGTGTAAGGGGACCTGTTAAGCTCTCTCTTTGAAACACACACACAACATAACATAAATCAGAGCCAGAATCTTTTAACATTTACAGTTTTAAATGAAATTCCTGTTGAGAGTCTCTTAAGCTAGATTTATATCTGATTTTGCATTGAACTGTGTCGTTATGTGGGGCTGAGAAACTCTTATGAAATTAAGCATAATGCGAAAACATGCTGAAAAGACAGTTCTGTAGAAATGTGAAACATTATTATGTTATAGAATATTGGAGAGAAGAAATATGCATAAAGCCACAATTACCACGGACATTTTCCTTTTAATGATCCTTGTACAATCCTTGGCAGAAAGGTTTGCTGACGTCTCCTTGCAGATAAAGGAAAATTGAGACAATATTGATATTCCACATCCATTTTGAGTTTTAGAGAAAGCCAGGATAGCGAACCAGTCTGTTTTCATATTCCAAACACTGAAGTCTGGCCTGTCCAAACAGAGGCCTGCAGGGACCTTGGGAGAATCTGTCGTCTGTATTCAGGGATTTGGCCAAAGCGTCCATGCCCTGGATGGAGCAAGAGGTCAAAATAACATGTGGAAAGATTAACTTCTGGATGCTCTGGATGGAAGCTTCCAGAGGCTCCTGAAATGGAGTGACTCTGAGGTTGTCGGGTCCTTTCCTCTGATGAGTGTTTAGGATTTAGAGGCACTTGTCCAGAATGGTTTGGGGTTGGTCTTGGGGGTGGGTGATGGAGACTCTTAGCTTGGGCAAAGCTTTACTGCCCTCCGCTGGGGGCGGGCTGTGTACTCACCACTCTGTACCCCACGGGAGACCCTGCTCATCTTTGTTTCCCATTCCCCCACCCTAAATGCCCACCCATCTGGCTTAGGGCTGAGCGGGAGTTTGTCACCTCCCTGGGGTTTTGTCCCTCCTTCCTCCCTCCCTGAAGCCAGCAGCTCCAGTTGCCAGAATGGATCCCAGAGCAAATTCTTCCCTTCTTACCTCGTCTCACCCCTCACCCGGGCTCCCCTGGCCCCAGGATGTGGTGGGGTGTGGGCAGAAGCCCTGGCCTGCCTGTGTTCCTGGCAGACCTTTTGGCTGGGGGCTGTGGTTCCCATGGGGGAGGGTGTAATGGGTCCCCTCCTTCGGGATTTAGTTCCCAGGCCGCCGCCTGCTGGCCAGAGGTCCAGGCCGAAGAGCAGGGCTGGCTGGTGGCACTGAGGTGGCGCAGATTCGTTCTGAGCTCCTAGCGGGTCCCCTGGCAGGATTGAAGCTTTTCCAAAAAACCTTCCTGAGTCTGTGCCCTCTGGGCCTGGCGCTGAGATGCCGGCAGCGGTGGGGGAGGGGAACAGGCTGGGACGGGGCCGCAGGCGGCACTCAGAGGCCTTTTGTTTGTGCTGGGTTATGCACAGCGTCATCTGGCAGCCAGCTCCTACCTCACAGGGGCCTCCGGCAGCTCCCATCTCCTGCTTTCTTTTCTCTTGTTCTTCTTGGAAGCTCTTACAGGACCTCAAGGCATTTGTTACTTAGAATTGCTTGAAATTAAGCAATTTAATTCTAATTTGGGCCTGCAATGTGTGGTCCTTGGCCACCAGAGGTCACTGTAATAAGGTAGAAAGCAGGTGTTTGAGAGTCTTAAGTTGGTAGTTGGTTCAAGGAAAAAAAAAAGAAACCAACCAAACGCTCACTGCCCACCCACCAGTCCCCCACACCCCACTCCCCCCACTCCCCAGCCCTCCACCCTCCAGCCCCCTGGCCCCCCAACACACACACACACACACCCCTTTGAACTGGAACTGGCTTGGGTGTGATCTTCCCAGCTGCAAAGCCTGGCAGGGCCAGGGCAGGTTTGCACTTAGGGACCATTCAGCTCCCAGGGCCTCTGGTGCAGGCTCTGTGTGGGCTGGCCTTCATGGGGCACTCGGGGCCCATGCTCAGTCGGGGGCCTCCTACCCACTCCAACACACCCTGAACTTCCTCCTTAACATCCATTTCTTGCAGCAGTCTTAGGGTTAGGCTCTCTTAGGAGTGCATGTGTGTGCATGTGCACACGTGTGAGTGAGCATGTCTATGCATGCACTTCCTCTCTGTAACATGGTGACATTAATGATACTGTCCAGCTAGAGCTGTCTGGCGTTAAAAAGAGATAATGCACGAGGTAAAGGCTGAAAAGCTCAGTGCTCGGCTCCTAATTGTTGCCTGATAAATGTCAGCCACCCCGACATTCTTATTAGGGGGATCAGTGCGATCATTACCCCCCAAGGAGCAGCCTGACTCTTCCTCAGGGAGTCACAAAGCTCCCTCCCAGCCTCCTTTGCCCGTCTTCTCTGGATCTTGATGCTATCTGTAGAAAATAAGGAACTCCTGCCTTTGTGGGCAGCGGTTCCCAAATGTTTGCCCCACGGAAGGCGTGCTCGTCTTTGGTGGGTGGTGGGCAGGAGAGCCTTGGGACTGTGGGTGGTGAGGGGTCCCTGCACCTGGCAAACACTTGGGGCCACAGCTGGGGATGTCATGAGGCTTGTCGTGCACTCGGTTCTCTTGCAGCCCCGATGTCGGCCTTGCCTGGACACAGTGTGCCTGGAGATGCACGTGGAGCTCTGCAGGGAGCCGGGCCACGTGGGGAGAGGGCGGTTTTGGTGCAGCGGCTCACGTTCCCCCCTGGGAACATTCATGGGACATATGGGTCTTGGGGAAGGTGAATGCATTACCTGGGCTACCAGTGGAGGAGGTCGGGGGCAGTGACCTGCTGTCGCCTTAAGCGGTACTTTCCCCTGGATGCCTCTACAGAAGTCACACACACACACGCACAGAAGCAAATGGAAAATCACTAGGGCTGCAGAGCAGACACTCCTCAGTGTTGGCTGTGGGGCTGCAGTTGCTGGACCTGTGAACCCCAGCCCACAGCCTTTCCAGCCGGGAAGGCAGGGAGACCCAGAGAGACAGAGCAGTGCTGCTGGGGACCCTGGTGTTTGCAATGTGCCGTCTGGTGTGACCCATGGCATGGACTTTGGGGGCTTCAGCAGGTCCGAAAGGATCTGTGGACAGGCACAGGCATGATTACAAATGGTGGTGGGCCTCCGGCACACAGATGTCCCAGTGGCTGTGAAAGAGGAGCCTTGCCTCTGACCTTGGAGACACTCAGTTGCTGCAGGCAGGAAGTCCTTGGCCCCCTCTCCCCGGGCGACCTTCTGGAGCACCAGCTCTTCTCTCGCTTGGAGAGGGAGCTGATCCCTGCGGGTCGCCCTCTTGCATCCCACCTGGTGTGTCTTCCCTCTCAACCTCTTTCCCCTGCCCTCCTCCTCCCTCCTGCATTTTTCTTTCCTATTTCTGTCTCCAGCCGTGTCTCCTTTTCCTACAACATTCTGCTAGTTTGATTTGAAAACAAAAGCCAAGACCTGTGCATGGGAGGGTTTCCTACACAGATCCTGGAGTGCTTTGGAAGGAGCCCACTTTACAATCCCAGTGACCAAATCTCTCCGATTAGTGATCATTTCTGCAGGAAGGAGACTTGGGAAGCATAGCCTGTACCCAACACTCCACGCAGTGGAGTCTCTCCTGGTTTTGACGCTGTGCCAGACACCAAGCAAATGTGTTATATGCTTATCTCTTTAATCCTTGAGATCCTAAGAAGCCAATATTAATGCTATCCCCTTTTCTAGATGTAAAACCAAGTTCAGAGCACCTAGGAGATAACTTGCCTGAGGTCATCAGCAGAAAGGAGGTGGCAGATCCCCAAGCCAGCACACTCCCCACCCATTCTGACATGTTGCCTGCAGGGACAGTGGCCACTCTCTCCTGGGCAGGTCCCTTGCTGGGCCAGCTCTACGTGCCCGTCTTACTCCCTTCTGCTGTAGTTGGAGGCATCTCTCCTGCTCCTTCTGCCCTCGGCTGTAATGGAAAGCAGCTGGTCTCCATCCTGTACGAACCCCCCTTCATGTAAGTCTGACTAGTCATTAAGTTGCCCCCAGGCCAATCTGAAATTCTTTACACTTTTAAATATATCTACATTTGAAAGATTATTTTTATTCCATTAAAACCATTACATGCTTATTGTAGATGCCCTTGAGGGAAAAGGGTTTCTGGAAGGGGGACCTAGAATATGATTGACGTTACTGAATCCTGGTTCTTTCAATTCAAGATATGAAACTGGCTTTTCGGGCACACTGTATGATGCCGCCTGAATGGAGGAACATGAGTGGATCGCAAGCGTTTCCTCTTTGCAGATGTCCTCCAAAATCTGCTCTTGGATTGTGTGGCTGATAAGAGCTTGGAGTTAACACATCATTACCTGATACCAGTTCTCTCTTTCCATTAAAAAATGTAAATTGGGAGGCCTTGGGTGTGCCTGACTTAGATTTTTCGATACCAAAAGGCAGTGTTAATCAGGTGTTTGACAGCGATGTGGTACTTACACCTGAGTGAAATAACAGAGGAGATTAAATGAACGGTTTACATGCTTCCCAGACTGCTTTTCCAGGTGCTCAGACTCCAGCTCCTCGGAAAGGACCCCAGGTTCCTCCGATGGGGTGCCCTGAGGGTGAGGAGAGGCCTTTCCGAGAATCTCCTGGCCTCTCTGGGCAGAAGCCCCTAGCAAGTCCATTTTCAGATCTCCTTCTGCATATTCATAGTGATATTAGTTTCAAATTGAAAATTCCATTTTTCCTGCCTAGTGTGCTAACAGATAATTGAGACCTAATTTACTTTATTTAATAAGCTGGCAGCCAGTGTGGTTAAGCCCACGCTGATAAAAACTTAGGGGGGGCATTGTTTGCAACCTTCCAGATCTTTCTGGCGGGCTCATTTGGGTATGAGCCTGCCCCCAGGGCAGCAGAGTCCCCTGGGGATTCCCATGTCCTCTCCAGCGCCCTTTTGGCTTCCAAGCTGCTGGCTGCCAAGCAGAAGCTGTCCGCGGTCCCCTCCACAGAAAACTGGCGAGGCTCCCAGTGCTCATGGGGCTGGGCTCTGGCATCCTGGGGCGCCCAGGCTCTGCTCACACCCCCCCGGGGCGGAGCTGACATGCTCATTCCGCAGACATTTTTGAGTGCCCAGCACTCTGCTGGCCAGACGGTGAAGGTGCCACTTTCCCTTGAAGAATTCACGGTCAAGTGGAGAGAGAGTGGGAGAGAGGAGGCAGTGACGAGTTCTGTCCAAGAAGGAGTGTGGGAGGGGGCAGGGCTGTGTGTTTTGGACTCATCCAGGACCAGTTTTTGAAACTTCTCTTTTTACTTATTAGACATCTGACCTCAGTAAATAAATTTAACTTCTTTGAGGCTTGATTTCTTCATCTGTGCAAAGTGCAAATAATAATGCTTTTTTGTCATGCGAATAAATCATGAAAACAAAAGCCCATGGCTATCACTGGGCCATGAGCGTCACAGCTCTGGGCCTGGGGTAGATGTGGGAGGCAGCTTCCAGTCCCCTGCGTAGTCTGTCTGCATCGCCTCTTTGGGACCCATGGCAGCACGGCCCTTCCCTGTCTGTGGTGTCACAGGTGGGCTACCAGCTTGGCCGGTGCCGTGTGAGCAGAAGAGGTGTGCGTCTCTCCCGGGCAGGAGCTTAAAGAGCCAGCATGAGGCTTGCCAGAGGCCCCTCCCCAGCTTGGTGACAGTGAACATCCATGTGGAGGTGACACCCCCATCCCTGGATCCCTGAGTGACCACAAGGAGCAGAGTTCCCTCCACACAGATGTGCACTGGGTGTGTGGTGTGAGCAAGAAATAAATGCTTTTGTTTTAATCCAGTGAACTGTTTGGCTTGATTGTTTCTGCAGCATCACAGTGCGTCTCCTGACTAAATGGTTGGGAGTATACATTTTCTCCCCTTGGTGAGAAGGGGGTGCTCCACCGATAAGGTTAAATTCGAGCATGGTCTTCATTCAGGTCACAGCATTTTCCAGGTGCAAAAGGGTAGGGGATTCCAGATGGAGGAACTCGCACTCAGGGCCTGAAGGATACAGTCTGGCTCTCCCAGGTAGATTTCTGTCTCCTCTTTCCATTCCCTTTCTGCCTTTCTCTCTCTTGTCCACTCCCCTCTTCCATCCAGCATCTTCCCTCTGTTCGCTTCTCTTGCTCGGCGTCTTGAGGCTTGCATGATGCTGGCAGTTGCCATTTAATTGGCCTGTGTCCCCAACAAGGTTGCATGTCTCAAAGCTTTTTGTGGTGTCATTTCCCCTGCACTCTGAGTTTCTCAGGCTGTCCCTTTTCTCAGAAGTTACTAGGGTTAGGTAGTGAAGCAAATTCTCCGCTGGCTGGGTGGGGTTGGTGGTGAGGTGTCAGCCATGCAAGAGATGCGTTTGAATGGCATCCACCCGTACCTGATGCCTCCCCAGGAACTGAGCTCTGGTGACATTGGTACAGTCTGTATAAACCCGGGAATTTGTATTGCCAGGTGACTTCTTCTGGCTTTCACTGACTAAGAAGAGGTTGTAGGGCCTCACTTACCTCTGCCCTCCAGTTAATTCCCTGGTCAGCCCATTGGTGAATTCCAGGCCACGTCATCCTGGGGGCAGGGAAGTCTGCTGGTGGTAATTGCACAACCTGTCTCAGGCCTGGGACACAGAATTTTTGCAGGGGGAGGCTTCCCCAAGTGCCTGTGGCCTTCCTGGCCTCCTGATGGTCAAGACTTGGGCTGGATGGTCCTCAGAGCGATGCTTTGTTAAGGTGATTAGAATATGACCGCCTCAGGAACAGAACCTATTAATGACTGTGACAAAGAGAAAGTTCCGAGTGGGGTGAAAGGCAAAAGCAGGAGGCACCCCAGGGTGAAATACGGCTCTGCCGTGGGAAAGTCCAGTGGTCACCAGAGGAAGGCAGACACTAGAGAGTCCCAGTGGGAGTCATTGGAAAAACAAAATACAATTAAACGTTTAATATTTGATGGAATTAGTAAATTAAGTGTTGCAGGAATGGGGCTCCTTGGGAGGGAGAGTCTGCTATTCACTTTGGAGGGGCTGGGTTGCCTGCGGCGTGGTGAGCCCTGCTCCTGGCAGCCTTTGCCTGGAGAGGCTTCCCATGTCACCCAAGATATTTATGGTCCCTTTTGAGCTCTGCAAGAAGTGTGGTGTTCCTCCACACGTGTCCCCCGCTGTGTCCTGGGTGTTCCTACACCCGGCTCTGAGCATCCCTGACCAGCTCTGAGCATCCCTGACCGAATTCTTGCTTCCCTTTTGTCCTCGCCTCAGGGGCTCTAGTCAGGGGGCCGCTTCGTGGGGTGATGGCATGCGTCATGCACAGGTGTGTGAATCCGTGCATGTGCCCAGATGGGCCTCTGTGCCTTCCTAACGGGGGCTGACCACTTGAAGCTGAGCTCTGTGGCAAGGCCTTCCCTAAATTCATCTGAAATTGTGCACGGGACTTTGGAGACTTTAGGGTGATCCATCAGCCTGCGTTGCAAATCTCCTCCAGCTTTAGGAATTAGCTTAAAATTAAAGTTACAGACAGGTCGAATCTCCCCAGCCCCAGGCCGACCCAGGCAAGTGCAGCACGTGGCTTGATGTTATCAAGTGGCTCCTTGACGTTGTGCGTGAGGGGAATGTCGCCGAATGCCAGTCAGTAAACTTGACACCAAATATCAGCTGTTCTCGGGGCTGTGAGTGTGCATTGCAAGTGTGGGGGCTGCACACCCACTGAAGGTTGGTCCTGAGCTCTCCGCTCAAGTTGAGGATCCAGCTGGGGTCAGGATGAGAATATGCCTTAGGGAGACCTGAAAAGGAGGCAGAGGGGATGGCTCGTAGTGCCCCGTCCGGTGGCCGCTGTCTCTCCCTCTTTCACGTGGCGTGGCTGCTGGGGAAACGTCATGAATCATGCTGCATATCGATGCATCTCGTTAACAGCCATTCAAACAAAGATCTCTGCCTTCATGGAGTTTATATTCCAGTGCGGGGGGGAGGGGTGTTCAGACATTCAGCAAAACCAGGAGGTGCGCTTGACGATGTCTTAGAGGGAGACCTGTGCCCTGGGAGGAAGTAAAGGGATGGGCTGGAGTCTGGGCGAGGGGCAGAATCCTACAGCATGGTCAGGACAGCCGCCTGAGGGGTGTTTGGGCAAAGCCCCTGGAGGGGAGGGAGGGAGCCACGTGGGCCTCTGGGGACCAGAGGGAACGGCAAGTGGGGCATCCGCGAGGTGGGATCATGCCTGGTGTGTCGGAAGGGCGGCTGGGAGATTGAGACCGAGAGGCTGTTGCTGGGTGAGTGGGAGGGGAGCTCAGAGGAACAGGAGGTCAGAGAAGCCAAGGGTGGGCTGCGTGGGACTCAGGCCACTGCGACGTGCTGGGGCCTCTATTCCGGAGCAAGACCCTGTCCTCCAGGGTGGTGGAGGGATGGGGTGGGACTGGAACCTCCCGTTTCGCCTTATGGGGGACACAGGCCAGGAAGAGTCCATGAGTACCGAGCTTTCTGGGCCTTGAGATGCTCCAGAGGCAGCACCTGCCTGCACTGGGGTCAGGGTAGAGGTGCCTAAGCCCTGGGGTCAAAGTCCCCCCTCCCACTGCTCTGCACTCCTCTGGGTCCTGCTGGGGTGGTGGGTTTAGACAGGGGCCCCAGTGCAGTTCCTGTCCTGGGCACCACTTCCAAACCCGTCCTCCCACTAGACCGTGGCCTGTGTGGGGCCTCTGCAGTGTACCCGTGTGCAGGGTTGGGGTCACATCAGGTGCCCAACTGGGAGGCTGGGGACGAGCTTGGGGACTCAGCTGCTGTTTGCTCTCTGGCAGGTTATCCTTTCTCAGCAAATGCCGTTCTTTGCTGGGATAGACTTGGAACATTCCAGAACCAAAGGCTGCTCCCTCTGGGCCCATCCTCACCCCAATCGGTGGCCCCCTCTGGCCTCCCAGTGGCCTCTATCCCTGGACTGCAGTTCCCACATGGCTCCAAGGGCCCCCCTTTTCTACCTCCTCTCTCAGTTCCCCCAGCTCTGTGCCCCCCGAACTTGCTGCCCCTCGTCGGCCAGCTCCCTGCACGTGCTCATCGTCAGAGTGCGGCCTCTCCCCTGCAGGACCCCAGCTCGCCCCAGGACCTGCTCCCCTCAGCCCTCCCTGGTCGGGCTGCGTTCTGTCCCCCGCTCCAGGTTCTGCAGGCTGGGGGTGGAGACACACCCTTGGCCCTCCGTTCGCTTCCTGTTCACGGTCCACTCCTCCCAGAATCCTCGTCTGCAGCTGGCTCCCCTGCCCACCGCTGCTTGCTGGGGTCACCATCCCGCCCAGGGCCGCTCTTCTCCGTGTCTCACCGTCTCGAGCCAAGCCTCTCCTACTTCAGGGGGCTTCAGATCCTCTGTTGATGTTTGTTGTCTCAGGTCCTTGGTCTCCTCCCCCACCGAGAGGCTTCCCCCTTTCTTACCCCATTGCCTTGATCTGGTATCTGTGACTTAACCCCTTCATGATCTCAGGTTCCAGACAGGCTTTCCGACCATGCCCGCTTCCTCACTCACTAACCTGGTGCTCTGTACACAGCCACTCTTCAGCGCCCGGGAATCTACCAGATCCCATGAACCTTGTCCCGTCACGGCCTCGAGGTCCTTCCTCGCCAGCTCAGATCCCGTTGTCGGCTCCACACCTTCTCCAGCTGTTCGCACGCCTGTTCCACGTCCTCAGACTCATGGGGCCGGTCCTGCGCCCTGTAAGCTTAACTCCCCCCTGCTCTGCGCCTGTATCCACCTCTCTGCCCCTGAGACAACGGCAGAGCCACTGGCCTCAAGTTCATGGCTCCCAAACCCAAACGTGCTGTTCATGCTGCCTGGCCTCCTCTGTGCTGCGCTCACCCCTTCCCTCTCTCCTCCCCTCTCCCCCAGCTTCTGTCCCTCCTGCCCAGGCCTGCTCCCAGCTGCTGACCTGGTTCCTGCTCCCCGCGGTCACCGAGAACGCCGAGGCATGACGCAGCACCTCCACGTCTATGTCGGCCCCATGCCCTCGGCCTGCTCGCCCAGGGCGCACACGGAGCAGACCTTGGTGGGTGGCTGGAAGACGGGCTATTCCTGCTCTCTGCTGAGGACACTCGCTTGGGGACTTGACCGCATGCCCCGGTCTGCCCGCAGTTCCCTTCCTCCTGCACAGACAGCTGTGCCCATCACCTTTCTTCCCTTTTTTTCCTTCCCTCCTGGCTCTTTCCATCAGCATCCACATATGCTCCCTCATTAAAAAAATCCCCCTTGACTCGTTTCCCCTCCAGCTCTGACTCCATTTCTGTGTCTCCCTCTCCGGCAACCTTGAAGGGTGAGTTCTGCACTGTCTCCAGCGCTACTACCATGTCCTGTTCAGAAACGAGGGCACCCTGCAGCCTCCCATCTGCTTCGTAGAGAATGTCCCCCTCCTCACCCCTGCTTTCCTCTGGTACCTTCTTGACACAGCTGCCCACGCCTCTGTTGGAACACGCACCAGGTCATGCCACTGGTATGCTTACAATCCACGCACAGACCCCTTTGCATCTGTGTAGGAGCCGGAGTCCGTGACCGACGAGGCCTGACAGGACCTGCCCACACGTGTCCTTCCGGGCTCGCCCGCCTGCTCTCCCCCCAGGTGTCCATGGGGCTCCCTCTCACTCCCATAGACAGGGAGTTGTATGTGTTTTGCTGTATCCCCACAACCTGCAGCAGGGCCTGGCAAGTGCTTGCTGTTGAATATACAACTGCACTGAGTGAATGATTGCGTGCTGCCACCAGGAGCGTGGGGTCTTCCTGACGAGAGAGCTCTGGGCTGTGCAGCCCCCGGCACCGCCCCTGCCCCACTGGCTGCTGTCTGAGCCTCTGTCCTCGCCGCCTGGGGACCCTTCCCCGTGTGCTCCCGCTCTTTGCTGCAGTGAGTCTGGGGTCTCATCACAAACCTCGCGTCCTCACCATGACTGAGTGGACCACTGCAGGCACATTGCCCCCAAGCAGGGCCCGCCTCTGCATTTCTCACCCCAGGTTTACCACCATGAGCTAGTTCCTGGCCAGCTCCCTGCAGGGCAAGCACCCATCCTCCCCCAGGAGGAAGGTCTGGAAGAGAGGTCGGCCTCCCACGTCTTTTGGTTCCTGCTGCAGAGGGCATGCCCACCACGGTGATGGGACGCCTGAGGGGCTTACTCCTGCTAGAGTGCATCATGTCCCAACTCATCTCCCAATTCCCTGTTTTCCCTCTCATTTTTTGTGTGGTTTGTCAGAAGCAACTACGGGGCCAAGTGGCCACTTTTCTCCTCTGGAATGTGGGGCGGAGGGACCTGCCGTGGCGGGAGGCAGGGTCAGTATCTCGGGAGAGCCCACCCCAGGAACTGCCCCCCACCCCCACCATCCCAGGCAGGTGGTATGTGCCGACGGCCAGGGAGCGGCAGGGACAGTGCTTAGGGGTCCTTCCTAACCGGGGGCAGCCAGGCGGAGTAGCCAGCAGTGTGGCCCTTGGGGTCAGGCTGACCCAAGCCTGAGTCACAGTGTTACCGCTTCCCAGCTGCGTGATGCTGGGGGTGGCAGCCTCTCTGGGAGGCCTTCCGGTTCTCATCTGCAGAATGGGATGGTAAGAGCACCTAGCTCGGTGGGTTTGTGATTAAATGAGAAGGTGTGACTAGCACACAGTAAGTATTAAGTGGAAGCTCTTATTATCTTAAGCAAAGCCCTGGAATTGAGAACCAGAGACTTCTCTTTACAACAGTGTTAAAAATGCGTACAGCACCTCAAAGTTCTGGGTTCAGTTCTGCCTCAGTGGCTCCAGCAGGACTTAGCGTCCCTTAGCAACCCTGTCCTCGTGGATGAAACGAGCAAGCTCACAGAGGGGACTCTGGACTCTGAGGCGTAATGCACATTTTAGGGCCTGTTGTTAGCTATTAGTCTTACGTCTGCAGTGAACTTCATCATGTTCCTTGTTTCAGATGTATGGGAATTGGCACATAGAGACCTGCCGTGCTGCAGCCAGGTGTCCCTGGTGGCACAGAGAGCCTGCAGCAGCCTCACAGTGGGAGGCCCTGGTGTCCCGCTGGCCAGCCCCAGGCCGTTTGCTTATTTGCCTGGGCACACCCTGGTGCTTGGAGGCTGCGTCCTCCCCTCTGTATAGGAGACCTGCCTGGAAGGATCCGGGGGCCGACCAGCCCCATGGAGAACAACTTCTGGTCCTGGGGAGCCCTCCGCCTTAGGCCCTGTCCTGCTCCTCACTGCATACAGCAGCTTTTCTCCCCCAAAGCTTCTGGGCCTTCAGCTGCTCTGCCCATGATCCCACGTGGGGCGCGCCGCTGTGGCGCTGCGGGCACAGTCCTGCTCGCAGGAGGGTCGGAGGTGAGCGTTAACATGCGAGGAGGCAGAGCTGGGCCCTGGGGCCCCGCATCTGCCCAGGAGTGACGGCTCGGGGAGCTTCAGGTCACCCAGCTCTAGGGTCACTCCTCACTGGAGCCGCCCGGTGTGTCATTTCAGACATGCAGGGTTCAGTGACCTCTTTTGATGTTACCATGGTGGTGCTTTTGAATATTTAAATTTATGGTTTCAAAATGTATTTTTAACCACCCAAATAACCAAACCTGCAATTAGAACACACTGCCACCAGGTGGGAAAGGGGAGTGTGATCTGACCTATTTGCTTAAGCTGTATGTGATTATCTGAAAGGCATTTTGGAGTAATTTCTTTTCTAGCTCTTTTTATTTTTGAAAATAAAAATAGTACTCTTAAAACAGAGACATAAAAAAGTGCTGCAGAATACCAGACATGAGCATGCCGATGGGTGGATTCACCCAGAGGTTAGCAAATGCCTTCTAAACCCAAGGCCTGTCTTGGGGATGCAGAGATGGGTATGACCTGCCTCCCCCTGGAAGGTGGAGCTCAGAGTTGGGACAGGGAGGCAGACCGCAGAGGAACACCGGGCAGGTGCCGAAAAGGAAGTATAAGCAGGAGGATGGTTCAGGAGAGGGTCCTGCTCTTCCGTGAGAGGCCTGGGGTGGCCAAGGCCTGTGATATTTCAGGGCAGTGGGTGCAGGCAGACATGTGGCTAATCCTGTCCCTCTTGGAGGTTCCTCAGGGAAACCCACCTGGAGACTGTGTGTAATGGGCCTTGGTGCCAACATCCCGGCTCACGTGACTTCACTGGGCCTTGTGCCCTTCTCTTCATCCTCCGGGCTTAGGGTCGGCGCCTCTCTCGGGGATGTTGTAGGAGAGGCTGAGCCTCCAGCCCTCTGCTCTTCTCCACCCCGGGCCTGAGACTGGGGTGCAGGCTCTGGGCTCTTCCAATCTGAGGTCTTTCTGGAAGTTCACCTGTTTGCAGGATGCGTGCAATCTCCATTTTTGCATTTGGGTTTCTCAGCTTGTAAATGAACACACGTGCGTGGGGCTCCCTGTCCCTGTTCACTAGCATCCTGCAATGCGGGGTCCCCGCCTCGCGTGCTGGCTGCTTCTGCAGGAGCGGTCCTGGGGATCAGTCTTTGAAAGAGCTTATATCCCTGCCAGAAAAAAGTATTTAGAAAGGTCAACGTTACAGGTATTTCAGCCTAGATCCGAAGCAGGATTTTACAGTGCCTCCTTGCAGCAGGCCAGGGAGTCTCAGGTTGGCAGGATGGCTCTCTGCATCGAGGCCGTACTCCACTCAGGCTAGGCCTCCCTTCCTCTCCAAGAAGCGACCAAGACTGCAGGGCAGGGGTCCAGCCACTGCTGGACAAACCGGACCTGTGACGGTGGAATCCCATCCAGGTCAGGGTCAGAGCTGTGGTTTTGTTCAGGCTTGTGTGAGGCCTTTCTGAAAACTGTTTGGGTAGCTGGTCCTGACAATATCCTGATTGAAATACGGATGAAGGTTTACTGTAGTGGGTCCCCTGACCCAGGTGTAGTCATGGCTTGTCATTGATCCTGTGAACAGGCTTCTCCCGTGACCGTGAAGCCTTCCCCTCTGAGCTGGGACAGACTCAACAACTTCTCAGAGCAAGGGCTGGCAAGACGCCCTGTCTGAGGACATCCCTTCCCTGGATCCCAGATCCCGGAGGCCCAGACAGGCCAGGCCATTTGGTTGTGGCAGACCTGGGGCTAGTTAGGGCTACTTTCTACTCTAGAGGCGTGCAGGGGCACTTCCAGCAAGATCAGGCGTTCCCATAGGGAAGCCCTGCTGTGGAGGCTGGCATCACCCAGGCTGTGATTCCCCGCCGTTGGCAGGTCTTCCCGGTCGGGTGGAGGACACTGCCAGGAGCGTGGGAGGGCCTTCCCCCCGCTCCCCTCATGCCAGATGGAAAGAGCCCTGCAGACCACTGGCTTGACTGGCTCGGCCTGCCTGGGCCCTTCCTCCAGAGGCCAGACACCTCTACACCAGGCCCGGATTCTCCCTCCTTTCCAATGTCTGGCGCTTTCCTCTGGGACTGAGAGCGAGAGCCTCTGGCCTTGCCAATTTGTTTCATGCTCAGGGTGTGTCCCTTGGCTGGGGCAGCTTGGGTTTTCCCCTTTCTGTCCCAGGCCTAATCTCTTTGGCGGAAAAAGTGGAGAAAGATATACAGGCACCTCATTCATGGACCACTGGCCTTCCCGGGCCGCCCTCACCTAGAGCCCTTGTTTCTGGGCTGGCAGAAACTAGGTGAAGCTCATTAGCTCATTGCTATAGAGATGGCACCAGTGCTTGAAAGGCTAGGCTAGGCATTGCTATGGATTCTCTGTGCAGGGTGACTCCCAGCAGATGTTCGTGGGATAAACAAATAAGGGATGAGTGAGTGGTGCTCGACGAGTAGCAAGGTGTTTGGCGCCTTCCCAGACATCAGAGCCCTGATGTGGTGGAATCCACGGAAGCCGGGCTCCCCTTTGCCAGAGGCGGCATCCAGATGGATGGCGTCACCACGTTCTGGGGTCTGAACAGGGGCCAGGGCTTTTGCTTAAATTAACATATTCTACATGTCCTCCCGGCCCCTTGCAAGGATGGGAAACATTTCTGATAAATCAGTTTCTGATGGCTAAAGCCAGTGCAGAGAACGGCGTACACGCGCTGCCCCCGTGTGCCCCCAGGCTGTTCCTGGAGGCTGTGGCCGCTGAATTCTTCTGGGCTCGGTGTCGCGGGTTCACGGCCAGGAGTTACACATTTGGGTCCTCCCTGGGCCTCTGGAGGGTTCTGCGTCCAGCACCACCACTTGGTTCCTGGGCGGTCCTTTCCGTGCACCCCCGGGACCTTCCTTGTCCCATGCTATTCCCTCCACCTCAGGCCACCAGCATCCTATCCCTGCATAGTCCTCCCTCTGCACAAACTTGGGAGGGACTCCACTATGTTACACTCCCTGCTCCCTTGCTGCCCCCGAAGACTCAAGTCTGGTCAGTTCAAGAAGGTTGTCAGGCCGACGGCGGGGTGGGAGGGGTGCTGCTCATACGTCTGGGAAGCCGGGGAAATCTGAGGGTTCATCTGATGGGGTCACCATCTGGGGCCCTGTGCTCTCTCTTGTTCAAGTGGCACCCTATTTCCTTCCCTTTTTTGTTCTTAAAGGGCCTTCTTCCCAGTCTTTACTCCTGAAGCAGAGTGGGATCCTGGTTGTTGAGAAAGGACTGAGAAAAGCATATAATGAGTGGGATTCATCGAACTTTCTGCAGATCCGGGCGCTTGCACTTAGTGCTTTAATGACACAGGCGGGTGTGAATTTCATAGAAACACCAAGAAGCAGATGCTCTAATAGCCCCGTTTTAGGCAGGGGCAGCCTGGGGCCCAGGTAACATGGTGAAAAAGCTGAAGAACCAGGATATGAACCAAAGTCCCTCCCCCCAGCCTGTGTGGCAACTGCAGTGGCCCCCAGACCAGACTCTGGGACCACCAGGACTCTCGGTGTAGCTTTTATGGGCATAATCTATGGAGCCCATGTGTCTTGAGTGGATAAGTTGCAAGTTGGGAACCTTGAGACTGGAAAGTCCCCCTCTGGGGACTGTATCAGTCAGCTGAGCTGCTGTAACAAAGCACCACAGACAGGGGAGCTTGAACAACAGAAATCTATTTTCTTGCACTTCTGGAGGCTGGAAGCCTGAGATCCAGGGACGAGCAGGGCTGGTTTCTCCGGAGGCCTGTCTCCTTGGCTGGCAGGCAGCCACCTTCTCACTTGTCCTCACGTGTCCTTTCCTTTGTGTGCATGTCCCTGGTGGCTCTGTGTCCAAATCTTTTCTTATAAGGACACCAGTCACCTTGGAGCAGGGGTCCCCCGACAGCCTCATGTTAACTTAATCACCTCCTTCAAGGACCTAGCTCCTCACAGTCACATACTGAAGACTGGGGGTTAGGACATCAACACGTGAATTTCGGGGGGACACCCTTCAGCCCACAGAGGGGCCTCAGCTTCACATTGGGGGGGGGTCTCCTGGAGTGGCCACTGTCATACCTGGGCCTGTCCTCAGAACACCTTGTGAACCGAGTGGGCCCGGAGCTGTAGGTCGTGGGTGTGTGGGAAGTGGTCGTGGCCACGTGTCCTCACCTGCCTTGGTTTTATGTCCCGTCCAGAACAGTGTGCATTTTCTCCAAATAGTGGAAAGTTTTGCAGCCTCTTGTATAACACAAGACAAGCCTCTGCATCGCAATTGTCCAAGAATCGGTTCCAATTTCCCAGGAGCACGTGAAGTGTTGCCAGCAAAGCAGAATCGTTGGAGATTTATGTCGGTTTTTCTGACATAACAAAGAATTCCCTTTGTTTCTTGGAACTGACTGCAGAGTGCTCGCCAACGAGTGGCCTCAGAAGGAGCAGATCGTTTTCTCTGTTCTTCCTTCTTCTTTTTTTATTCCCTCTCAATTTATTTTCAGGTCAGAGCTTCATGAGGTCACTGAAGCTGTGAAATCTGACAGACTCACCATCTGAGCAAACAGACTGTCCCAGGAACAGGTTTTATTTAGCTCATCAAGGCGACGTGACAGTCTGGGAAAACCCCCAGTCTTTTCTGTTTTGCCTTTGCCTGAACGAGTTTGGTTCAGTTTCGCAGACACTGACCGAGCACCTCCTCTGAGCCTGGTACGATGTCGGGGGCCGAGGCCCTGAGTGCGTCTGAGATCCAGTCCTGTGCTGAGCTGGGCCCTGTGACACAGAAACGCGCACTGGTTCTCCAGGTGTGTCCCACACAGCCCAGGAATACGCGTGTGGCGGGGCTGCCGGCCACCTGTGCTCACAGGCTGTTAGCCCCTCGAAACAGTCTGTTAACTGTGGATGAGAAGGTGCCATTCTGAGCCCCCCAAGTGCCCCTCCTGCTCTGGCTCGTGTCCATTCTGAGTGGCCATGTCTGTACAGACTAGTTGTTAAGTATTTTGAACGCCCCTCCCGTGGAGGGCACCTGGATGGGAGGGGCTGGGGTGAGTGTCAAGTGTTGGGAAAGGCCTTTTGGAAGAGGTGAGACGAGGTCAGATTTTGAGTAGAAGTTCAATGCACTGCCCAGAAGGAGCTGGGCGGAGGCCACTGGAAGCAGAGAAAATAGGCTGTGCAGGGGCTCCAAGGCAGGGAACAGCATGGTGGGCTTGGTAAAGTGGGGACAGTGCCAGGCTGGGTGGCGGGATGGAGCGGGACAGTGCCAGGTGGGCAGCGGTGGCCGAGTAGACATAGCACTGGCAGAAGGCGGCGTGGGAACGGAGAACAGGATTCAGATAACACTGGGGTTTGAATTTGTTATGATGCCGAAGACCACGGGGACAAGCCAGGAAAGGGTTTATTTTGATGATTTATGCAGTCCCATTGCATTTTTTTTAATGTATATTTTCTTAATATTCTGCCTTGTTCCAAAAAGGACTTAAGTTTCTGACACATAGCTGATGCTCAATCAGTAGTTGCATAATAAGTTATTTATTTAAGGTAACTTATAAAGAAACATAACACAGTCAGTTAAACATTTTTGGTCCCAAAAAATGGGGAAATGGAAGAGAAGATGAAGCAAGATTAAAACATAGAATGTGCAACGGGTAACTGTCCGATGTGGTTGTAAGTTCTGAGCACAACGCCCGTGGACAGAAGACGTGGATTGTCGCTGAGGGTCCCCTGAGGATGTTGAGAAAGGGCCAGAGAAACTGCTCTAGGAGGGTCCCTCTGCAGACGCAGCACCGCCCTGGGGCCGCCCCCAGCAGGGCCATGGGGACTGTGCCACTGGCGTGCGGAGCCCACGGCAGACCCGGCCCCTTGGCTCTGCGGGACCATGATCACCCTTATTTCTAAGGTGCCTCTTCACTGTGGGGGAGCATGTGTGGTGAGAACATTCTGGCACCTTAGGAAACCCTGGCATAGCTGCACTGCAGATGGAGGCAGGGTCGGACAGAACATTCCAGCTCTTGAAATCAAAGATTTCTTCTGAAAAAATTTCACGGCATCACCCCCCCCACCCCCTCCCGCTCTTTTTTGGTCTTAAAGCTATTCTGGATCTGAAATACTTTCCCAGGCTCTAATTTGCATTTGCATTTAGCCTTAAAAGTCTTCGACATTTTCTTACAGGGAACAGAGAGTTGTAGATACAGAGCGAGTTCAACAATCACACTTTTGGGGCGCCTGCTGCCCCTCGGGCTCCCGCCAGCACGGGGACCCTGGCGAGTAAGTCAGACACGGTTCGTGTTCCAGGGAGGGAGGGAGCCACTCCATCACCACGGGCCAGGCGGCTTAAACAACAGGCGTTTATTTCTCACGGCTCTGGAGGCTGGAGTCCAAGGTCCCGATGCCGGCCCACTGGGGTCTTGGTAAAGGGTCTCCTGGCTGGCAGAAGGCCGCCTCCTCGCTGCCTCCCCGCCCTCCAAACACCATCCCCATGGGAATTAGGGCTTTAGCGTGTGGATTTGGTGGGGACACAGTTCAGCCATTGGTGAATCCATACCCTACCCGTGTCCTTGGTGAGAGGTGCCGGGGAAGGGAGTCATGGCCATGGGGATGCTTGCCGGAGGGCTAGGCCCTGGGGGCTGAGATGCGAGGGAAGCCGGGACAGCGGCCTCGCGAAGGGCCAGGAGCAGCGTGTTTCCGGTGGAGAGGAGGCAGCTGCAGAGAGCCTGGGATGGGGAGGCGCTCAGTGTGCCAGGCGGAGGCGGGCTCCGGGCCGGTTGTGGAAAAGAGCTTGGGTGTGCTCTGGGGCTGAGGGGGGCCGCAGGGGGGGCCCAGAGATCGCAGAGCAGGGGGCGGTGCCCCAGGGTGTGGGGAGGCTAGGAGCCCTGGGAGCTGTGTGACTGGATCCCAGGGAGTGGGCAGGGGGCTGGGGGAGCAACTGCTGAGGTTGTGCGACTAAGACAAGATGGGACCTGGCGGTGGAGATAGGCGAGCTGGGCAGCTTTGCAATACTGCTCAGAGTTACAGCCAGCAGAATTTGGAGGTTTTCAACAGAGTAACCTGGTGATGAGTGGCGCGGTGTGTTGAGAAGGCAAAGCCTGAGGGGTACTCGGTTTAGGAGCAAGATGAAACAAAACAATAAACAAAACTAAACAAAACAAAAAACAGACCTAAACAAAGCTATGCTGGGCGTGTTAGATGTGAGATGCTCATTGTACATCCCAGTGGAGAGAGAAGTGGGCAGTTGGATACTGGCAGCAGTTGCTCCGAGAAGAATGGTTGCCCATCACCATCAGCTGGTGTCCCAAGCCACGAAGCAGGGTAGGGTTGGCGCAGGAGAAGGTGTAGAGGGAAGGACCGAGAGGACTGGGCAGGACTGAGTGTGTTTAGGAAAAGGGGAGAGGGCGAGGGCTGAAGGGAGGAAGCAGGGCTGGGTGGGCCTGCAACCCCGAGGGAGAATGGGCGCAGGAGGGGGTCCTGCGAGCCGAGATGAGGAAATGTGTCAATGGATTTGGCATCTGGAGCCTTGGGGGTAGCCTTGGGCAAGTCTTGTAGTGACTGTGGAGACAAGGGTGGAAATGCAGTGGAGCCACAGAGAGAGAGGCTGAGAGGGAGAATCCTGACAGATTGATGATGCAGAAGAAAGAAAACTAGAGGAGTGAGGTCCGGGAGAAGCTGAGCGAGGTGGGGCCTGGAGTGAAACCTGCAGGATGCACTGTGGGGAGCTCTACTCACTCCCTGCCCGAGGGCACAGAGAAAGGGTGCTGGGCTGCGGGGAGGTGCCACCCCTAAGTCACAGCATCTGATTGTAGGAAACACCAACCGGGGAAATAATTTTGCTCTGCCAACCCGGAGGATTTTCTTCCTTTTGAAGAGCAGGTGGCCTCTGCACATTTATCAGTGTTCACCTGCTGCTGTCATGGAAGGCATAGTGGGATTTAGGTTGCATAGGAAGAGTAGAGAAGAACACAGCATTTGTTGGAGCTCGAGGTGGTGGTGTCTGCACTCGTGGGAGCAGATGAGCCTTGTGCACCTTAACAGAAGAAAGAGATCTGTGGTGCTGACCCCAGGGCCCACTGACTTCCATGGGAGGGGATCTGAGGCTGTGTCATCTTGACTTCATGCCCATTGGTGTCCTAACGGCTGCCTTCCTGTCCTGTCCCCCTTTTAGGGGCCCGCCTTGCCCAGGGGTCATCCTCTCTTGCCTTCTGCTGTTCTAAAAATCATCCCTTCCTGGCCCTTTCCTCTTCTCCCCCCGACGGTGGCAGCCTCACCAGCAATGTCCCCAGCGCCTGTGGCTTCAGCTGGTCACCTTGCCCCTTTGTCCCAGTGTCTTGTCTTAGCTAGGTTGTGTGTGAGCCACCCTGGGCATTATGCACAAAGGCACCTCTGTCTGTGTGTGCACACATGCTTGTTGTTGATAAACAGGGCATGCCATTGAACAAAGTTGAGAGATTTTCTGGTCTCTGAATAACATTTTTGATTTAGCTGCTTATAGATCAGACCTTACTGCTTTCAAGATAAACATGCTTACTTTTGGCATGCAGCACTGGTAACTTCTGTAAATGGAAGAACTTACCTGCTTCCCAAGGTCCAGAGGGGTTTGGTAGAACTTGCATCAGACTGAAGCTGAAGTCTTGGTTAAAGTAGGAGCGAACTGGTGAAGGCCCATTTTCCTGCTTGAGAACGTGGTTGCATCCTTTCAGAAGTCCTGGGGCCAGCAGTGTCTGGGACACATGGCAGGCAGCACCCCAAATGGCTGTGTTAACCCTGTGCTGTCTCAGGATGAACATTGGGGGCCATAGTAAATCTGAATAATAGGTGAAATTAAGATTAAAAAGGTTTTACCTCCTTGCCAGCCTAAATTTTCATCTGGGAAGTACCACAGGCTTGCAGTTTAAGGGGAACATCGGCGTCCTACCGACGTGATTGTATCTGCTGTCCTGATTCCCTGTGACCCAACAGGAGGCTTAAGTGTTCTCTGTTCTAGTCCCAGACAGTCTCTTGGCTTCACACCAGCATTTATTCACTCATTCATTCATTCAATAAATATTTGAATGTCTACTGTACAACAGGCACTGTGCTACTTGCAAAGAATACAGCAAGAACATAATAGACAAGTAGGTCCCCTGCTTTTATTGTGTGTATAATTTGCTAGTTTAATGCAAAACATCTTCAAAGAATCCATTTCTCCAGGCAGGGAAGCTTGTGATGGCCCTTCAGCAATCTCCTTTCTTGCTAACGGACCTCAGCAGCCAGGTTCTTCAGGAGAGGCCAGGCTCTCTCCAGTCGGAAGGCGTTAAGTCTGGATCTGTCTGAGCCCATCATGCCAGTCGTTGGTCTAAACCAGCAACCCAGTTATCGCCAATGAGATCAGTAGGAGCTCCTGGAGAAATTTCCTAGCTCTAAAAAGGGGTGTGAGAGGTCTCTTTTGTAGGCCTTGGAAAATGTGAGATCAGAGGAACCTGCCATGATCACCCTGCAGCCGTGGGGGTGCAACCCGAGGTCAGAGGACAGCTGGGTTGCAAGAGAGAACCCAGGTTTTCAATGGTGTCGTTGACGTCATCCCTACCTCCAGGCCTCCAGGAAGGTGGAACCCATCTTCCTTCTAGTTTAAGGTTCAGGTCGGGTTTTTGTAATTTCGCAGCAAGAAGCACTGATGTTGACACAGACACTTTGCTCTTCTGTCTGCAAACTGTCAACTCCAGCCCTGGTTTTAACCCTTTTTGAGGTTCCTTGTATTGTGCTTAGTTTTGTGCACAACTATGTCTTTTTCTGTGTCGTCAGATGCTTAAGGGAGCTGTGCTCCTGTCTTCCGTCGCCACCTGCAGCACAGCGCCTGGCCAGCCTAATGTCTTGCATGTAGTAAGCTATCAGTAGTGCTTATTGAGTTGAATCTGAGTTTTTAGGACAGGAGTTTAAATTTAGTGACTATCCATGGGCTTCTGAGAAATGATTGAGAGCCAATCAGCGGCCCAAAGGGAAGAAGGGCTGATGGAGGCATGTAGTACCGGCCCGGTGGACAGCTGTGGGGATGGACAGGCCCCCTGTGAGGTGCCAGGGAAATTCATCATGTGCCTGAGCTCTGTTTTTTATTGAAAAATCTATTTATAAATAATCTGGACAAATAAAGTAAAGGACACTTTATTGGGATTTAGAAAAATTCATGGCTACAGACCATGGGCCCCCTGTAGCCTCGCCCAGCCCCAGTGCCTCTCTCCATCCCGGGGGCCCTCCTGGCCGCGCCGGCGGCTGCCGTGACACCGGGCCTCCTCCTTAGTTCTGGGCATGAACATCTTTCTTCTTCTTTGTACATACTAGCATCGATGTTTTGGCCGAGTAGAGCTATTGACCCATTTTCACGGGGGTGACTGACCAGCAAGAGGGGGGAGAAGAGACCCTCTTCATGTTCTTGCTGGAGAAGCCCTGGGGCAGCAGGCGGGCTGGCAGGCACGGAGCTGTGCAGGAGAAGCCCCCGCCCTTGCAGACCTGCTGTCGTGCCCTTGACCCCACTAGGCCCCTGGGGCCCTCTGGGGGGCCTCCCATTTCATGTAACGTCTCCGTGTATGACTGTTCCCCTCACCGGAAGGCAGCGGGGCCGGGCTGCCGTCACTAGCCGCGAAGGAGCAGTCGCCGTTTCCCGAGCCGCTGCTTGGAGCCGTGCTCACCTCCCCAGACCTCACGGAGACCCTCCGAGGACGAGAGGGGAGGCTGAGAGGTTAAGTGGCTTGCCCAGTGGTCACACCGCTTAGAAGTGGGAGAACCAGGTTTCGAATCTACAGTTTCTCTCTTGGAGCCTCACCTCCTTCTCTCTGCATCTCAGGGCTCACATTTTCCAAACCAAACACTGGATGCAGACTTCCTGGTGCAGAGTAAGGAGACAATCAGTAGTGGTTGAAGGAATAAGCGTATGCATTGGATCATGGGTCCGTGGACAGGATAGTTCTGTGTCAGTGGATGGGGGGGTGCCGAGGGGAGCTGTGTGTTGCTTGTGGGGTGCACCGGGAGAGGGGCCCACAGCGGGGGGCCGTGGTACTTGCCCTCGGCTGCCTGACCCCATGAATGTGCCAAGCCAGCAGGTCTGGAGCGGAGACAGAAGACGTACTCTAGGCCTAGCTTGGGAAAATATTACCCAGTACAGAATAAAATTAAACACTATTAACCACAGCCCCAAATTGCACCTATATTTTCAAAAGCACTGTGCAGCTGAGACTTGTAAAGCCTGGCACCAGCGGGAGGCCGTCTTCCCGAATGAGAACCACAGGCCTCCAGCTCCCTGCCTGGACCACCCGCCTTGCTCTCCGCCCACTTCTGAAGCTCTGGGTCCTGGGAACCATGGCTCCTTGGAAGGACGTGCCCTACACTCTCTGGAGGAAGGAGCTCTGTGAGGGGCAGGGACAGCTCCCCGCGTGTGGGAGGTTCAGAGGACGCAGGCACCCGCTTCCTTGTGTCAACAAGAAGGACAGCAAACTCAGGGCGGCTCCCACGAGAGAGGCCGACCAGAGAGGGCTCCGTGGGCCCGCTGGGCATCGCAGCCACACAGGGGCCAGAGAGCAGATGCGTGTGCTGCCCCGGACTTTCTAGACTTCCAAGAAAGAGCGTGAATGTGAAGTAGCCACTTCTGGCTTTATTTCAGCTTCATCATTAATTCATGTTGGGTCCCGAAGTAAATAATTTTTATTTGGTACTGGTTTTTCCTCACTTGGAAAGTGGGCGTGATACGGGTGCCGCTGGAGGCGGCTGTTGGCTCCCTGAGCTGGAGGCCCCTTCATTTCCCTTTCCAGATTCCAAAGCTCACTGGGCTTTGCCAAACTAATGCTTTTGGAGAACCTGGACTTATCTCTGGTCTGCAGGTTTGGTCTGGTGACCCCTGCTGGTGACAGCAAAGGGCGCAGTCAGCTCAGAGCTGGCGGGACCAAGCCCCAAGGGGAGGGAGGGGACTGGGCGACCCGGGTAGGGGGTAGTCTCCCAGTCGCCACCACCATCCATTCCTCCATGTCACCAAACTGTCAGTAGCAGCCAGATTTTTCCAAGCACAGAAATAGTCTCTCTCTGTGTGTCTTAATTCTGAAAAATCACCAAGGCGAGGTAAAGACTTGGTTAGTGACCTGCTCTGGTGGAGAGCCTGGGAAGCAGGTACGCCTCTTCTGGCCCTGAGCACCCAGGCGTGGTGACTTCAAAAGTGGGGGGCCAGCTTTGTGTGTGTTTCTGGGCAAGAGGAGGTTTAAAGGGGAACAGGCTGGGCTCCCGGCTGCCACCTCCCGCAGGAGCGGCTTGCTTTGGGCTGGCCCTGCCTCGGCTGCCGGCTGAGGCCCATGTGCTGCCGAGCGGGAGAGGGGACAGGGCATTCTTCAGGGCCTCCAGGCCCACAGCTGGCTCAGGATGTGGGGCGGGACGGTGCCCCTCTCTCCCTTCCCCCCTTGAACAAGGTCGTAGATGACAAATGAACAGGAGATGGGGAAGGTGGGCGGGGAGGACTTGGATGTCTTTCTCGTGACCTTGATGGGGCCAGGCCCCACTGTTTGTAACCTTGGGCTTGAACAACTGACAAATGCCCTGAGAGGAAACAAAAGCAAACAATAGACTCACTTGAAAGACACAGTGAATAGAATTTAATTGAATTTTTTTTAGTACAGACATTGATTTGACCCTGTAAGATGTATGGAGTAAATCATCAGGAGAATTAGTATACATTAAAATGTAGTTGATTATCATAGAACTTTTATTGTACTTGTAGTTGTGTTTTAATTATTATTTTAATGACTTTCTGTATTTCACATCATGATAAATCTATTTTATTTTTTTTAAAAAAAACGGACTATAGTTCTACAAGGTGATGTGTAGTGTGGAGTTGTTGATGAGTATTGCTCCTCCGTTAATGAGAATGGACAGATTACAGAGACTCAGAATGGACCGATTTACACACTTTAAAAAAAGCCAATTAATATCTAACCATTAAACACAAATGCTATAGATTAGTCTCACTATCTTATCTAGTGTCTGGGCTCCTATTGGATCATGCGGAGTTTGACTTTTTAAACAAAATAAGTGAAGAAAGCTCTAAAAGTGAAAATGCCTGGGACCAATTAAAGCCAAGGATTTGGGCCATAACGTGGTGAAAATACCCCATACCATCCCGTGGGTGGATCCTTATTGAAAGGAGCAGAGAGGGTGGAGGTGACTGCTGTGCTGTCTCTGAGGGAGGGAGCAGATGCTGGTGGCATGTTGGTAGGATCAGGGTTTGGGGCTTTTTCTCTGGTGGAAAAGATGGATATGTGCTGGCCCGTCTGCATTGTGTCGTCTGAGCCTTCTTGACATCAAGGGCAAGTCCTTGTTACGTGCTTTTTGGGGCTTTGTGTGCAGTCCAGTCTCCATGCAGATCAGCTGCCTGACCACTCTCTCAACACTGAACTCATGCAGTTCTATACTATGTGACACGTGATATTAGTGTCTTGATCTTATGTCCTAAGTTTCCCAGTATAAACCTCCTATTTCAAATGTTTGGTTCCCTTAGACGCATGGCCGAGGGGGCGTGGTCACACCAGTTTCCTGCCTGGCTGCATGCAGGTTGGATATTTCTGGTACTGCAAGGTTGTCAGCAACATATCTTGGCAACCAGAGGTGGGGGGATGTGGGTGGGAGGTGTGTGGGCTCTGGGGACACAAAGTCCTGGTCTGAATCTGCCACCAGAATTTATTGGCCAGATGGCCTTGAACGGGCTTATTTGTTTGTTTGCTTATTCATTCAGTAAATATTTTTCAAAACCGGGTCAAGCATTGTTCTAGGG
This sequence comes from Phataginus tricuspis, assembly GCA_029783875.1. NCBI lineage: Eukaryota > Metazoa > Chordata > Mammalia > Pholidota > Manidae > Phataginus > Phataginus tricuspis. The sequence goes on from JAQQAC010002837.1 coordinate 4,768,205, forward strand.
GCCGTGGTCAGGTTGGAGAAAATCTCTGCATTCTAGTGGAGGTGGTGGTAAGGAACAGACAAAAAATAGTATAGCAATGTGTATAGTATATTGCAGAATGTCACGTGGGAATATATGCTATGGAGAAAAGATCACCTAGGTGAGGAGGCTGGAGAATGTGTAGGGAAATGTTGATATTTTATACAGTGACTAGGAAAGGTCTTACCGATAACAGGATATTTGGGTTGAGACCCAGAGGAAGTGAGGAAGTGATCCATGTGGAATTCTGAGAGGAGTCTCTTCTAGGCATTCAAAAATGCAAATGCAAAGGCCCTGGGGCAGGAGCATGCTGGCTGGTTGGGAGTAGCAAGGGAGCAGAGTAGAAGGGAATAGGTCAGAGAGGTGGTGGGACCAGATTGTGCAGGGCTGGTAGGCTGCTGTGAGCACTTTGGCTCTGACTCTGACTCTTCAGAGGGCAGGATGAGCCGGATGAGGAGGGACGGGCAAGTGGCACAGACAGCGCCGACCAGAGGAGCTGTCGTGAATGGTGCCCGTCACTGGCCTGTGAGGAGCAGGAGTGTTAACAGGGAGACTGGATGTCAGGTTAGTGCTGTGTCCCGTGGAAGGTGCTGGCGGCGTGGACCAGGGGGGCAGCAAGGAAAGTGGGAGAGGTGACGGATTTTGGACATATTTTGAAGGTAGCGTGAACAGGATTTGCTCATGAATTGGTGGGAAGCAGAGGAGACGAGGGTGGCTCTGAGATGTCCACTGGAAGGGCGGAGCTGTCACCTGCTGAGATGGGGGGACTATAGGGAGGGGAGGGTATGGAGGGCAGGTTTCAAGAGTTCATGTGTAAGATGTGAAGTTCAAGATGCCTAGCAGGTATTCTGGTGGAGTTATTTAATAAGCAGTCAGATATATGAACCTGGAGGTCAGGATAGAAGTTTAGGCTGAAAACATACATTTTGAGGGGTAGTCAGTGTAGAGATGATGTTTAGGGCCGTGAGTCTCAGTGAGATGACGGAGTGAGCAGAGATGGAAATGAGGTCCAGGGACTGAGCTTGGGGGGATCTGCTCTTTTGAGGCCAGGATGAGCCGGATGAGGAGGGACGGGCAAGGGGCACAGACAGCGCCAACCAGAGGAGTGGGTGACCTAGAGGAGAGACTTGGAGGTCCAGTGGAAGTAGGGTTTCCACAAGGGGGGAGTGATAGCAAATGAGGCTGATAGGAACTAAGGTGAAGACTTAAGGATTTTCTGTTGGCTTGGGCAGTGTGGAAGCCGTTGGCAACCATGAAGAGAGCTGTCCTGATGGAATGGTGGGGTAGAAAACTAACAGGAACGGGCTTGGGAAAGGATGAGATGAGGGAAATCAGAGGCAGCAGGTGAGGGCAGTCTTCAGAGGAGGTGCGTTCTGAAGGGGAGCATAAAGGTAGGATGATAAAGTCACTTAACTTTTTAAATTCTGTTTCTTGGTCTGTAAAGTGGGACCAGGCAACACGTACAGCGTAGAGTTATTAGGAAGATTAAATGAGACATCATTGGGAACTCTGTGCTTGGAACATAGTAGGGACTTAGAAATGTACTCCAACTGGCCCTTGGTGGCTGAGGTTTGGGCAGGAATGAACTTGTGTGTCTGGATTCTGGGTTGGTTAAGGTAATCTCTGTTACTCTGCCCTCCTGGGGTTGGAAATAAGTAAAACGTTTGGGTAAATTCCCTGTTTTCAGCCGTTGTGAAGTGTCATAGAAAGATCAGAAAGTTGGCAACACCATACTCCTGCTAACCTGTTGTCTTATCTGTAGGGCTATGAAAATGCAGCGGGTGCCTTTTCTCATCGCTAGACTCAGATTTATTGCCTGCTCTGCAGAACGACACATTTCAAGATGAAAGCCCTTTTGGTTTTGAGTTAGAGCCTTTGAAGTGTAGGGTTTTTTTTTTCTGATTATAAAAACACATATTAATTGTAGAAGAACTTGTAGAGTTGACAAAAATGTACAAAAGAGAAATTTTTCTAAGGCCTCGCACCCAAATGCAACTGCTGTTGACATTTTAGTCAATTTTCTTCCAATAGTTTATGAACTTTTAAAAAACATTTTTGAGATTGTGATACGGTTGACACATCTAAGACATATTTGACATTGAATACTGGTACACAGCATTGTTTCTTGGTTTTCTCCCCAACGTTGTATTACAAGCATTAAATTCTCACAAATGTTTCTAATGTCTGTGTAATATGAAATCTTTGAGTTCATTGCCTAAACTCATATCAGAGTAAAATGATAATAACAGTTAACCCTTGTACAGCACTTACTGAGTACTAGGCTCTGTTTTAAGTGTTTTACATAAATTGACTCATTTAATCATCATTACCACCTTCTGACACAGGCAGAGTCATTTTCCCACCTTACAGTAAAGTCTTTAACATTGAGTTAAAGCCCTTCTATGACTGTGAAGACCAAATGATGAGAGAGCGAACATTCCCTCAATGGCCAGAGATGCCTGGGTTTGCCCTGCAGCTACCTTCCCCTTGAAACCCCTGTAGTGTTTGGAATAGGGGTTGGAGACATGCCTCTTCCTTAAACTTTTCAGGGACCCCCCCCCCAACAATTTTTGGACCTGTGATGTAAAAACAACAAAAGTCTGTCCCCATCCCTGCTTTCGCAGTCTCTTAATTTCATAGTCCTCTATTTATTTGTTTCTCTTTGTTTTCATCCTGTGTTCTCTCCTATCACTGCTTCTTAGTTGCAACTTCAGTCAGAATTCCTGGGGACAGGAGTCTTCATTGTTCAAGGATGGAAAGAAACAACTGGACCCTAGGGCAGCGATTTTCTAACACTTTGTCCTTGACATCTGGAAATACATTGCATGTCATGACCCAGAACACACATGTGTATTTATCTGTAATGAAATGTCTGAACCGAAGTTTCAGTAAGCAATGCTACCTATGGTGCTTTCTGATATTTTACATTCCATTCCATTCTGTTCCACCCACTGCATTCCATCTGTTCCCATTCTATCCCTCCATCCCCTCCACTCCCATCCTATCATACCCCACTCGAATATCAATTCCCACCCTAGACTGATTTCAGGACTCACAAATAGGTTAGCGGCTTACCCCTGTAACACAAGCTTGGTTCAGGACCACGGACAGCAGCCCACTCCTGAGTCACATTTTGGCTTCTTCTGACTCCTTCAGCCTGTGTTGACCTGGCTCTTCCTGGACTTCCCACAGTCCACTTTGGAACTTAGTGGTCTTAGAATCTTATGCCACTTTATAATTTAGGTATCTGGTCTTCTAAGATCATAAGCTTCCTGAAGAGAAGGCCTAGATTGGTATGTTTCCATAATGCTTGACCCAGACTGCCAAGGAATTAATAGAGCTCAAACAGGTGAAGATAAGAATATTGCATCAAGGCTGCTTCCCTGGGGATGTGGCTGGTTGCAGACCCACTGGGACTCACTTTGTAGACTATCATCACATTGACCAGGGAGGGCCTCCCTTTATTGGAATCTCTTTTTTTACGTGCCCAGAAAAAAAAAAGATCAATTCAGTCCTCCTATTGATATTGCCCTATTGTGACCCTTTGAAAAGCAAGCTCCCTTTTAATAAAAGTTTTTACATTATGTGCATAATCACATCACAAGGTTCTTGACTATGTTTTTTACCCCACCGCCCATGCTGCTCTTCAGATGACACAATATGATGCCTTTGTGCTCTCACCTTTCATCTTACCACTTGATGTTATCAAGAAGCAAGGGAAGAGGAAGGTCTCTTTCTTCCTCGTAAAGCAATCTGAGTTTCTGGGTATGGCCCCACCTGGTCAAAGGGAAGACTGATAGAGTCTTATCAATGGTCAGTTTTTGCATCTACCATTTGTAGTTTTAATTAAGGCCTCATATGGACCTAGGCACATGTCTTTGGGAATAGGGCATCTGCACAATTGACCAATAATATCTGTGGTGGGTTGGAGCCTGGTTCTGTTTTGCTTTCCCAAATGAATTCCTGCTGAAGCAGCAGAGCAGCATGCCTTTGAGTTGTGTGTCAGCTAGGAAGGCTGTGTTCATGCATATGTTAAGGTCTTCTGAGACCAGACTCAACTGCTCTTCAAAGCAAGGTAGAACAATTACCTCTAGGAAATTCATGAATTCTCCTCCTATTTATTCTTCAGTTCCAAAAGCTCAAAGCTGGGGTGTTTGTTTGCCATGAGGGATTCATGATCACAGGTGTTAGCAAATGGAGGTGGTGACTAAGCTTAACTTCTCTTATGAAGACAGGTATGAAATCCAAACACCTTTCATCTATTAACGGCCACCAGCGGCCTATAATCAAGTCATACTCTATTAGCTACACAATTAACTTGTTTGTTTGAAGTGTGAATTAAGGATTTGAGGCATTTTCTAATTAATCTTACTTGCTCCCTACTTTAGGTGAAATCCCTGTATTTTCTGAATTAAGGCAGTTCTGGAATTTAAGGAAAGGTATTTGTTGACTATTTTCTTCCTACATGAAATCAGCTTGTTTGGCTTTTAGCCTCCCTTCCCCACTGGATTCTTCCTTAATTTCATTCTCAGTTTTGTAACTTGTGGGAAGTGCCTCTTGCTGCCCCAGGTCTAACGGTCCTCTCAGCTCGAATGTTGTAGCCTGCCTGTGGGAGCAGAGGCGAGTGCGGGGGTCCCCCCTTTGATTTTCTCTTTGTCTGTGGTTCTCTTCTGGAACGAGTTTCTTTTGTAAATGATGGGATTCCGTTATGGGGTGTTGGGCTTCTCTGGAACTGTCAGCTGTGAGGAAAGATAGGAGGTTTTGATCAACGGTTTCTGCTTGTATTTTGGATGTGTTAATTTTAAGATGGCTTGCTTCTGTTTTTATTAATTTTATTGGATTTGGAGCAGGGGAAGGGTTAGGATGAGTGGGGTTGGTTGTTCTGCAAGGAAATTTAGTTGTTCAGAGTTAGGTAGCTCTGCTTTGCTTGGAGGCAGGAAGAACCTGGAGAAACAAAAAACAAATAACAAAATGCCCACCTTTACTCTGTTCCTACTGGCACCAGAGCCACTTTCTGTTGCCTTCAAAGCATTTTCCGATTCCTCTGAATGATTAAAGACCCATTTCCAAAGGGCTGTACTGGTTAATATGTTAGAGCAGAGGTAGAGCTTTTTAGCATTGTGGGTGGGGTTATCTATTGGTAGGGTGAGAACACACACATACACAAAGATATAAATTTCTGATTTTTGTAGCCAGGTATTCAGGATTTTTCTTTAAGGGAGGTAGCTACTCAAACAGCAAGTGATGCAAGATATTTTTACGTAGCTTGTCCCTTGTCCCTAGTTCTTAATGGGAGTTGGCAGCATGTGGCTGTCAGTGACACTTTCTGTGCAGATAGAATCCTGCCAAGGTTGAAAAAGAAGCCAAATTCTTGCAACAGTACTTCTGTTTTATATTCAGGTTTATATCACTATTATGGAAGGGCTTATAACAACAATCTGTGCCCTCTTTTAGGCTTTTCTGATTCTGAACTGAATCTGTCAGACCAGCAAGCCTATGTATTCATATAAGGGTAGAGGTGAAGGGTGGATGTGGTTAAAGCAGAATCAGTATTCCTGGACACCATCTATCTCTCCCACTTTTTAGTATTCGAGAGGGCTTGGATCCCCATAAGCTTCATGGTGGCTTCTTTCTGAGGCAGCAATGGCAGCCTCAGAGTTTGAACCCTGTTGCCTTAGCCTGGCTATGTCCTTTATCCAAAGGTTTCTGAACTTTCAAAGAACAAAATGAAAATCTAAAAATTCATGGCAAGACTTGCTGCTGTCCATGATGGAGTAACTGGGACCAGATTTGTCCTACTGCAATAAGCAATTATAAAACTGGACAAAGCAAGTGAAGTAAATATTTTCAGATGTATACAATAGTCAGGGTAGGACTGTCATTCCCAAAAGGAGATTGTGAGTCCTATTATCACTCAGTATTTCTGCTTGGAGGTATTCCAAGATGGTGGTTTCAAGGAGGTACCCCAGCAGAGTACAGTACAGTCATCTTGCTGAGTCGAGGAGATAGATATCAGAGTTTGAGGAGGTTGAGATGGCCAGAATTCAGAAAGCAGAATATCAGAAAGGAGAAGACCTTTTCGAGGAAGTGCTCTAGAAACCTGCACGTTTCACCTGCAGTGTTCTGTTGGTACTCAGCTGTTGAAGTATAAGGTTAAACTCCATGAGGTTACCCTAAAAGCATGTAGGGGCTGTAAGGTGACAAATTCCCAGAGCTCACACAGTCCTGGGAGGGGTTCAAATTCTGACCAGCCAGATTGGAGAGTCCTCCTTGAATAAATGGGACATTCACTACAGAAGGAAAAAAATAATAATATTAGGGCTAAAACACTTCTAGGGTAAGAGGTACTGTAGACTCACCCTTACAAAGGTTAAAAAAAAGTCTTGAGAGGATCACTTTGATCCACAAGTAGCCAAATGCCTATTAGAGTAAAACCTAACACTCTATATTTAAAGATGTAATGATGGTCAGTTTTCCAAATTTGATGAAAACTGTAAACCCAGTGATCCAAGAAACTCGACACACCACCAAGCAAGATAAATATGAAGAAAACCTCAGAAAGTCACACCATAATCAAATTGCTTCAAATCAGCGATAAAAAGAAAATCCTAAAATCAACTAGACACATGAAAGAAGGTACGTTACAGGAAACATAGAATTTCTGCAGATTTCTCGTCAGAAACTGTGCAAGCCAGAAGACAATGGAACAAAATTCCTTAAGTGCTAAAGGGGGAAAATTTATCCGCCTAGAATTCTATATTCAGTGAAATTACACTTAAAAAAAGAAAGTGAAGTAAAGATGTTTTCCAATAGAAGACAGATACATGCACACACTCATGTCAGAGAATTCATTGCTTGGAGACTTGTGGTATATGAACTACTACAGGAAGTTCATGTGAAGAGGAATGACACTAGATGTAAGCTTGGAGCTCTGCAAAACAAGGAAGAGTGCTGAAAATGATAGATGTGTAGGCAAATAAAGAAAATAAAAAATGATAAATTGGACTTAACCAAAATTTAAAACTTTTCCTCTTTGAAGTATACCTTTAAGAAAATGAAAAATAAGCCAGAGACTGGAAGAAAATATTCATAATGCATAAGTCTGTTGAAGGACTCATCTCCAAAATACAAAAACAACTATTGCAATTCAACAATAAAGAGACAAACAGCCCAGTTAAAAATCGGGCAAAAATGACAGCAGACTTTACCATAGAAGGTTATGTAAGTGGTCAATAAATACATGAAGAAATGTTAGCTATCATTAGTCATTAGGGAAAAGCAAATTGAAACTGCAGTAAGATAACTACATACCCACTACAATGGCTAAAATTCAGAAGACTGACAGTGCCAAGTGTTAGCAAAGATGTGGAGCAACTTTAGTTCGTATACATTCCTGATGGAAATATAAAATAGTGCAACCACCTCGGAAAATCAATTTAGCAGTTTCGTATACAGTTAAAACCGTGTTTACCACATGACCAAGCAATTCCATGCCTAGGCTTTCACCAGAGAGGAATAAAAACATATGTCCACAAAAAGACTGGTAAATGAATGTTAATAAGAGTTTATTTGTAATACCCCCAAACTAGAAACAACACAGATGATCATCATTTGAACAGATGAACAAATCATGACATATTCATATGATGGAATAATACTCTGCAATAAAAAGGAATGGATTACTACTGATACACACAGCAACATGGGTCAGTCTCAAAGACGTCATCTTGAGTGAAAGAAGCCAGACGCGAGAAGAGTACATACCGCATGATTTCATGCATGTAAAATTCCAGAACGGGCAAAACTAATCTGTAATGATGGAAAGCACATCATGGTCGCTTGAGGGCAATTGAAAAGCAGCATGAAGGAAGTTTCCATGGTGATGGAACTGTTTTTTTGTCTTGATGTGGTGATAGATACATAATATATTTGTTTGTTAACATTCACTGAACTGTACCCTTAAAACGAGTTGCATTTTAATGTATGTAAATTATACCTCAGTGGAGCTGATTAAAAAGTTTTTAACCCAGTGATCCACTGTGTGCCAAGAATCGACATATATCACCTCATGCCATAAAATCGTGTTATCCCATAGCTCAGCTGAGGAAATGTCAGGTGACTTGCCCCAAATCATGCAGCCAAAGGGAGATGGAGTAACTTTTTTCTACTCTACAAGAAATGCTTTTTATCTCCCCAAATAGGAATATTAGATCTTCTCACATATTCAAGTGTAGGTCACACATGGTTCCAGTGCCTTTCAAACCACTGTGTGGCCGGCATCTAGGCACTTGCGAGAGAGTCCTCACTGAGGGTTGTTGGTTATTTTCCTCAGAATGTGCCTCTGCTCCTTTGGGTGTCTTTTCTTTCTCCCTAATCTTTTTAGTATGTCTTCTAGGACAACACAACAGTGAGGCTATAAGGGTCCTCAGGGCTGTGGACTATTCTCATACTAGTCAGGGTCCAGTCAGGACATAGAAACTATACCGGCTTTTTGAACAGAGTGCTTTTAATGTAAAGCATTGTTAACCAGTAAAAGGTGGTTGACTACTAACGGGGATAAAAGAGAGTTCTAAGGGTTCTAGAAGTATCAGACTCTCTGGAAGAGCAGCTACTTTCTGCAGGCTGAGGAAGAGTGGACAATAAGTCAAGGACAAGTTCCCACACCCCGTATGCTGAACTGTCCTCTTTATCAGGATCCCACTGGCTGCCAAAGAGCATGGGCTGCAGTTGGTCTGCAGAAGTGGCTCATTGTTTTTTGAGGGCATGGGTAGGACCAGAGCTCCAGCCAGCAGGGGGAGTGTGTAACGGGGGTGTAGCTGGAGCTCAGCTGCATGGCCCCGGGCTCCTGCTCTCAGTCATAATGATGATGGTGGTAACAGTGGTAGAGGACAGAAGCCAGAAGGGAGATGTCTGCTTGTCACTCTCATCTTGCAGGCTTACTCCCTGCCCTCTGTTGACAAATCTTAACATTCTGCCAAGTTGGCACAGGAGGAATTGTTTACAGGGCCTAGCTTCAGTGTCGCAAAGCAGGATAAATAAGATTGAAATTGGGGCTAGGAGATAATAAGTTGACAACTGGTATATATTGAAATAGAAGTTGTAGCAATCTTGGGTCCAGATTAATCAGCAAATGTCATTGTATTAAGGGGCAATGAATATCCTGGTTAACATACCTCTCTTCTAAAATCTATTGCTCTAAATGATCTCTTTCTGGATAACCTATATGGTTCATGGTCTTATAAGCCACTTGGTTTCCAAAGTCAGAGTGGGAACCCCAAAATCATGTGCCTACAAAGTCTAAGCAGGTATTGCGAGTGATGGAAGCCAGCCAGGTGGGGAGGCAGCCGTCTAAGAGCTCATGGCCGTCCACAGGGGCAGCTGCTCCTCCGCTGATGCTCTGCAGGAATGTGGGCCCATAGCTGCCAGACCTGCTTATTTTTCAAGAGAAGCTGGAAACCCCCATCTTCCCATCTTTAGATGTTGGCAAATAAACCAAATGGGAACAAATACTGTGCACCAAGTAAGCACATCTCTGGGTAGATTCAGCCCTGGGCTTCCTCAGCACTGGAGATATGCTCACTGCCTCACGATCCCTCATTTTCTCCAGCCAATTGACTTGCAAGCCCCATTTATTGCTCTTTGAAACTATCCAACTTTGTTCCGCGTTCCTCATTCCTACTATTGTCTTTCAGGATCTCATCCTCTCATTCCTGGGCTGTAGTCACTGTCCCCTCTCTGCCCTGACGCTGTCAGAGGGATGTTTCTAAAGCACAGCTCCTCTGGTTCTCCCTTCCACTTAAAAACTTCCCAAGACTCCCTGGCCCTCGGGGAAGGTACTCCGTTCGCCTGGCATTTTAAGTGCTCCCCAGTTTGGTGCGTCCCTGCCCTTTCCAGCTTGGGGTTCTGCTATCCTGGCACTCTGCAGACACTAGCTACTTCTTATGACACAAAGCTGTCCAAACACATTCACTGTTCCCAGTTTCCTGGTTTTGCACCTGCTGCTTCCTTTTCCTAATGCCTGTGTCAGCCTGGCAACCTCCTACTCATTCTTCAAGACCCAGTTTAAATGTTAGCAACTTGGCGAGACTGTCACTTCTCCTCTCAGCATGAACACAGTACTTGTGCTGTCAACTGAGCAATCATTGTTTTGAGAGTTCTGCGTTTTGTAGTTGACACGATAGCCCTGGATCCTGCAGCCCTGTGTGTCTTCCTAGCTGTTATTTCCCAGACCATCGCTCGTATGTCTATGTCATTAGGCCCCTGTATAGTGACTAGCGTGTAGTGGGTGCTCAGTAATTCATTGAATGATTGAACCAACGAGTGGATAATGAAATGAATGGAGGAGTGGGTGAACTGCTCCTTCATTGAGTCTTTCTCTGAGTGTTTTTATGATGGCTCATTGTTTCTGTTCTGATTGGCACTTTGATGGCCATGAGGATGCTTTACCACATCTAAATAACAGACACCTGACTGGGCCACGCCTTATTTCAGAAGTCTGGCTGTTAGGAATTTATTCTGTATTACTAATTACCATTTTGCAGAAAGTCCTGCAGACCCCCAGGGGCCCCTGAGATCTTAATCACCACCGCCCTCATAAACTGTCAGAGAAGAGCCATGCAACCCCTTATATAAATTTAAAAATTATAAACCATTATTCTATATGCTAGTTGTTTATAACGCAAGCTGGTCATTTTGAAGGTGTGATTTGGAGTATTGGTTTTGACCTGTGGGTGGGGATCCAGAACAGCCTGTAGTGGGTGTTGGCTTGGCCAGCTGGGTGCTAGGGAAGAACATCTATGGATGGGCGGGGACGTCTAGAGAGGGGGGCATTGTACTGCTGGACCCAGGGGTGGAATACTTGTCATGGAGGAAGTGACCCGCTGGCTTTATGCATGGGGTGCCCCGGAGACAGCAGGTGAGAGATGCCACTGGGAGGGGGTATGGAATGGCTACTTATTTGTTTAAATTAAGGCCAATTATTTTCTATAAAGTGAAGTGAGTGGTGGGTTCTGGGAAAATTTGCTTCTACTGTAAACATGTTGGTTAGAAGTCATTAATATGACATTCACACATGCCTAATAAAGTACATAACACAGAGATCTGGCCCTGTCAAAATACCCAGAGGACATTAAGTATGAGTCTTAAAACCAAGAGTATTGGAAACAAGATATTTTTACTTCTCGTTTGGGAGTAATATAATCACATTTTGTGGCTCTAGCAGATGCTGGGGCCAGCTGCTGGCAGAGTCCTGGCTTTTTTCCCCCATCAACTTTGGTCCCTTATAGATAAAACCCTTGTGCAGAGCTCTCATAAAAAACAAACTTTAAAAAATTATCCCTTGGTTGAAAGATCCATTTTTTTTTCAGTGCAAAATATCTGAGATTATGTAGACCACAGATATCTTTATGACCTGGACTCAGGAGAATAAACAACAAAACATATCTCTATGCAGTTTGTAGCTGTTTTTGTTTGTTTAATTTGTCCCAATAAGCACTGAACTCCCCTCGTGACTGACCCTTCTCTCTTCCTGTCATTGGGCCAAGTCTTGAAGACCAGGGGTGGACTGTCTCAAGGAGAGCCAATTGAAGCCGGGGAGGGGATCCTGTCCTCTGTCTGAGGGTGGCTCAGGGGAAATTGTTGAAGAGAAGCTGGTTTCTCTGGGCCGGATGATTACATGGGGCGTCTGCAGTGGATGGCTCTTTCTCATAGGAGACCCAAGTGATAACGAGGGTGGGCTGAGAGGTGGAGGTGGATCTGGCCTCTTGGAGAATCCTGTATCCTCTCCCAAACTTATGCAGCCTCCCATGACACAGCTGCTCACCTCTCGGGTGGGCCACGGGGGTAGTGGTCCCTGCGTCAATGGAAGTGTTTGGCGAGGCAGCATCTTCCCTCATACCTGGGCTCCACGGGGGCCCTGTGGACACAGAGGGCTTGCTTCCAGGAGGCATATTGTTCTTTGCAGGTCCCCCTGATGTCTATCCCTATAGCTGCCCAGTACGGTAGCTGCCCGTGGCTGTCAAGCTCTTGAATATGGCTGCTGCGAGCTGAGATGGATCATAGTGGAAAACACATACCAGAGTGTGAAAACTAAGTATGAAAAATAATGAGAAAAAGCTCATGACTGTGTTTTTTAAAATGAGTGAAAGAATAATATTTTGGATATATTGGGTTAGAATATAAAATATATTGACAAATAAAAAATATTATTAAAATTAATTTCTTCTATTTCTTTTTACTATTTGAAAAATGTAGCTTCTATGAATTTTAAAATCATACCAGTGGCTCGCATTTGTGGCCCACGTTGTATCTACTGGACAGCGCTGCTCTGGTGCTAATGGACTGGCCAGGTGCAGCCTTTGGGACGTGGGGTGCTTAGCAGAACATTTTTGTGGGGCCTCTTCACATAGAAGCCTTGGAAGCTTAATAGCAACTGCACACCTTTCTCTGTACGCCTCTGGAGCCCCTATGTTGCAGCAAGTGGGCTTTCTGTTTGCATTCCTGGAGGAGAACTTTGCTTCTTCCATTCAACCCCCTACTGCCTCGACAGTTACTGCCAGATACAAAAACCATTCAGGGCTCTACATGGATGTCGGAACTGAGACCCAGACCCTCCCTGGACACTGCAAAACTAGGAAGGGAAAACCACTAGGCACATAAATGCCAGCAACAGAAAGCACTGTGTTCTAGGACTCCAGGAGTGGTGCACCCATCGCTGAGAAGGTTCCAGGAGCTGGAGTTCACTGTGGAGTGAGACAGCGGGTAAGACTCCCTAGAGGAAGGGGGCTGTGGACAGGTCCAGGCAGGTCATGTGGCAGGATCGGTGCCAGGCGGCTGAGGTGGGGGGGGGGCCAAGAAGAGCCAGGGTGCCACAGTGCATTCCCCTGCCGGTCCTGGGGCAGCCTCCAGGGATGACCCTCTATCTCGCTGGCCCACAGCTGGCTCACCACCAAAATGGGCTTTACAGTCCTCCACCAGACCCCACCTTAGGGCTGACGGGCCCAGCCCCACTTGGCAGACGTGTGGCAAAGGATCAGCATGCCTCTGGATGGGGTAAGGCCTGGCACCGTGCTGCCCCTCCTCGGTCCTGCCTCCTCTGGGCTCCTCCTTGGGGCTTGCTCAGGGTTTTGAGGAGGGGCTGCAGGATCCGGACCCGATGCCAAGCAGACGAGAGGGCCCATGAGATTCTACCACCCAAGACATCACACCTTGGCGGCAGTTCCTCTATTTGAACATCCAAAGGACAAACTAAACATTTAAAATCTGCAGGCTGGACAGCCTTTGCTTTGGAGCCTGCCGGGAGTTCCTTCATGTTGACAGCCAGGCCATTCTTTTCAGCTTTGCTTCAGTGTTAGGATCCAAGAGGAGAGAGTCAAGGGGAGCGGGGAGCTGGCAGGGGGCCTGCAGGCCTGTGGGCATGGCCCTTCAGCATAAGGACAGTGGTGGCGGCAGGGAGGGCTGGCGCTTTCCTCACCCTGGTGCCACACCTTGCCGGCGCACCCCTCCCCTTGTCGTTCCTTTTTGCTGTGCTACAATACTCATGCAGTTCACCTCTGGTGGCACTTAGTATATCCACAATGTGTGTAACCTGCACCTCTATCTAGTTCCAGACCCTTTTGTCCCCTAAAAAGGAAACTCTGTACCCGTTAACAGCCACTCCGCCCTCCCCTCTTCTTCCAGCCCTTGGCAACCACCAGCCTACTATCTCTGGATTTGCCTGGTCTGGATACTTCATATCAATGGAATCACATGCTACATGGCCTTTGGTGACTGGCTTCTTTCACTCAGCATGTTTTCAAGGTTCATCCACATTGCGGTGTGTATCAGAACATTCCTTTTTATGGCCGAATACCCTTCTACTGTGCACATACGACATTTTGTTTATTCGCCTAAATTGATGAACCCTTGGGGTGTTTCCACTTTTGGTGAGTGTGAATAATGCTGCAGTGAGTATCTGTGTGCACGGTTTTGCTTGGGTCCCTGTTTTCCCTTCTTTGGGGGCACACTCTAATTGTTTGAGCATTCTGTGAATTTCCTGAGCCAAACTTGAGTTTGAGGGGTAGAAGGGAAAGATGAGGCATGCTCTGGGAGTCGGGACCCTGGGTCCCTCCTTGGCTCAGACACAAGCCTGCTGAGCTTGGGCAAGTCCCTTCTCTTGTCGGTGCCTCAGTTTCCTGCTCTGGAAAAGTGAGATGGACAGGGTCTGTGTGTCCATCAGTCTTCTTCGGAGCCCTCGGTTAGTGGAGCTCTGGGGAAAGAGCAGGAAGCCAGACAGTTGGCTGACGATCTTGTTTTTCAAAACCTTTTCTCTTCAGCTAGAGCATCTTTCTTTTCTGTCTGTTTTTGTTTGCGTTGTAAGAACCTTTAAACAAATGGTTCCTGGAGATAAGGACTTTTTCCTGTCTCTGAATTAGATGATCCTGTGAATCATAGGAGGGTTTTGGGTGGAAATGAGCTTGATCCTGCTGGAAAGAGAACCTCACTGATGGGTGCTCAGTCTGGCTGCCCCTGGTCCCTGAAGGCAGGCGGAGCAGTGGAGGGACCTGGGTCAGTGGGGAGCAGGAGGCTGTTAACCTGCATTGGGGGAAGCACATCTCTCCATCTGCAGGGTTTCCTTTTCTCTATTTGAGCACATCGTAGCTGTTCTCTGACAAATTCAGAACAGTAGTGGCGAGTGTGGGCTCTGGTGCTACGGAGACTAGCTATGTGACCTTGGGCAGGCCACTTAAGTGCTCTGTGCCTCGGTTTCCCCACCTGTAAAATGGGCACAGTGCCCCCCATGAAGTCCTAAGCAGTACCTGGCTTTAGACATCACTCCACCAGTGTTAGCCGTGGTGATGACACAGGTGAAGTCCCTCTTCCTCCCACAGTCACCCCTCTTTCTGGCCTAGCTGACTCTTCTTACTCTGGATTTTGATGGTTCTTGCTTTCCTCTCAGTATTTAGCATCTGCTATTCTGTGTGGTTCTCTGGCATGTGCATATCCATCTCCCCAACAAATTTCTAAGCTTTGGGAAGACAGGTCTGGCTCATGGCCTGTCCATCTGATGACCAGGTGGACCAAGGCCTGGATAAGGGGAGTGGGCTGGACAGGCTGGGCAGACAGGTGACCCAGTGGTGCCATCCAGATGGGCACCAGACATCATATGGTCACATTCCCTGGGGGCTGAATCCAGCCCTGGGGCCTGGCCAACTGGAGCACAACTTGGGTTTCAGCTTTCCGTTTCCTTGCCCAGAAAGGCTGCTCTGAAGTGGGATTTGTGCTCCACTGGGGGCTCTGTGTGGAAGGTGCCTTGTTACCCTGGGGGTGGAGGGGCCGGTGGCCAGTGCTCAAAGGCAGTTCATAATCAGGATGACTTCCCAAGGCCTCTGCTTGCTTGCACAACAGCTCAGGAACCTGAGAGGACCCTCTGGGTCTGGCTACAGAGTTGAATGGATGGTTGACTCTGTACTAGTGCCTATGTGGTACTGTCAGGTTGACTCATTTCTGTTCCCTATTTGACCATGAACTCTTCAAGGGCAGGCTTCAAAGTGGTCTTGTTCACTGACTTGTTCAGAGATGCAAAGGGCAGGCATATAGTGCTCAATAAATATTTGTAGAGTAAATATGGAGTGCAATGAATGGTCCAGGGAGTTTTTCCCTTTGAAGGAGAGTAGCAGTAGGGGGCCTGCCCAGCGGGGGTAAGTGTTGGCTGACGGATGTCCATGAATGTCTTCTTCGGGTACCTGGGTCTTTGGAACCCTGTGATAAATCTTGACGTGGCTGGGATGATGGTGATGCTATCCTTCCGGGCCACTAGGGGTCACATAGCTCTCAGCATGATCCTGGGCAAGGGCATAGATTGGAGGGGTTCTAGTTGGCACAGACGGTGCATCTGGATGCTAAGTCTCCTGAGATGCAGGTAGATGGACTGATGTACATGATAAATGTCTTGTTTCATCCACTTATGGACTCCAGCCACTGTTTGCTCTGTGTTTCATGAAACCAGATGGGCACCAACAGATGAATGGAAGAGTTGACCCCTGTGGACTCTGAGCAGTCATTGCAGTGTCACCATCCACTGTGGGCAGAGGGGTGTGGAGGTGGGTGGAGGGTGGGGTTGGGTGAAGGTAAGTCCGGTAGGGCTGGCAGCTCCTGAGCTGGACCATTTTGGTGCCTACTGCCTCATCAGGGGCCCTAGACAGGTGGCTCATGCCGTGTAGACCTTGTAGCGGTAGCCACGGCGGCTGGGCCGCGCTCTGTGCCCGTTACTGGGTTAGGAACTGTTACTGCTCATAACTGCCCCGTGACATGGTATCGTCTCAGCTCCAGAGGAAACTAGGTCTAGACAGGCTAAGACATGCTCAAGATCAGGCAGCTAATACATGGCAGAGCTGCCACCCGAAGCCAGGTTTGCTTGCTTCTGAAGCGTGTGCAATTACCATGTTACCACGTTGCTTTCCGCAGCGGCTTAGAGTTGATGGAATTGCTGGTAAAGGTCGTCCAGGAACTGAGGCAGTTTGCTGGTGTTGTTTTTGCTTCAACTACCTTCAGAAATAAACATGCAAACACACAACACCCTCACAACACGTGCACACAGACACGCATACTCACTTATGTCAGTTATTTGTACGATGCCTGCTCTTCCTCCCTCCACCCATCTACCCACCCACCCATCCATCTGTCTTACAAACATTTACCAGGACACTGTTAGGTCCTGGGGATACATCGGTGATGACATATTTCTTGCCTTGAGAAGCTCATGATGTAGTGGGGGGTTGCTATCCAAAAAATGAGCAATTAAGAGGCAGAGTGATGAATCCTATGCGCTAGAGCAAGGTGTAGGGTGCCATGGGAGCACGCAGGATGGGCGGCCAGCCCCGCCCTGAATAGTCAGGAGGGCCAGCCGCAGGAGGCATCCCCTGTCTATGGGACCTTAGGGAAGCGTGTTCTAAGGAGAGCAGATGGGACACGAGAAGGTTCAGGGAGGAGAGAGACCAATGTGCTGGCTGGTCAGCTTCTTCAGCTGCAGGCAGTGACAGAATCCTATGCACAAGGCAGCTCTATGTTTGCCACAGGTTTCTGCTCTCAGATTCTCGGTGAAAGGTCCAGCTCCTGGAGCAAGGTGCCCAGGGCTCTGGGTTACTGGCGACCTTGTGGTGGTGGCTGGTTTCCATGATTAGATGAGACCCTGCTCCCCACCGGGGCCTGTGGTCTGCAAACCTGGTGGCATGGGCGGTGTTTTCTACTTTTACCTGTCCTGCTTGCCTGGTTTGGGCGATAGTCTTTTTTCTCTCTTCCAGGCTAGGTTAGTGTCTCTGGTCACAGGCGTGAGCTCCATTATGTCCAAGCCCAGAGGAGGCCAGCTGTAGGGGAAGCCACAAACCTCTGCTCTTCCGTTGCACAGAGACTTCTGGGACCCTGGCTGCAGAGAAAGTTGAGGCGGAGGCCTTTTCTGCACATTTTTCTGATAGTCAAGGGCTGCAGCTCCGAGTCGTGTTATCACCAAGATCCAGGGAAATGTGTGCTAGTCCAACCTTAATTTAACTTACAATCCCTGCCAATTTCATGTTAGCAGATCCGTTTGGAGCTGCAAGTAATAGGCCATATCATGCCCCGGAGCTGGAGGAATGACTTATGTCGATGTCACCCACTGGCTTTTTATGGAAATTATTAATAAATCAGTAATTCTATCTGCATTGAATGTTGTTGTGTCTATAAATATTTAATTTACCTTTAGGTGCCCACTTTTTCTCCCTCTTTGCCTTAAACTCTGCTGACATTGCTCTTCTTTCTCAAGTGCCGCGCTGTAGATTAAGTTATCCGAAGGGGGGAAAGGTTAACTTCTCTCTCTCTTTCCGGAATAGGGCTGTATCTTTTCTTTTCTTTTTAATCTTTGTGTGTTTGACTCAGAGGGTGGGAATCAAGCCGAGAGAATGCAGCGTCTCTTGTGATAATGATGAAAAGATTAGTCCAGCTTCAGAAGACAGACTAAACTTTCCAATTATGACCTTGCATGAGTAGAGAACTGTTGTTAGCATGTGCTTTTCCCTCCTTCAAATTAAATGACATTTAGAGTCTGAAATGGTGTCTGATGTTTTCCTCCCACAGAGAAATATCTTTGTCCTTACGATGGACTCATCTTTTGAAACCCAGTGCTTTGATTATTATTGTGGCAGGTTGAATGGAAGGGGCTTAAAAAAAAAAAGAATCAAAATAGAAACACAGTCCAAGGCGAGTGTTTTTCCAGCAGAAACGGGCTTGTAGCTCGCAAAGGAGGACAGCAGCTGGGAAGCAACGAAAACTTGCTTACCTCTCAGGAGCCAACGTGAGCTAATTGTTGTTATTATCTTTTTATTCTTCTGTTTCAGGAAATTGCAGCTTATTTAATAACATTTGAGAAACACGAAGAATGGCTAACCACATCCCCTAAGACAAGGTAATGTCCCAGATCTTGCAGTTTTTCAAGTATGTACAGTGAATGGATGGATTTTCATTGATTACCTGATTTGGCCAGTCAATTCATGGGCAAGTTGAAAATGCCATGTTGCGTTTGATAGCTTGTGACATTGAGGTCTCATTTATTGACCTAAGGCCGCCGTAGTGAATGTAGTCAGATGGCTTAAAAACAGCGCACTTGGAACTTTGAAACTGATAGCTTTATGCTGGATCCTTCAAGCCGGGGCTTTGAAAGCCTTGGCAGGCAGGGATGTCAGGGGAAGTTTATTTTGGGAAAGTGCCCACCTGCCACCAGTGTTCTTTAGAAACTTACTTCCTAAAAGGGAAACTACACTTGACTGTCCACTTTCATCTCAACGTGCTATACAAACTGAAAGTCAAGTTATTCTTGGTGGTGGGAAGACGACCTCCTGAGTCAGAAGCCACAGCTGCTTGCAGTTTATTATGCAGTAAATGTCCTTGAACCTTCCGACTGCCACAAACACTGAACTTCTCTCACCACTTGGGAATAGAGGGAACTGGTGAAGGTTCAGCTGACTTGGGTTCTGCCTGTGCAAATGATATTATTTGTGTAGAGTGGTGAAGTTGGGACTTAGGGCTTATTTTAAAGGCAGCCTCTTCTTTCCTCCCAGCTCTCAGTTTTTATTTTTGGTGTGTTACATCTTAGAGCTTCAGAAACATGTGGCTGTGATCTTCCAATTGCCACCACTTTTCTATTAGTGGTGACAGGCAGGTGTTTCTTAGCTTAAGGAGTGTTCACTGGAGTGTGGCTTATAGGGTAACTGGGCCGTGGGTCTGAGTAAGAGGTGGAATGCCCAGTCTGTTTCATTTTGGGCAGAAGCACCAAATTCTCCAGGTTCGTTAACTGGGACTGGGGAAAAGAGCCTTGACCTGTTTAACCTTTCTAAGCTGGGGAGGAAGGAGGGTTTTATCCTTCAGAATATTTACTCATTCTAGAAGTTACTTTAAAATATTACTTCATTAGGCTTAGGGTTTTCCTGGTTAGTATCCTTTCACTGAGGGCACAAAATTTCCATTTTGGAGGAGGTTCAGGGATTTGAGGAACGGGAGAGTAGTTCCTGAGGTTGACCTCCCCCGGGTGGGACCAGAGGTTGGCTCTCATGTTTTGCCTTTCGGTCTGAATCCCTCTGCAGGAGGTCCTCAATTTCTCAGTCTTCTGGGGCCATGATTTCCTTTGCTACGAAATCAAATGGTTTGTATCAGTCAGCTTTTGCAGTGATAATGCTATGTGAGAAATGACCTCCAAACTTAGTTTACTTTTAACAGCAGACTTTTATTTCCTGCTTCCAGGTCTGTGGATTGGTTGTGGCTTTGAGTTGGGTGCAGGACTGCTCCGTGTATCTTTTTGTTGTAGGGCCCAGGCCGAGGAATCCCCCACTGTCTGGGACATCTGGTTCTCATGGAAGATAGCAGAGATGTAAAACCCCAAAGCAGTCCATGTAGGCAGAGAAAACCCCTGCTGGATGTGACATCATAGGTCACATTGCTCACAGATCCATTCGCCAAAACAATTCCTGTGGCCAAGCCCAGTACGAGTGGGGCCGGAAGGACATTTCTCCATAGCAGGGGTGGAGTGGAGATCGAATGGTGCTATAATGTACCATTTGGTGAGCACACCCATATCCCCAACCATGGAGAGCCTGGTACATTCATTCTCCTTTCTTTCGGGGGCGTCTTCTCCAGGGTGGTCATTCCCAAACTTGAGTGGGCATCAGATCAGCTGGAAGGCTTGTTAAACGACCCTGCTAGACCCCACCCCCAGAGTTTCTGACTCTGTAGTCCTGGTGTGGGGCCTGAGAACCTGTTATTTCTAACAAGTTCCCAGGTGATGGGATGAAACTGGTCTGAGACTTGGAGAACCGCTGCCCTAGTTTTTTTGTGGGGAGGATGTCTGTCTGATTTCTGCTTCTGCACTGAGTGCCCTCATCTTAAGCAGCCTCCAGCCTCTCTACATGCCCTTCACTCCTCGGTGAAACCCTCCTTGAATCTAAGTGGGAGGAAAGAGCTCCTCTTTAACCGGAGAGTGAGATTCTCTGGACTACATCCCAAGCCAGATACCTGATTCTGGTTGTGCAGACACGCACTGTACATCAGCTGCCCTTTGACTGCAGAACAGTAGAATTTTCAAGGGGGGAGTTTGGCCTCGTGTTTCCATTTTCAGAGTCTGGGTTTCAGTTGAGGAGCGAATGTCACTCATGGTCATGCCTGACTCACTTGACTTTTTGGAGTCTAAATAGAGACTTCCCATCCAAAGGCGCAAGGGTGCACACGGCAGAAGAGGAGGAACGTGGGTTTCAGATATTGACAAATACGGGTTTGAGCCCTGGCTCTGTCACTCAATAGTTTTGTGACTTTTAGAAAGTCATTTCAGCCCCTTTAAAAGCTCCACTTATTCTTCATGTATGAAATGGAGTTGGGGTTGATCCTGTCCTCACTGGGTCATTAGGAGGATCGAATGCGATCCTTGAGGTCTTGCCTGGCTTGCTGTGAGGGTCTGTGTCTATGCACGGGGCCATCACCACTCTTGTCTGCGAGGCGCAGTCCCCGGGCTGCTGGAGGCTGACTTCAGGAGCCACCTGCTCAAATTTCTCCAGGCTTTGGAAGGATGAATTTCTTTCCTAAAGGCAGAGGGTGAAGACAATGTTTCCTATTAGTATTATAATATCCACTTTGTGTTTACACTTGAAAGCTTCTTGTCCCAAGAGGACGAAAAGTTGCTGTGGTTGTTCAAGGACCTTCCTAAATTAGTTGTTGAGTTGAGTTTGGGTCCCCCCCTCCCGTCTCTAGTATTGAAATTAATTGGTGCACTTAACTGCTGAGTTCATACAAACCAGCCTCCTGGTATTAAGGAATTAATGACACCAATACTCTGCTGAATGAGAAGGCAATACAACTTCTGTTTGCCGCCGTCGCCACTGCTAATTTCATTTTAGAAAATTAATAAAAATGAATTGCACCACTGACATTTATAGAGTTTCCTAATAAAATGATACATTGTTTGTGTGGACCAATCCCTATTAAATTAATTGTTGTAATCAGTTCCCATATAGATGTTGGTATAGGAGCTGCAGAGGGACCCACGCCTTGTCTCCGTGGCTTTCTGATGGCTGGGGGTTATAAATATAGCCCTTGCTGAGAGACTGCCCTAATTACAGAGAAGGTCCCCGGAGCCCCGCTCACCTGTTCAATAATGAGATGTGCTACAAGGCGGCTCCCAGGGCTGGGGGCCTCTCGGGTGGCAGCCGCACCACGACAGGGCTGTTGAATGTTTAAACAGCTCATATTGTATTATCAGCAACTGGGACCTTCTGGAAGCCGCAGTTTGAAAATCACCCTTCAGGATGTCTTTATCTGGCACTTCCTGTGTGCTCAGCCCTCTGATACCATTTGGAGACCTTAGGGAGCGGCACATGCCCCACCCCGCCAGGTGAATTCAGAATCTTGGCGTGAAGAGCGTCTTCCCTCTGTCTAGAATGTTCTTTCGGGTCCTTCTCCTGGCCTTGATCTGGGTGTCACATTCCCTGTGAGGTCTTCCCTGAACATGCGATCAGAAGCCGGAGCCTCCCTCTCAGCCAGACTCCCTTTCCTCTCCCCTTGTTCTGAGTTTCTCTAGAGCATTCGTCACGCTCTGACCCATGACATGTTTCCCCATTTATTTGTCTAATTCATTTATTCATCATCTGACCTCCTCTCCCCCTGAGTGAGAGTGCCATGAGGACAGGGCTCTGTAGTCTGGCATGTTCATGGCGCCGGACACCCAGGGCCTAGCAAGGTGCCGGACGCCTGGTAGAATCTCAGTAAATATTTGTGAAATGGACCTGACTGAGGTAGGAACCATGAGCCCGAGTGCTGTGAAGGAAGGGCCCTGGGTTTGCTGTTTTATTTTTGTCTTGTTTATCTCCCCTTAGGATCTGCTAACTGACCCAGTTCTGTGCTCTGGAATACTTCTGTGGGCCCCGTGCTGTGCTTTTAAACCCTTTCAACAACTCCGCCAGGCAGCAAGATGCAGAGAGGGTACAGGATCTGTCCAAGATTGCACAGCAAGTGGTAGAACTGGAATTTGAGCCCAGGATTATCTTACTGCAAAGCCTACAGCCTCAGCTTTTATGCTATACCTCACCTGCACATAGTGGGTATGGGGATTTGAAGGTGGCCCCATAAATAGTTCCTCCAGTCCTTTCCACCTCCCATCTCCCTGACTTGGAACCACTGAGGAGAGCCGGGCGCCAGCCAGACCTCCTTTTGTCAGTGAGCCTGGCTCAGGTGCACTGGTCAGGCGGCTGCCTTGCCGTCCTTTCTGAATTGGATTTAGCCTCCCAGTTGCGGGCGGTGCAGGAGAACTGCACACTCCCCCGCAGGGCAGAGAGCAGAGCAGAGCACAGACGGGCGGGCTGCAAAATTTAGCAATCCTGATAATTTATTTCTCCTCTCCTGAGAAACGTGCAGCCTTCCCTGGAAGGAATACACAAAGCTCAAGATGGAATTGAAAACACTTCTTTCCTGGGAATCCTGTGTATGCTGGTTAGAAGGAGGCTGGAAATGCTATTAATTATCTAATTAATTAATTAGATTTATATAGATAGCACCTGAACACTGATGCACTAAAGGTCTAGTAATAGAATTTTCCTGTAATGAACACTCAGTGCTTCTTGGTCAATAAGTAGTAAAATGGCCAAGTAGAGGGCGGGGGTCTGGAAGGAAAGAAGAAAACTGAGACCTGAGTTCCAGGAGACCCGAATGATCCTTGGGAGGCTGGCCCTCCCTCCCGGCTCTCCAGACCCCAGATGAGCCTTGCTTCCCCAGCTGGCTCTTCCTGGCCGGATGGTGGGTTCACTGGAAGGTGGACAAGCCCTCGACCGGGGGGAAGCCCTGGCGCGGCACCTGGACGCTGTGTTCTTATCTTGAGCTTATTGCCTGTCTCTTCTTAAGAAGGAATAGAATTGAAAAAAATCCCTGGAGATCCCATTTGGATCATTAAAAGATTCCAGAACAAAAAAGGAATGAAGTCCTGATACTTGCCATAACATGGATGAAGCTTGAAAACACTGCTAAGTGAAATAAGCCAGTCAGAGAAGGATTAATACTGTGCATCCCGCAGAGGAGTCAGATTCGTGGAGATGAAAGTAGAGTGGTGGGCGCCAGGGGCTGCAGAGGGGTGTTTAATGGGGACAGAGCATCAGGGTGGGGAGATGAGGAAGTTCTGGTGACTGATGGTGGGGATGGTTGCACAACCATGTGTATGTACCTACCGCCACGGAAATGCACACTTAAAAATGGTTAAAATGTGTGCGTGTGTGTGGGTTTAGGGGGTGCTTTTGGAAGCAGGATCCTTAGACCATCATCATTTCAGGGACTCTGTTCTTTAGAACTGCAAAGAAAAAATAAACTGGGCCAGCAGTCATTTCAATGTGGTGACCTTTGCATTGTGCTGAATTGGGGACCTGCTATCAAATTAACATTAATGATGTGTCATGTTACATCTATTTCAGTATTTGCCTAATATATTGAGCAAATCCTCAACGAAGCCTCGACTATCATCCTTAACCAAAGAGCAAATGTAACATGAGGGGAGCTCACCGTCGTGGGCTGCCTGCTGGCTCAGGACCCCCGGGGAGCCCCGGCTGCCCTGGACCTCCCCGCAAGGCGTCTGCTGCAGGGTCCTGTCGTTTCTTCTCTCTGCACATGAGGCAGGGAATTAGCTGTGACCTGGATCCTGATAATGTGTCTGGTGTCTCGACGGTGGTGGGAAATCCCTAGTCTCGGAAGTGGGTCTGTCCCAGATTCCAGGTCATTATCCGGCATCACAGAGCACAGAAGAGATACGGAGCCAGCAAGGCTGCCTCACCACCTCCCCTCCGAGCACCGGGTGGGAGGGGCCGAGGTGGCGCCCTGGGGGCGGCGGGCTGTCTGCGTTTCAGGGCTGCGCGGCCTGCACATGCTGCCCTTTCTGCAGGTGGGCAGGGGAAGTTTGTCACACACATGGGGCTCTTGTGTCTTTGCTGGCATGGCACGGCCAGCCGAGCCAGCTCGCATCATGTCCCTCCTCGCCTCTGAGTGCCAGGAGTGCAAGTCCCAGGCGCCCTCCCCGGGAGGAAGCCGCGAGAGGGGAATGGATGTCTGGCTCGGGTCTCCCTTGGCTGTGCAGCTGCCAGCTTCTGGCTCCTGCGGCCACTTTCTTTTACTGTTTTTATTTTCATTAAAAATATCTATGCACATAGTTTAATAAGTTGAATGGTCCTAATAGGCTTGTGAGAAAAAATAGCAGTCCTCTGCCCTGTCAGCTCAGTCCTATGGCCCAGGAGTGGCCAGACTCAGTTCTTTTAGCTCTGATATTTTCCTCCGTGCCACTCACCATGTTTATCCTTATCTTGGGGAAGGGCTTCCTGGAGGCAGCCGGCTTTTGGTTGGGGGATTCTGACGTTCAGCATCTCTAGATGCCATTTGGGTTTTCTGGAGAAATATCTGTCAATATGCTGCCCGGTGGGCTGGCTTGTTTGCTGGGGGTCTGGGACCCAGGCAGGAGAGGGGCTTGGAACTTCACTATTAACTCATGCTTTCTCTTGGTTTACATCCATGTTTCCTGCTTCTCCTCTACTGTCTCCAAGTCTGCAGTTTTTCAGGGTCTCTTTCTCCAGAGAATAAATGCCCCCAGTGGGGGCAGAGGCCAGCTGGATGCCTGGCTGCGCGGGGCAGATGTGGGGCCCCGCAAAGGTCTGACTGTCCTGCACAGATGGCAGCCCCTCCGCATCTCCCACCCACGGTTGACCTCTAGCTTCTCTGGCACCTGATTAGTCCAGTGCGATAGGCTCTCTGGGCTCGGCAGGCACAGCGGCTCTTTCTGGCGTCCCCTCTGGGGCATGTGAGGTATAGCTGCTTCTATTCTGCTGTGTCTGTTACCAGCCCTGTGGGTGCTTTCCATCTCTCGAGAATGTTGCCCTGTCTGACCTGCTCTCGTGTCTGTCCCTCTTTGCTCGGTCCTCATGGGTTTCTACCCGGTCCTGCCCCTGTCTGTCATCCTTCGGGAGGTGGGGTGCTCGGTTCTTCTCGCCACTGGCTCTGCCTCCTCACGCTCTTTTCTCAGGATCACTCTGTCATGCTTTTTGCTTTTTCTCTCTCTCTTTTTCAAGGAGAAATGCTTCATGCTGCAGGTTTGAGGTTTCTAAATGCACAACCACTCAGTGCTCAAGAAACTCTGCTGTTGAGATGCAGACACCCCTGTGAGCAAGGGTGCGGCCCCAGAGGCGTGTGTCCTGGCAGACATCTCACCCAGCGTTCGCCTCCCCGCCTCCCCACCCTACCCCCCGGGGTCACAGCCTCTGCCAGTCACACAGGCATGGCTTCTGCCCCGGCAGAATTTCAGGGGTGCTGGGGCTGCCAGGCCACCCGGTGTGCCGAGCCTGTCACTGAGAACAGCTCCTCGATGCTGTCCATCTCTACATGGCTGTGGCCATGTCTTTCTTGGATCATACCACGGTCTGCCATGTTAGGAGCTTCTCACTGGTCTGCCTGCCATGCAAGATGGGTGCTAGAGCACCCTGACTGTGGACTGCCCCCCAGTGTGACGCCTGCGGCAGGACCACTGAGGGGTGAGGACTGTTTCTGAAGATGAGGTAGTTCACTGGCACTGAGTTCACCCAAATCGACAGGTGTTCTGCCCCTGCCAGGGTCCAGGCTGCAGCTGCATTTCATCCTGCCACCCGCCCACCCGCTCATTCTCGGCATCTGCGCTTCCCTCCCCTGGGTCTGGGAAATGAGGACCGCCTGATGTCTCTGTAATAGGCCCGGGCCGGCTCCGGTGCTATTCCCTCTGCATCAGTTCTGATCTAGAATTGGTGCCCCTGCAGGGAAGGGAGCTGTCCCATGCCTGGTGGCACTGAAAGCTGGGAAGGCATGAGCTTGAGGCTGACCACTTCTGCCATCCATGATTTTCTGTGCAATGGGTAATTCCCAAATTAGCTGGGAATTATGGGCTGGAGACTGGGCTGGTCTCAGTTTGGTCAGAAGGTATCACTGTCTTTGCTGTTACAATTTCCATGGCCCTCTGTTATGGGGCTTTTAAAAATTCTAAATAAACCAAAGACAAAGGCAAAAAACCTTCCCTGGTTCTCTAACTCCTGCATATCCCACCTTCCACATGAGCTTGTGTTTTGTGTGGGGTGTGTGTTTACATACATAACACACATACACAATATACAAATACACACAACCACACCTATAGACACGTGTACACATACACACGGATACATACACGGACAGACACACATACAATGTACACACACATGTACATGCACTTATACACACGTGCACAAAACACATGCACACACCTATGGAAACACAATATGCACATACACACATGTACACATGTGCAAATACATGACACCCACGTACACACAGTGCACATGCACACACACACACACACACACACACCCTCACCCTTCAGTCATTGTTCTCTTTTGTAAGAAAAAAGTATCTGGGAAAAGTTTCCTTCTTTCCATCCAATGATTTCATAAGATGGAATGAAATAAAATTTTCCCTAAAAGGAGAAATAAATTCTTCTGTCCTGGCTGCCCTGAGCGCACTGGGGAGGAACTTGCTCCTGGTGGAGCTGCTTCATTAGCAGTGACCCTGGGGGCCAGGGAGCCCCGGGCCGGGCAGAGGGCGCTGGCAGCTCAGAGCCTCTGGGCTGCTGGTCGTGGTCCCATCGCTGGCCTGATGAGG
This sequence comes from Phataginus tricuspis, assembly GCA_029783875.1. Lineage (NCBI taxonomy): Eukaryota > Metazoa > Chordata > Mammalia > Pholidota > Manidae > Phataginus > Phataginus tricuspis. Next base: position 4,795,397 of record JAQQAC010002837.1, read on the forward strand.
GCCGGGGGATTTCGGGACAGGGTTTTCTGGGAAGTCTGGAAAAAGGCATAGGACTTGGTGGTGGGTTTGGGTGTGTGTGTAAAAAGGCAGCTGGCGCCGAGACGGGGTGTCAGACTGCTGCCGGGCTTAAGGGCAAAGCTGCAGAGAAAGGCAGTGGAATCGGGGAGAACAAACTTCTGCACAAACAGATGAGATACTCTGGCTTCGCTCCGGGAGCCCGGCCTGTCTGTGCCTTCCCCACAGAGTCTCACACGTGCACACATACCCTGGCTCCTCGGCCGCAGGCTCACACCAGCTTTGTGAGCGGCCGCCCCTCTGCTCTGGGGCCTGGAGGGTCCCTGTGTGGGGAAGGCACATGGTCTTCTCCCGTGAGTTGAAACGTGTGGCGCCTCTAGTCCTGACCTCATGACCCCAGATCGTCGCCGTGTGTCACTGTCGGGGAGCTTCCCTTCATCTGTTTATTCCGTGAGTACTTCCGGTTGCTCATGGTGTGCCTGGCGCGGTGCTGGGCTTTGGGGATGTGGTGGTGAATAAGACAGAGCATTAACAGTAAAGGCGATTTTGAGGAGTGCTAGGACGCAGGGGCGCGGGGAGGGGCTGTCGCTCGGGGGTGCAGTGTGGGCGGGCTGCCTTCCTGAGGGGCCGAGCTTTGGGCGGACACCCGAAGGAGGAGTGTGTGAGCATGTGTGCATGTGTGTGAGCGTGTGTGTATGTATGTGTGTGCCCGTGTGTGAGCATGCCTGAGCGTATGTGTGCCTGTGTGTCACGTGCCTGTGTGTGAGCAGGCGTGTGTGCATGTGCCTGGGTGTGAACCCATGTGTGTATGTGTGCACATGCCCGGGTGTGTGCCCATGTGTGTTTGGAGCGGGTGAGCTGGGCAGGAGGGAGCCCAGCAGTCCCAGCTGTGCTGTGGCAGGTGTGGGTTGCAGGCAGGTGGGTGTGGAGCTGTGAGACCCCACAGAAAGTCCTTGCCCCCAAGGTAGTGAGGGAGGACGGCCATGAGTGGTAGAGCTGGAGATACAGGCGGGGCTGAGGCTAGGGAGGGCTGTGTAGACCCGGATTCGGGGATCATGCTGGGCGTGCAGCGGGCCTCCCAGGGGAGGGTTCTGCGCAGGGCAGGTAGACCAGCAGATGTGATTAACAGCCTCTCCTGGTTGCCCTGGGGTGGAGAATAAGCTGGAAGGACAAGCATGGAAGTACAGAGCAACGTGGGAGCTCCTGCCACCTCTGCAGACCCCATTTTAGTGATGGGAAGACCGAGGTACTGCTCATCTGAAGATGTCCTCTCAGAAGCCACAGCATGACCTGACCTGACGCTGAGGCACTCCCCGTGGGCCAGGCCGCCTGGGGGGACTTGGGTGCTCTGTGGCTCTAAGCTCAAAGTTTTGAAGCCCCTAGAGTGTCAGCTGCTCAGCATTTGGCTGATGTCACACCCCACTGTCCCTTCGTCCCCTCACATTCTGTGCTCCTCCTGACGCACCCCCACCCTGACCTCTGTGTGCTCAATCCCCCCTCTTCCAAAGGATCCTGACCAAGGCTTCAGGGTGAGGGGCTTTGCGGGATGCGGGAGGTCACATTGCGGGCCCGCCCACCTGTTGGAAAAATACGGATGGCAAAGCTGATGAGGGATGGCAGAGAGAATGAATGGGAAAGATGTTCTCTTGAAATAAGTGCCAAACTTTGAGTTCTGTTTTGGCTATGGTACAGAATTTCAAGACAAGGAGAACGTCTCTCCCTTCACTTTACGAGCAAGCGGTCTGTTCTGCCTCTGGTGAAGAAATTCCACCCTTAACCCCATGCCTCCCATTGGTGGATGTCTGGAGCCATCCATAGTCGCCTCATTTCTCTGGTGATGAATTTCCTTACTCAGTGCCAGAGGGTCTGTAAGAATACGTAAGAGTTTTGCAGTTTATTAATTTTGCATTAAATAATTAATAGTAAAGTTAATTGATGAATTATTCAATTTTCAGGTAAAATGGGATGATAAATATTCATAACTTATTTTATTAAGGGAATTTCCATTTCCTATGTCATTAAATCTAGATTAACGAAGGCTGATTTTAAATGAAGATTGAAAACAATTGTGCTTTGGAATTAATTTACTAGGTTAAGGTCATTTCTTTGTGAGTTTACCCCCTGCCAGAAAGTTCGGGCTTCACCACCTGGATAAGTGTCTGAATGCACAGGAGTAACCTTGCCATGAGTTTAAGAAAATCCCACAAGTCTGCTGGGGCCCTCCCCTCTGTGTTCCCAGTCCCCACTGGGCCCTGGGAGGTTGGCATGCTGGGAGGAGGTCTGCCCTTCCGGCGAGCATCTGGCTGTTTTTTTCACAGTTGTTTTTTTCAGAAACTACAACAAGATTCAATATTAGTCCAAACCAAACATGTTGAGGGTGTATATCCTGGTAGAAGAATGATAGATGATAGATGCATGTGCCTCAAAGTTGATTTAAAAATAACTGGGTTTTCCTATGGAGTTTTGGGAGGTGTGTGCTGGGGTTTCCCAGCTTTTAATGCTGTCAGCCAAGGGTTAACTATGGTCTCAGTTTTTATTTGTATTTTTGAGCTACATTGATTTCTTTGAGATCTGGTTTATGTTAATTTGTAAAGCTGCTTACAGCAGCGACCCACAGACCGATACTGAGTATTTCTTATTGCCTCATAGGCTGTCGATAACTTGCAAAGCTCCTTCAAAGCTGGAATCTCAATCCTTGGAATAGCCCTGAGAAGTGGGCACTGCTTCTGGGATCCTGAGAAGGGCTGGCGGGGAGGAGAACCGAGTGTCGAATGTAGCTTTCTCCTGCCTCACCCATTCCCTCTGCTCAGGGTTGAGGAGACTGAGTCATGGTGATGATGTCACTTGCCCAAGTTCACTTGGCTAATTAGCTACATAAGTTGGAACGAAAGCCCAGGTCTTTCCAGCTCACATTTGAATACTTTTTTCCCTTAACTTCAGTATCTTTGTGCTTTAAAATAATTTTTAACCACCCTGAGTAGAGGGGCACTTGGGAGTATTTATAACTTAGTGGAACTGTTTTCTCTGCCTCACCAAGTGTTCATTATAATTTTCCAGCAAAACTTGTTTGCTCTGAAGAAGTTGATCCTTCGGTAAGCCTTCGTTTCAGAGGAGGGCATTTGATGTTGCATCTCATGAACCTGCTCTCCTGAAATTTTCCCTAATTGGCCTGGAAAAGTGGATTCCAACAGGCAGATAGATGGTTTAATAGCTCCACTTTTGGGTTATGACTCAGGGGGCACCAGGGTTCTATCTGGTGTGGGACAGTGGTCTTGTTCACTCAGAGGGTAAGATCCTATCACTAACATGTGGAGTGAAGTCCTGCCTCAAGGGAGGAGGTGGGGAAGCCACCAGGGACAGGCATGTTGGATGGAAGGTGGGCCAAGGAGAAGGGCTATTGAAATGCAATTTCATAACGTCTAGCGTTCGTCAACAAGCCTCTGCTGAGTGCCCCTTTGTCTGGGCACCGTGCGGTGACAAAGACAGTGGAAAACATGGCCCCTAATCCAATTGGAGAGACAAGTCACACATATCTGAGATAACTAGAGAGTAATTCCCAGACAGCACACACAGGAGAGCCTGGTGTGTGTGTGTGCGTGAGGCCACATGCGCTCACACGCATACGGAGTTGTAGGAGGAATGCAAAATGGGGCCAAGATCAATTGGATTCAATTGATTTCATTGGGAAAAACAGCACAGCAACATTTGTAAGGGTGAATTTCAATCAGAAAACTGTGAACTTCCGTGGGGGTATGGTGTATGCCCTGATAGGGGACAGGGGTTGACACATGGACTTTTCTCCTTCTGAAACCACCGGGCAGATTAATTGGTGGCTTTGGCATAAATGATTATAAGACTCTAGAGGCCACAGATTGGAAGCCAAGCATGACAGCAGGAACAGCTTCATGGAGGGGGCTGCGGCCCAGACGTCTTCATCTGCGTTCAGCCTAGAGGGGCATCTGGCAGAGGCTGAATAAGGAGGCAGAGCTGCCCTTGAGGGCACGGACTTGGCCCCTTCCATTGCAGGTCTAGGTACCGCAGGAAGTTTCCCGAGCTGGGGTTTGAACCCATCTGCCTGATTTGAAAGCCTCTGTTTGTCCCTCTGCACTCAGCTCAGGGGAAACGGAGCCGACCCGTTTGCAAGGTCACCCTGGTGGGTCACTGGGATCATGCTGACTTCTTGCTGTACTTGAAAGCAGTGTTTGGGACAATTTTGGCAACCTCCCCAACCATGCCCTGCTACCCCCGGGACATTTGACAATATCTGGAGACATGTTCAGTGGTCACAGTAGGAGGGGACCTGCCATTGGCATCTAGTGGGTAGAGACCATTGACACTGGTAAACATCCTACTGTGCACAGGACAGTCCCTCACATCGAAGAATTATCTAGCACCAAACGTTCATTGTGCTGAGGTTGAGAAACCCTGCTGCCAATGCAGAGAATCTGCGCTGGTGGTGATCATGTGCCAGACTCTGGGCTTGAATCCCAGCTCTGCCACTTACTAGCAGCAGGTTAGCCAGCCCCTCTGCCTCAGTCTCCTCCGATTGCCTGTGTAGTCGGAACTATAATAGTATCTATTGTTAAGAGGAGGAAGGAGGGAGGTGTGCTGAGCATTAGGACCTCGTGTTACCCGTGTATTTATCCTGATTGCCTCACTGGAACCCACTCAGAAGGGCAGTCCACATGATCCTGGGCTCTATACATGCCCAGATCGATTGTTCTTTGCTTCTGTTTTCATGGCTGCACAGAATGATGGCCTGAAGTCTCATGTCATTCTCAACTACCAGAAATGATCCTTGGGATAAGCATGTTTCACAGAGGGAAGAGGAGGAAGGACTATGGGAGTTCATGTCACGACCTTCAACGTGAGCACTTCAAGTAGGAGGTGGTTGCCAAGAGAGTCCAAAGTAGCGCACGAGGCCGAGCTCAGAGGGCCAAACTCATTTGTTTATCTCTGCAAAAATATTTATGGATCACTATATTAGTTATTGATTGCTGTGTAACAAATTACCTGGGAACTTAGTGGCTTAAAATAACAAATATTTATCATTTCACCATTTCCGTGGGTCAGGAACATGGGGCAGCATAGCTGGGGGCCTCCGCCTTGAGATCTGTCACAGGGACGCAGCCCGCATGTCAGCTGGGGCTGCGGAGTCATCCGAAGACTTGAGTGAGATTTCCAAACTCACACGTGTGTTTGTTCCTTGGGGGCTATTGGGTGAGGCTCAGGTCCTTCCCGGCTATGGGCCAGAGGTCGCCCCGGTGCCTTGCCACGCGGGCCTCTCCAGCACGGCAGCTTTTGCTTTATCAGAGCAAGTTAGAAACAAGGTGAGGCTGAGCAAGACCAGCACCAGACTCTCTCTGGAATCCGATCGCCCAAGAGACATCCTATTGCTTTAGTCCAGATCTGCTTCTTCTGCGTGAGCCACAAGGCCCAGTTCCCATGGAGGGGAGGCAGGGGTCCCTGGTGTGTTGCATGGAGACTGATGAGAAAGGCAGAGCATGGCTGGGACCTAATCATGGCATCAACACTCACTTTCTGTATGACCTTGAGCAAACTGCTTTTACCTCTCTGGGACTCAGTTTCCTTCCCATTAAAATGTCTGAGTTGGATTCAGGGATGACCCATCCTGAATTTTGAATTTGTTGGGTTCACCGACACCCAGGGCAAGTGTCCCCAATCATGACTCCGTTTTCTGTGAGCTGGATTCGCCCCAGAAGCCCTCCTAACACAGCTCTTGTTCCGGAAGGCCACTACCACTCGTGTTGCCATCCATTCGCCATCCCTGAGTGATCTGTAAAAAGACCTTCTGTGGTACGGCACCACAGACCACCAATCAAGATGTCACGCTCAATAAGAGCAGAGGGACAGCCCCGTAGGCCCGAGTGAGAAAACCAACTACTTGGTTTTGGGGAATTTTGGGTGCCCCCATTCTGCAGCCCAGCCCTCCCTTCTGATCTGACACCCCAACCCCAGGTTGGGGGACCTCACTGGCTGGGGAGCCGTAGGGTGTGGAGTCCAGCATGGGGCTGGCTTGACCTGGCCTTTTCACTGGTGCGTGGGCTTCTGTCTGGTTGCTCATGGGGGCAGATTGGGCCTTAGTGGCTGGCTCTCCTGACTGTGGCAGCCTGGGCAGGGAGTGTAGGTCATTGTGGAAATGAGCTCAAGGAGGCCCAAGGTGTTTCTGCATTCAATTTATCTGACTCTGAAGTGATTCATTCTCTTCCTCACCGAGCATGCTCCTGGGCTCCAGATGTTGGCTTAATTTGCTTCTGAGATCTGGATACCACCCATCCATCGCTTCCAGTAGCTGCCGGGCATCCTGTTAACAAAGAGCAGAGCACATTTCCTGGGCCAAGCAAACCTGTATCCTGGCTCATCAGTTCCCCTGACCCCCCACCCCTGCCACTTTCTTAAAAGTTTCTTTTCCTGAAGGGCTGGAATGTTCAGAGGCAGTTTAACAGACATCGATTTGCAATGATTTTTAGCTACTGTGCTTCAGGAGAGTTGAGAAGCCCATAATTAATCCTTTCAACAGCTCCTCCGTTCGTTTTAGGATGACCCGATAGCTGAATTGCTCGCGCGGGCCGGACCAGCCTACCCAGCTCCTTGCCTTCTGCCACTTCTTTCACGTGAGCCCACTGGGAATCATTTAGCCCTGCTGCGGGGTGAGCGGCTCTTCCTGCTGTAATATTTAATCAGCAACCTGGAGGACAGTGCTATTTTTACAGACAGCTGCCGCTCACTTAGGGCTGATGAATGGGTGTTCTTAGAAGGGTCGGCTTCCTGCCTTGTCTGGGAGGTTGCTCTGCCTTCTGGTCCCAGAGGGACGGTGCTGCCCTGGGCTTCTCCATGCTCCCTTTAGCTTGGTCCTCTTTCTGTGCCAGCAGACCATGACCCCAGGTCCCTCCCAGCTTAGGGACTGTTATGTGACTCCCATGTCCACGCCCATCCCTCCCATAATAGTGTCCTATCGCTTCCATAACAAATCACCTCAGACTTAGTGGCTTGAAACAACACACACACACATCCTCTTATAGTTCTGTAGGTCTGATGGCAACATGGGTCCCCAGGGCTAAGATCAAGGTGTGGGCAGATTCCTTTGGAGGCTCCGGGGGAGAATCCATATTCTCGCCTCTTCCAGCTGCTAGAGGCACTGGCACCCTCGGCTCGGGGTCCGAGCCTCCATCGTAAGATGTGGCTTCTCTCTGACCCTGTCCATGTCTCTGATCTCCTCTCTGGCCTCTCTCTTCCATTTTTTTTTTTTTTTTTTTACTCTTTTACTTTTTTAATGTCCTTAGGATAACTAAAGGTTGATAACCTTATGTCAGTTCTCCCACTTTATTTTATTTATTTATTTTTTTACAATTTATTTTATTTTAGTATCATTAACCTACAATTACATGAGCAATATTGTGATGATTAAACTA
>JAQQAC010002837.1:4808253-4823033 GCA_029783875.1 Phataginus tricuspis
ATATGTTGGTGCTTCTGTGTTGGGTGCATATATATTCATAATGGTTATACCCTCTTGTCCCTTTGTCGTCATGTAATGTCTTTTTTCGTCTCTTGTTACTTTCTTTGTTTTGATGTCTATTTTGTCTGATACAAGTACTGCAACAGCTTTTTTCTCCCTGTTGTTTGCAGGAAATATCTTTTTCCATCCCTTCACTTTTAGTTTTGGTATTTCTTTGGGATTGAAGTGAGTCTCTTGTGGGCTGCATATAGATGGATCTTGTTTTTTTTATCCATTGTGTAACTCTGCGTCTTTTGATTGGTGCATTCAGTCTATTTATACATCTAGGGTGATTATCGATAGATATGCACTTATTGCCATTGCAGGCTTTGGATTCGTGGTTACCAAAGGCTCAAGGGCAGCTTCTTTCCCATCTAACCATCTAACTTAACTCAGTCATTATGCGATTATAAACAGTTTGATGATTCTATTTCTCTCCCCTTTTTCTCTTCCGTCTCCACTCTTTGAGAGGTTAGGTGTTTTATTCTGTACTCTTTGTGTTTCCCTTGACTGACTGTATGGATAGCTGATTTTATTTTGCCTTTCCTCGGTATTCAGTTTGGTCTCCTGGTTTCTCTTTCGGCAAGTTCATCATTAGTGTATAGGAATGCAGCAGATTTCTGTGTATTAACTTTGTATCCTGCAACTTTGCTGAATTCAGATATTAGTCATTTTGGAGTGCATTCTTTAGGGCTTTTTACGGACAATATCATGTCATCTACAAACAGTGACAGTTTGACTTCTTCCTTACCAATCTGGTTGCCTTTTATTTCTTTGTGTTGTCTGATTGCTGTGGCTAGGACCTCCATTACCATGTTGAATAAAAGCAGGGAGAGTGGGCATCCTTGTCTTGTTATGGATCTTAGAGGAAAAGCTTTCAGCTTCTCACTGTTAAGTGTGATGTTGGCTGTGGTTTTGTCATATATGACCTTTATTAAGTTGAGGTACTTGCCTTCTATACCCATTTGTCTTTATTTGCATTATATACTTATCTATTCATTTATTATTTTGCTATTATAAATGTACAATTACACCAGCAGCAATATGGTTACTAGACTCCCCTATTATCACTCCCCACCACATACTCCATTATAGTCACTGTCCATCAGCATAGTAAGATGCTATAGAATCACCACTTGTCTTCTGTGTGTTATACTGCCTTCCCTGTGTCCTCCCCCCATACATTATGTGTGCTAATCATAATACCTCCTTTTCCCCCTTATCCCTCCCCTTCCCACCCATCTTCCCCAGTCCCTTTCCCTTTGGTAACTGTTAGTCCATTCTTGGGTTCTGTGAGTCTGCTGCTGTTTTGTTCCTTCAGTTTTTTTTTTCTTTGTTCTTATACTCCACATATGAGGGAAATCATTTGGTACTTGTCTTTTTCGGCCTGGCTTATTTCACTGAGCATAATACCTTCCAGCTCCATCCATGTTGTTGCAAATGGTAGGATTTGTTTTTTTCTTATGGCTGTGTAATATTCCATTGTGTATATGTACCACATCTTCTTATCTCTTCCATTTTTAAGGATCCTTACAATCACCTTGGGTCCATCTGGGTAATCCAGGCTACTCTCCCCAGTTAAGGTTGGCGGATTAACAGATTTAATTCCGTTGGCAGCCTCAACGCCCCTTGCCATGTGATGGCCGTATTCACAGGTTCCAGGGACTAGGGTGGGGACAGCTTTGACGAGTGTGAATCTGCCTCCCCCACTACATGGCCCTGGGTTCATCGTCCTTGGTTTTATTGACATTTCTATTGAGAAGAAAACCTCTGAATGCTTCTGTGAGCAGGGAGTCTAGTGTAATTTTGAGAGCATGGACTTGTAGACAGACAGACTTGGGTCCCTTTGAATTCTGCCTCCTGTGAGCTAGGAGAATGGTGTTGGATGCATGATAGCTGGTGACCAGCGGGCACGTTGCTTCATCTCTCTGAGCCCCACATGTTTTTTTTCCTGTCAAATGAGCTTGACACCCATCTCCTGGGGCCACTGCAGAGAGTAACGGAGCTAATAAGGGAATGCAGTCCATAGGTGGTAACAGGTGCCATGATCCTCACGTGGCTTTGCTTTGTAGTCTGGGTGTGTGGGTCTCTCTCTGGCGTAAGTGGGGGTGTGTATCTTACTAACACATTACTGGGACCCCGCGTCGGGGAGGCTGTGCGCGGTGCTTGGGGGTGTTTCTGTGCTTCAGGAGCTGTGCGTTTGCTGCAGGGCTGCTGGGCCGAGTTGCTGGTTGCAGCCGCCCTTCGGGCATCTCCCATGTCTGGCTGCTTTCAAGCCGGCTCTCTTACTTTTAGGACTTAGGGCCATGTGTCCCTTATAGGCACAGATGGGCTTTTTCTTTGTCATTCTCAAGGTACCTACAGATAACCTGACTAATACCCATCTTGGAACCAGTTTTCTTACTCCTCAGAGAGCTTGACTGCCTTCTCATGCCTTCCCTCTCCATAACTGGCAGAGGTGGAGATACTGTCCCCATTTTCAGACGGAAAATGAAGACGACGGGCCCAGGACCACGTGGCCTGTAAGGGGCGGAGCTGAGTGCCGACCTTAGATCTTCCGACCCAGACCGAGTGTTCTAGCTCCTGGGTTCTGGCTCCTCCTCTGCTTGGAGGCCCAGCAGACCCCGGCTGCTCCTGATACGCTTTGAGGCCATCCCTCTCTTCTGTCCCTCTTGGTGGCCACACATTCTGCAGGCCACCAGCCTCTCACTTGGCTCTGTGCCCCTCCGCGGGGCCAGGTCTCCAGGGATCTTATCTTCTCCTGCTGTTCCCAGGGAAGATGGGTATTTGTTGCCATAGAGGCCGTCTGTCTCCTCTGCTCTCCAGGCCTCCCGGCCCGGCCCAGGGTGGTGGTGCTTTGGGTGCGGGCCCCACCTTGTTGCAGCCCTGTGGAGTGCGCTGGCTTGGGTTCCCACCCTTTGCGCATCTGTGGAAGCCTCCCCAGACAGCCTCGCACTCCCCGTTTGGGGTGCCCTGGCCCGGTCTCTCCTGGTCCTTCCACTGGACGCCTGGCTCACCCAGGAAAGTGTAGCATCAGCAAAAGAAACAGCAACTTTCTGAACTGCAGTGTGCGCAGATAAATTATTAAGTGAAACTCAGTCTAACTTTATTAAGGCCAGAACCATCCTTTTCTGTCAGCATTAGTGGGAGGCCCTGGGACCTGATGGCCTTGGGGGATGGAGGAACATGGCTGGCCGTGGGCCGAGCACCAGCGCGGGGGCTCGGGCTACGGTTCCTGGATGTGCCCCTGGCCTGGCGCTCTGGCGAGCCTGCGTGGCCCCCTTATCCAGAGGGGCTCCTGGAAGAGAGAAGAGCAAGACGCAGCTCCTCGGGAGGGGGGGTTCTGACCCGGGCGGCCTTGGTCTAAAGAAAAGGCCCTGGGGCTGCAGTGGCTACAGGGGCACCGAGAGAGGAAGGGGGGCCACAGGCAGCCCTCTTAGCACAGACGGAGCAGGGCAGCACATATTTGTTCATGCTATTTAATATCATAATAAAGTTAGTTTGTGGCATTTTAAATGCTTTTCAGATTAATTGATATTCTAACATGCTAATGAGGAAGTGGCTTTTGTCCAAGAGGTGAGATATGCAAAAATAACCTTTAAGTTCCTCATAATTAACCTTTAATGATATTCTTGCACTTTAGAAATGTACTTTATGCTTCAGAAATGTAACACACAGAGAGAAGGAAGTGCTTCTTGCGTGCGAATGCCTGGCAAAAGTGAAGTCACACTGATAGGGGTTTCTAGCTCATGGTACCTTTGGTCAGACTGTCTGGGAGGTAAAATAGTGAAACAACCCCAGGAGCCTGTGGCCACGTGGGCTTTCCTTTGTTTGGCCCCTGAGCCACTGTTTCTGGCTCATCTCGCCTCTCCCACCGTGGCCCGACCACCCGCGTGCCCAGCTCAGGGGCCTCTCCTCTGGCCTTACCCCCCTTGGTCTTTTGCAGTATTTGACCCCACAGGCTGACAGGCCCTCTGTGAGAGTCCTCTCCAGATGACTCTATGGAGCACCTAACACATACCGAGTGCTGGGAAGAAGGCTCTAAGTTATCCTTGGAGCTCAGATCTGGTGAGGCCACACACACTCAGACGGCAGCGGCAGTGGGGCAGGAGTGGGCTGGGATGAGAAGCAGCGGCTGTCTCCGGTGAGCAGTCAGGGAGGGCTTCTCTGCTGTGTCCCAGTGGCCCTTGGTATTGGTCAGGGCTCTCCAGAGAAACAGAACCAATAAGATGTGTGTGTGTGGTGGCAGGGGGGTACATATATTTGTTATAAAGAATTGGCTCATGTGTGTGTGGGGTGGCAGGGGGGTACATATATTTGTTATAAAGAATTGGCTCACGTGACTGGAGGCTGACAAGTCCCAAGATCAGTCAGCTAGCTGGGGACCCGGGGAGCCAATATGTAGTTCTGTCTGAAAGCTGGCAGGCTTGAGACCCAGGGGAGCTGATATTTCAGTTGCAGACTGAAGACAGGAAAAGACCAATGTCCCACCTCAAGGCAGGAGCCCCCACTTGCTCCTGTGGGTTAGCCTTTTTGTTCTATTCAGCCCTTCACCTGACTGCATGACCCCACCTGCACTGGGGGAAGCGATCTGCTTAATCTACCGTTTCAAGGGTAATCTCATCCACAGACATCTCACATACACTCCAGATAACGTGTGACCAACTATCTATGCAGCCTGGGGCCCAGTCAAGCTGACCCACGACATGACCACCACAGATCCCACCTTCAGAGTCCTCACTCCCTGTCCCATCTGCTGGCTCTTCCTCTCTATTTTGCTCAAGCCTTCAACCGTCAGCCTTGATAGATGACTTCTAGCTGTTGACCACTGACCAGCAGGGTCGAGTCATTAATCGGTTACTTTTAAAAAGTCACTTACAGGTGGGTATTGCCTTACCAATCTTTTGACTTGGGGCCAGGTGACCTCGGTTTTCCCTAGTGGGGGCCTGCTGTTTGTGGGTGAGTTCTATCCTTTTTCACAGGTCACCTTGTGATACCTCACATGCAGAGTATCCCGGAAGACGATTTCCAACTGAGGTTTCTTCAGAGTGGAAGGAAAACTTAAGGTCACTTGTGAGGCAGTCTGGGTGCAGAATCCTTCTAGAGTTTTATGACACCCCCACAGATATTTTATAATTGAATCAATCCTCACTTGGATTGACCTTTTTTGTATTGAATCTCATTTGTATTGAATCTTCCTAAGCATTTGACTCAGTTTTCACAGAAACAACAACCATCTTTCTTTTTATTCTCACGCTCCATTATTCTGTATATTATTTATTTACATAATAAAAAAATCCACTGGCACAGACAGGTTTGGAAATGAACAGAACCGACTCTTGGTGCACATAGAAATCCAACTGACAGGTCGAGAAATGCACGGCATTCTGCAGAGCAGCCACTGTGCTGGACCACCCGCGTGAGCAGCAGGGGAAGGGTTGCTGACTTGCAGCATTTGCTGAATTTCAGAGTAGAAACACTCCCACCCAGCTAGTTTCAAGGTACCAAAGGTTTAACAACCCAAGTGGCTCAACAACCTGAAAAGGCCACAGCCTGCTGGCCTGAGTGGGTAGGAGCTGACTGCAGCACACTGCCTACCCTCTCCAGTCCTGGGAGGGAGAGGAGCCCCCAGGGTTGGGTTTCACAGAGGGAATGGAGAGAGGTGGTTTATCTGACCCCTGGATGAAAGGGAGACCAGCACAGGGAGCTTTTATTGTATCCCCAAATCAGCATCCCTCTGCCCTTATCCATCCTCACTCAGCCCCAGCTCCTCCTGTTTGTGGTCCCCGACTCTGCCCCCCTCGCAGCCCCGCCTCCTCTGTCAAGGCCTGCGGCCCTTCACGCTGCCATTCTGCTGTCCGTGGTCCCATCTGTGCCCCCCCTCCTCCGATGGCCCTTTGAGCTTTGCTGGCATTTTACTCTTTCTACAAAACTTCTCCGTTCTGTGTCCCAGCCCTTTAGGGTCCTCTTGGGCACTTGGCTGACTGATTTAATCGTCATGTTCGGCCAAGGTGTTGACTTCAAAAGGCTTTATGTACTTCCATGCCTGGTCAGTGGGTTGGCTCAGGTATGCGATTCAGGGCCAGGGCATCTCAGGTCCTCACTTGCTGGTGGGTGCCTTTACTGATGGATACGACCATCTCTGACTGCTGGGACACACGTTCAGGATCCCTCCACCATTCTCCTTGCCACTGGTGGTGCTGACTGAACCATGTAGGTTCTACTTCAGGAGGAGGATGGGAGTAAGTCAGAATTAGACTTCAAATTCTAGGTATCCTACTTCAGGGCTTCGGTGCCTTTGATTCTATCCAAAAGGTGGTTTTTGGAGTCAGAAATGTTTATGCCTGCGTTTTCACACATTGCTTGAATTGTTCATTGTGAAAGAAATGCATGTCCCAGTGTGTTGGATAAATGCCACTTCATTTGCTTTTGCAAACATGCACTAAACATCAGAAGCAGATTGGGTTTGTTGGCACCAGAAGCATGTGCAGGTCAGGGGCTGAGGCAGGAGGCCTTCAAGGAAGGAGCTGACATAAGGGAGCGCTCGCTATTCAGATTCACTGAATATAGAACCATTTGTATGACAAAGCGTGTTTGTTGGAAGATGAGCTGATTTCAGAAGCTGGTTTTTATGCTGAAGCACAGAGTGTGGCATGTGTAACGACCAGAGTTTATCTTTGTGTGCAATGAGAAATAATTTGTTAAGCTGGTAACTTCTGTATTTCCCAGATACCCACGCAATTCACATGCAGCCTGGGGTCTAGAGCACAGGAACTCGCCTTCCTTCACAGAGCTCTTAAAGGACCCCTGATGTGAGTTCAAATTTCAGAAATTAAAGGATTAAATGCTCTCTGTTCTCTCCAAAGACTGGCTAGCACTTGATCTATTTTATTAAAACGACTCCTTCAGTGCAGTGTCCCCCAAAACCAATCCCGAGCCACGTGGCACAGCCAAAACCCAACCTTTCAGTCCCACTGTCATCTGAGCTGGGGCCCAGATGACAGCCAGCATGGGAGGTGCTGCAGAAGCCTCTGCGAAGCAAACATGCCTGAACCGAAGCACTGAACGTGAGAGACACAACCGCCAGAGCGCTTCTCCTCCCCACTCCTGCTCCCCTCTCCGCACCGGTGTCATCCTAGGAGGGGCGGGGCAACTCACAGAGGCAGCGGCATCGCTTTCATTTCTGTCCTGCTAAATCTGAGTCCTAGAGAGGCGATAGGGATGAAAGCCTGAGCCCAAAACACAGGGGGAAATGCTTGTTCCTGGCAAGGAATGCTGCTCTCCTTAAATCACCCTGACGTCTGTCTTCTGGGGGGTCTTCTGGCTAATTGGGGGATGGGGTAGGCAACTCCCTCTGTAGGAGGAAGGGGGCCCAGGAGAGCCCCTTGGTGCCAGGGCAGACGCCACTGAAGGCCTGCCTTGGAGAAGCGAGGCGTCTGTGATACTCTGCTATAATGAAGGTCCAGCTACTATTCTTGAGCCTACACGCAGCCTTTCCTACCTGGGGGTCCCTGTGAAAATTAAGCCATCCAGAAAATGCTGTGGCTTTTTCTTAGTTCTTTTAGGGATGTAACTAGAACCATTCTGATACACAGGAGAGAAGTTACTTTCTTACTTCCCACGGATGCCTTTGGCTACTACGGCTTGCTCCCCCGGGGAACCCTAGCTGAGGATAACTGACTTAAATACTAAACCCTTTTGGTACTTTGTCTCCTTTAATCCTTACAGCCACCCCTTGAGAGGGGTATGCTTATTATCACCAATTCACAGATGAGGAAACTGAG
Organism: Phataginus tricuspis; assembly: GCA_029783875.1. Taxonomy (NCBI): domain Eukaryota; kingdom Metazoa; phylum Chordata; class Mammalia; order Pholidota; family Manidae; genus Phataginus; species Phataginus tricuspis. The sequence continues at coordinate 4,816,077 of JAQQAC010002837.1, forward strand.
GCTTCAAGATGCTTAGTACCTCGCTGGGGATCCCAGAGAGTAAATGGTGGGACAAGGTCCGTGTGATTCAGTGTTAGTTATCTGTTGCTGGGATTACATGAGGCTGTGAACACAGGAGGTGTGGGAGACTGGGGGCATCTTAGGGTCTGTCCGCCATGGACTCCAGTGCACAGCCTGGGCCGTGCTGCCCCTCTGTGGAGTGGAGAAGACCTGAGTCGGTGACAGTTTGGAGATGCCCCACGTGGGCCCAGAGGGTCCACTGGACTGGCTGCTTTTAGGTGGTAGAGTTGCCATTGTTTTCTACATCTAAGATGTTCTCAGGGACGGAATTAAAATCTCAGGGCCACACTTTTGATTAATGTATGGGATGCAATGTTACACATTTCATAAAATTATCTCTCAGAAACAGTGAATCTGCTTCCAGGAGCGACTTCAAGGGCATCGGTTTTATAGGCACTCTTACACTTGCGGCGACTAAGAAAAGCCTTCAGTTCTGTCAGAGGTGTCGAGCATCCAGACAGCCTCCTGAGGGCCTGGTGCCCATAAAATTTGAGGAAAAATTCTTCCAGGAGAAGTTGAGTTGAGCACGGTGACTGGAGATTTGAGTGCGGTGGGAAGCATTTCTCCCGAGTCACCCTGGCTGTGTGCTGGGGCTGGGCCAGGAAATAGATAAAAACACCATGAGCTCTGTGTGTGACCCAGTGGGGACACAGTAGGACCTTCTGAGAGATACCGTAGAGGGACATAAAAAATAAGCCATAATTTCCAACATGCAGTAGGTGAATAAAGTGTATCAAATAAAGCTCCAGTATGGTCAGGAATTAGATGCTGCCGTGAATGGAATGTTCTGGTTACCAGAAAATGACCATATACCCCCACAGAGATGGCCTGAGTTGAAAGAATTAGAAAATTCTTAGGGTCATGGGCATAGTTCATGGGCGAAAATGTCCATGAGAACCTGATAATCCACCCTTTGTCGCCTTTTCTCTGGTGGTTCATGGGTCATGTCCTCATCACAGGGTTGCACTCCCACATTTCTGTTCCTGAAGGTGCACTGTGGGGTCACTGGAACATTAGACCAGCTCCATCCTAGAGGAGCGGCCAGGAAGAGGAACCAACACAGCCCTGCCCTTCCACTCTGCTCGCTGGGGCGGGGTTCGCAGCCCGAGATGGGGCTGGCATATTGGGCTCAGCAGTCCTCCTTGGGTGAGTTCCCCGTAGCAGGTTGCTGGCACTTAGACTTGGCAAATGACCTGCAGCGGAGGGAGAAACACGAGGTGGACGTCAGGTTGCTCTGTGGGGGTCACGCTGTGTCCCTGAGTCTTGCAGGGGTGAGGTGGGGGGAGAGGCTCCCCCTGGGGAAGGTGCTAGTTTTGTCCTTTGATCCCCTTACGGATGTCACCTTCTCCTTGGGGACAGGGCTTGTCCGTCACTCCCCTGGCTCTTTAGGATTGCTCCCGGCAGAGGACCCTTGGGAACCTCAGCAGAGCAGGAACTTCTGGAAGAGCAGGAAGCCCTTGGAGGCCATTTCTGAGAGAGGCTAAGGAGAGCATCCCAGGCTCGAGAGTGGTGGAGGGCAGCGAAGGGGTGCAGAGGGTAAGGTAGCTCTCTGTGGCCATCGGCAACCAGGAGGAGATCTGAAGGGGATGGCCGATAGAAGCTTCGGGTTTCTCCTGCCCCTCCGCCGCCCCAGCTGCTGCAGCCAGTGCTCGGCACCACCCCTGACCACTGTCTCTGGCCCTTGACCCAGCTGGACAGATGTGATTCCCTGCAGTCTCCCTTGACCCCCACCCCACCCAGCCCCTGTCCCCACAGAGGCCAGGGCGATTCTGTAAAAGCCTAAGTCTGACCATATCACTTTCTGTCAAGACCCCGATGGCTTTCAGCTCTTCCCAGGTTGGAACTTGAGACCCCTGACGTGGCCAGCAAGCCCTGAGCAGCCAGCCCCTGCCTGGCCCCAGCCCTGGGTGAGGGTCAGACGCCGCGGTAGTTTCCTGGGGCCGCTGTAACAAGGTACCACAGACTGAGTGACTTTAACAATAGCCATTCATCCCCTCACAGCTCTGGAGCCTGGAAGGCTGGCTCCTGAGAGCTGTGAGGAGAATCCATTCCAGGCCCGTCTCCGGGTTTCTGGCACCCTCGGGCACTCCTTGGCTTGCAGATGTGTCTTCTATGTCTTCACATCATCCTCCATCTGAATGGGTCTGTCTCTGGGTCCACATGTCCCCTTTCCTTGAGGGTATCAGTCACCTTGGATTAGGGGCCACCCTAATGACTTCATCTTAACATGATCACCTGCGAAGACCCAGTTTCCAAATAAGGTCACTTCACAGGTACTGGGGGTCGGGATCTCACCATTTTTGGGGGACACAGTTCAGCCCATGACAGACACTGTGTGTGCACGTGTCCCTGCTCTTTCCACACACACTCTCTGCTTCTTTGGGTGTACCAAGGTTTTCCTAGCTGTTTGCCTTCATCTAGGCACATGTGCCGCTCCCTCTGTTTTGAATAAGCCCTGGGTGTCCAGCCCGGGCAGATGCCCAGCCTAGCTCAGCTGACCGCATATTATCTCTCAGGTTACTTTCTGAGATGTGCCTTCTCTGGACCCATGGCCTGTTTGGAAAGCCCTGCTGTCACCCCTATAGCACCTAGAATTCTCCTTTGGACACTCACCAACCTGGCCTGCCCCATCTGTGGGGACATCTGTCCCATGAAGAAAGAGACTGTGTCCAGCCCATTCATTGCTGTGTCCCTTTGGTGGTGGAATGGAGACCTCAGCCTTGCAGGGGCAGCAGGCTGGGAGGAGTGTCCCAGTCCAAGGGCAGCCAGGGGATGATTGTGAGCTTTGCTGGGAAGGTGTCACATGGGGTCAGCCCAAGAGGGCGAGCTTGCTCATGAGCCATGAGGACACGCCCAGCTCCAGCCGCCCCACTGCTTGTCATCTGCAGGGATGTGTTGGTCAGGGATGGGGCGCGATCTGGGGCACAGACCTCCCTGCCTCACAGCTCTCACTTCCAGTTGGCCTGCTGGGTGCCTTGTCATTCTTTGCATCTCTTAGCTGGGTCCCCGTGGGTGGCTCCATTAGCAGGAGAGCCCAGAACATTCTGTCTAGTGTCTGCACTTGGCAACATGCCGCTTTGGTCCCAGCGTCCTGTCCTCCGTCTTTCTGACTATTTCCCTGAATCCCCTCCCTCCCAGACACCTTCTTTCTGCTGCATTCTTCCTTCCAGCCACTTGGACAACGGAAGAGCTGAGCTCACGCTCCCTCTTGCTGGAGAAGGCTCCCCTCCGGGAGCACGGTTCATTCTTCTTGGCTTAGATGGACTGCCCCTCTCTTGGGTGCACTTTCCCACATCCACAGTACCCACTCAGTTGATTTCTTTGTTAGGAAGTTTTATATGGTGTGTAGGTGGCATCTAAGCAACTGTAACTTGTTCCATAGATGTTTATTCTCTTACCTGTTCCTCACTTGACTGTAAACTTCCTGAAGTCAGGGATGATGTGTCATTCAGTATTTTATATTACAGACAGGGGATACCCAAAAGATGCATGGACTGGCTTTTCAGGCTTTCCCATCAGTGAGTGTCAATCAGTGTCCCTAAAGCCTAGGATCATGGGCCTCGTTCCTGGATCCCTGTGTGAAGCACTGTGCGGACAGTAAGACCTAGGAGGTGCGAATGAATGAGTGGAGTGAATGAAGTTGGTATCTGAGAAAGTTAAACGTCTGCCTTCCCAGGTTTTGTGCAATTTTGTGGTGAACTCTTAGAGAACAAAGACCCATAGGCTCTAAAGAAACGACGTTTTATTGGTTGAAGCCTAGAGAAGTGGAGGTTGACAAGGGAAAGGAGAGGAGATTTCGTGTGGGGGGTTTTCCTGGTGCCTCAAATCTACTTAAAGTGCTGTCTGCACCCATGTTCTCTTACCTGTGAGCCCTGAAGGAGTTCTTACCCTGGTTTTCTCATCAGATTGAGTATTTGAGGTGGGCATGTGGCTTGGGATAGAGCATTTGACTGCAGATGAGTATTTGATTTTAGAGTGGAGTGTCCCTATTCTGTCTTCCATTTTCATCCCAAGGTACACCTGCTTCCCTTTGTAGAGTCCCCAGGAAACAACTCCTCGCTTCCACACCAGCTGAAGATGGAGGAATGCACCTGCCAAGGAGGTTGAGCCAGGTGTGGGAGTCCCCCTCTGACTGCTTCCAGGGGACTGCCCACCCCTCAGCCACTCTCCTCCCTGTTAGCCTCAGGGATGTGGGGAGATCTTCTGGGTCTCACAGAGCTGGCCATCCATCCGTCCATCCATCCATCCATCCATCCATCTGGTGCTGGGCCCCTCCTGCGTTCCCAGTACCATGCCGGGTGATGAGGACCCAGGACTGGATAGGACCAGTCCTAGTGACAGGGAAGTTCAGAGAGATTGAGATACAGCCACATAGATACTGTGTCCAAGGTCAGCGTAGAGTCTCATGGTGGCATACATGGCGGCCACTTACCCACCCCAGACGCCTTCCTAGAATCAGTGATATCTAAGAGGAGATCCCAGTGAGGAGTTGGAACTGGAAGGAGGGCGAAGGGCAGTTCAGGCAGAAAACTGCATTGAAAGATGTAGAGGCGAGAGAGCCCACCTAAGGTGACTGGGAACCATAGGGCTCAGTAGGGCTCGAGTGTAGGCTTAGAGGGAGTTGGAGGTCGACGGGACAAGCTCTGGGGAGTCTCATATGTCATCCAAGCTGAGTAATTGTTGCTTAGACCAAAAGCCAGGTCATCTGGCAGAGGCTCCAGGTAGCCCTCCTCCCCACCTTCCCTCCTAAAGCCCAGCGATCCCACAGACACTAGACAGATGCCTTCCCTCTTCCGAGGCAAGTTCCCCCGCCCGCTCCTCCTGCCTTTTTCCCCAATTTGATCTGCCACTGGCCTCTGTTCAGATGGCTAATGGCATGGAGTGGTGTTTAATTCTGAACTCAGTGAACTCAAAGATTAAATAATGGATTTTGTGATCTGCTGAGCCTGGATAGAATGATAAGATGTCAATTGGAAAAATTTAAATATTGATGAGTTTTAACTTTTGTATTGATTGGACAGTGACATATTTTGAATAATGATTCACATTAAAAATACAAGGAGTCATATCGATCATGCAGTATCTGGCTGTATTAAAATAACTGAGTAATCCTTAAAACTTGGTATGCTTTAAAAATTTTGCTTCTCCTAATAGCTGAAGATCCAACCAACGCATAACTTGCAACAAATATCTGGAATTCCTACATCTGTTTGTGTTCTTCTCTTCAGTTTCCCCTCGGGACTGCTGCTGTTTGGGGGGCTAGCAGTTTGGGATCTTGGGGCCTCAGTATGTGGAAGCTCCTTGCATGGGGAAGCCAGTAGGTATGAGGAACCCAGAGGAATTCTCAGACTGTTTAGCTTTTCCTGGATGCTTGTGGCTCTGGGGCTGAAGGATAGGCCAGAGGGAGTTTGGGGATTGTTTTGTTTTTCATTTTTGTTGAGCTTGAAACAGTTCCCTTGGGATCTGAGATGGTTTCAACTGTCGAAGCCAGGGGCTTTGCACACCTCCTTGAACCTACCTTTGCCCTTCTTGGTGGGATTTTTTACCATGGTGTCTGAAAGTCTCCAGCCTATCTTTTTTTGGTTTGTGTCCATTGATCTTCCCTCAAGACTCTCACGGAGGCTCAAGAATCAAGCATTTAACAGAAAAGAACCCATATGTGCTGGTGTCAATTGTGTGCTAAACACTCTGCTAGACTCTTTATATCCACTCATTCTTCATCGGCCATTCATTTATCCAATATTTATTAAACTTGAACTCTGCCGAGCAGGCACCATGCTTGCCCTTATGGGACTTAGAGCCTAGAAGGGGAGACAGACGTTAAATAAATGACTTGCAAGAGTAGTTTACGCATGACTCACTTGACTCCAGGGGTGACAGAGGCAAGGGGAGTTAGTCTGGTTTGGGGTGAACTGCAGAAAGAGTAAGCCTGGCAGGTCTGCTGTCTATCGCCAAAGAGGCCTGCTGGCAAAGCGGGTTCTTGGCTGGTGTCTGGGAACTTGATTGGTAAACTGTTTTCTATTCTGATCCAAAACTTTCCCTACCAGGTAAGATTGGTTCACTGTGCCTAAACCGTTTGTACAGTGTGGTTTATGTTGAACACCCTGAGTTCCTTCTTGGAGTCTGGAATTTTGACAAATGTTAAGCAGAGGCTGTTCATGTGACCAGCCCCCAATAAAAACCCTGGGTGCTGAGACTCTAAGGAGTTTCCCCGACAACACTGTGATGTGTTGTCACACCTTTGCTGGAGGAATTAAGTGCATCCTGCAGGATTCTACTGAGGGAGGCCCCTTGGAAGCTTGTGCCTGGTTCCCTCTGACTTTGCCCCAAGCACCCTGTCCCTTTGCTGATTTTGCTCTGTATCCCTTTGCTGTAATAAAGCTTAGCCATGAATGTGACCATATGTCGGTTCCTGTGAGTCCTCCCGGTCAATCACTAGGGAATGGTCTTGGAGTCTCCTGACTCCCAGGGAAGACCTCCTGATGAGGTAACATTTGATTAAGACTTTAAGGAACAATAGGACTGAGACAAAGTGTGTTGAAAAGTACCCTAAGGCTTTTTTTTTATTATAATTTATTTTGGTATCATTAATCTACAATTACATGTGCAATATTATGGTGATTAAACTACCCCCTCCGTCAGGTCCCCCCCCCCATCAACCCCATTACAGTCACTGTCCATCAGTGTAGTGAGATGAGAATCACTACTTGTCTTCTCTGAGCTGTACAGTCCTCCCCGTGCCCCGCCACCTTATGTCTGCTAATCGTAATGCCCCTTTTACCCTCTTATCCCTCCCTTCCCACCCATCCTCCCCAGTCCCTTTCCCTTTGGTAACTATTAGTCCGTTCTTGGGTTCTGTGAGTCTGCTGCTGTTTTGTTCCTTCAGTTTTTTTTTTT
>JAQQAC010002837.1:4823133-5004548 GCA_029783875.1 Phataginus tricuspis
GGGTTCTGTGAGTCTGCTGCTGTTTTGTTCCTTCAGTTTTTTTTTTTCCTTTGTTCTTATACTCCACATATGAGTGAGATCATTTGATACTTGTCTTTTTTGGCTTGGCTTATTTCACTGAGCATAATACCTTCTAGCTCCATCCATGTTGTTGCAAATGGTAGGATTTGTTTTCTTCTTATGGCTGAATAATATTCCATTGTGTATATGTACCACATCTTCTTTATCCATTCATCTACTGATGGACACTTTGGTTGCTTCCATTTCTTGGCTATTGTAAATAGTGCTACAATAAACATAGGGGTGCATCTGTCTTTTTGAAACTGGGCTGCTGCATTCTTAGGGTAAATTCCTAGAAGTGGGATTCCTGGGTCAAATGGTATTTCTATTTTGAGTTTTTTGAGGAACTTCCATACTGCTTTCCACAATGGTTGAACTAATTTGCATTCCCACCAGCAGTGTAGGAGGGTTCCCTTTTTTCCACATCCTCGCCAACATTTGTTGTTGTTTGTGTTTTGGATGTTGGCCATCCTCACTGGTGTGAGGTAATATCTCATTGTGGTTTTAATCTGCATTTCTCTGATGACCAGCGATGTGGAGCATCTTTTCATGTGCCTGTTGGCCATCTGAATTTCTTCTTTAGAGAAGTGTCTATTCATGTCGTCTGTCCATTTCTTAATTGGATTATTTGCTTTTTGTTTGTTAAGGTGTGTGAGTTCTTTATATATTTTGGATATTCAGATACGTCATTTATGAATATATTCTCCCATACTGTAGGATGTTTTTTTGTTCTACTGATGGTGTCCTTTGCTGTACAGAAGCTTTTAACCTTGATATAGTCCCACTTGTTCATTTTTGCTTTTGTTTCCCTTGCCCAGGGAGACATGTTCATGAAGAAGTTGCTCATGTTTATGTCCAAGAGATTTTTGCCTATGTTTTTTTCTAAGAGTTTTATGGATTCATGACTTACATTCAGGTCTTTGATCCACCTTGAGTTTACCTTTGTGTATGGGGCTAGACAGTAGTCCAGTTTCATTCTCTTCCATGTAGCTCTCCAGTTTTGCCAACACCAGCTGCTGAAGAGGCTGTCTTCTCCCCATTGTATATCCAAGGCTCCTTTATCAAATATTAGTTGACTGTATATATTTGGGTTAATGTTTGGATTTTCTATTCTGTACCACTGGTCTGTGGGTCTGTTTTTGTGCCAATACCAAATTGTCTTGATTACTGTGGCTTTGTAGTAGAGCTTGAAGTCTGGGAACGTAATTCCCCCTGTTTTATTCCTCTTTCTCAGGATTGCTTTGGCTATTCGGGGTCTTTTTGGTTCCATATGAATTTTAGAATGATTTGTTCCAGTTCATTGAAGAAAACTGTTGGTCATTTGATAGGGATTGTGTTGAATCTGTAGATTGCTTTAGGTAGTATAGCCATTTTGACAATATTTATTCTTCCTAGTCAAGAGCATGGGATGCATTTCCATTTGTTAATGTCCTCTTTAATTTCTCTTAGGAGTGTCTTGTAGTTTTCAGAGTACAGGTCTTTCACTTCCTTGGTTAGGTTTTTTCCTAGGTATTATATTCTTTTTGATGCAATTGTGAATGGAATTGTTTTTCTGATTTCTCTTTCAGTTAGTTCATCGTTAGTGTATAGGAAAGCAACAGATTTCTGTGTGTTAATTTTATATCCTGCAACTTTGCTGAATTCAGATATTAGTTCTAGTAGTTTTGGAGTGGAGTCTTTAGGGTTTTTTATGTACAATATCAGGTCATCGGCAAATAGTGACAATTTGACTTCTTCCCCTAAGGCCTTTTATAATATATGGTGAGTCTTAAAATATACCTAAGAACTTGTGCAAAGGCTCTGTAGTAGGAACTGAAACAGGTTAGAGTGGCGAGGTATGTGGACTGAGGGTGCAGCATGAGAAAGGTCCAGAGAGGTAGGTATAAAATTCTAGATTATGTTGGACCTTTTAGCCATGGTAAGGAATCCACCAGACCCTTGGTACAGAAAAGGCAGGACTTGAGCACTGAAATCCTAACTGTGTGATGCTTCTGCTTCAGGCAACGTCCTTAATTCCTTTCTGACTCAGCTTCTGTATCTGTAAAATGGAGATAATTATAGTACTTAGTTAATAGGTTGTTCTTTTATAGATTTATTAGATTTATTGAAGTGTAATTGATATGCAATAAACTGTGCATTTTAAAGAGACAAACATTACCTGTTTTGTCACTATAGTTTGTATTTTCAAGAATTTTATATAAATTGTGTTGTGCCATATACTTTTTTAGATTTGGCTTCTTCTCCTCAACGTAATTGAGATTCATCCATGTGGTTGCATGCATCAATAATTCATGCCTTTTTAGAATTATTGAGTAAGTAACCCATTTTATAGATATACCACAGATTTTTTTTCTATCTAGTCACTTGTTGATGCACATTTTTTTGTTTCTAATGTTTGACTATTACAAATAAAATTGCTATGAATATTCACATACAAGTCTTTGTGTGGTCATGCACTTTTGTTTCTTCTGGGTAAATACCTAGAGGTAGAGCAGTGGGATCATGTAGGTGTGTGTATAATGCTGCAAGAAAGCACTAAATTGTTTTCCAAAGTGGTTGTGTCATTTTACATTCTCACCAGCAGAGTGTGAGAGCTCCAGCCGCTCCACATCCTTGCCAACCCTTGGTATGGTCTGTTTATTTATTTATTTAAAAAAATTTTAAGCTAATCTACTGAATGTGTAGTAGTATCCCTAAAGACTGATGATATTCATAATCTTTTCACGTGACTATGGGGCATTCATACATGTTCTATGATGAAATGTATGTTCAAATATTTTCCCTAATTAAATTGGATTGTGTTCCTATTATTCACACTTTGTTGTATATTCTAGGTAGAAATTCTTCATTGGATATTGTTTTACAAATATTTTCTCTTAGTCCCTGACTTGCCTTTTTATCTTCATAACAGGTTCATTTGAAGAGAAGTTTTAAATTTTGATGCAGTCAAATCTGTTGACTGTTTCTTTTATGGTTCATGCTTTTTGTGTCATTTAAGAAATCTTTGTCAAGCCCAAGATCTTTAAGATTTTCTCCTAAATTTTCTTCTAGGAGTTTTATAATTTACCTCTTATATTTAGATCTATCATCTTTTCCAGTTAGTTTTTGTATGAGATGTGAGGTAGTTTATTTTTTTTCTCTTTTTGCTATGGCTACTTGATTGTTTCAGCACTATTTGTTGAAATGATTATAATTTTCCTATTGAATTGTCTTGGCCCCTCTGCTGAAAATCAGTTGACCATATATATACAGATCTTTTTCTAAATTTTATAGACTATTTCATTTTTCTATATGCCTGTTTATGCCAATACCACTTTGTTAAAATAGCTTTACAAGATGTCTTCAAATCAGGTAGTGTAAGAATTCTGATTTTATTCACTTGCAAAATGATTCTGGCTTTTCTATATTTTCATTTCCATATGCATTTTAGAATAAGCTGATCAATTTGTACAAAAAACCTGGTAGGATTTGATTAGGATTGCATTTGAAAATCCTATGGAATTAACCAAAAAGTTACTAGAAACTAAGTGAGTTTAGCAAGTTTTCAGGATACACGGTCAATATGCAAAACTCAAGTGTATTTCTATATACTAGCATTAGCAGTAGAAAGTTGAAACATTTTTAAATACCATTTGTAATAGCATCAAAAATATTAAATACTTAGGGATAAATTTGGCCAAAATATGTACAAAATGTGTACAATTAAAACTATAAAACACTGCTAAAAGAAATTAAAGGAAACAGAGATACCATGTTCATGGAAAGGAAAACTTAGTTTTATGAAGATGTCAGTTCTTTCTAAAGTTATTTAATAATACTTTTTGGTTGATTCCATAGGATTTTCAACCTAAACAACCATGTCAGTGAATAAAGGCAGCTTTATTTTTTCCTTCCCAATCTGTATGACCGCCTCCCCCCACCCCCAGGTTTTTTTACCTTATTGCAATGGCTAGGACTGCCAATACAATATAGAAAAGAAACAGTGAAAGAGAAATCCTTGCCTCGTTCCTGATATTAGGGGTAAAAGCATTCAGTCGTCTACCATTAAGTATGTTAACTGTAGATTTTTTATAGAGTCTTACAACAGGTTGAGGAAGTTCCCTTCTATTTCTAGTTTGCTGAGAGTATTTTGGAGGAGTGGATTAACATTTAATCTTGACATAATTATAGTCTCTCAAGAAGTAAAAATAGAGAGAGTCCCTGTATTCTTTACTGAATTGTAGTATTCTATTACATAATATGCTAATATGTAATAGCATATTACACAGCTATAGGATGTTATCAAAGCCAGGAAATTGAAATTGGCACAATAGTATTAGCTAGACTACAGAACTTACTTGTATTTCTGCTGTGAGTTTTTAAAAAAATCGTGAGTGGGTGTTGGATTTTGTCAAAATTTTCTTGTGTACCTACTGAGATGGTCATATGAATTTTCTCTTTTAGTCTGTTAATATAGTTAATTGCCTTAATTGATTTTCAAGCGTTAGACCAATCTTTTACTTGGTTATGGTGTATTATTTTTATATATAGCTGGATTTGATTTACTCATATTTTTTAAAAAGATTTAACACATATGTTGTGAAGGATATATAGTCTATCTGGAAGGTCTATAGTTATCATTCCTTATAATGTCTTTGTCTGATTTTAGTGTTGGAGTAATGATAGATTCATAAAATGAGTTGGCAATTGTTCCCTGTTTTATATTCTGGAAGAATTTGTGTTCAGTTGGTATTATTTCTTGTTTAAATATTTGGTAACATTCATCAGTGAAGTCATCTGGACGTGGAGTTTCCTTTGTGGGCAAATTGTTAACTACACATTTAATCTAATTTCTTTAATAGTTAAAGGTCTATTCAGATTATCTATTTCTTTATGAGTGAACTTTGATACTTTGTCCATCTCATCTAAGTTATCAATTTATTGCCATACACTTTTCACAATAATCTTTTATTATACATATAATGTCTTTAGGGCCTGTAGTGATGTGCACTGTCTCATTCCTGACATTGGGAATTTGTATCTTCTTTCTTTTTTCCTGATCAGTTTGCCTAGAAGTTGATCAGTTTTATTGATCTTCTCATAGAGCCAATGGTTTTTCTTTTGGCATCACTGTCCTGTACGCTCAGTATCTGAAAACTGTTTCATATATTTTGCCCTTTTAAAAAGACTTTTTTAAGATGGAAGGGTAAATCCAGTCATTGTCACTCCATCATGGCTGACAGCATAAGGGATCAATAACTTTTAAGGTCTAATGGAGCTGTGAGGTAAAAAAACTTGGGGAACTGCTCTCAAAACAGGTCACTCTTTCTTGAGGTCACTGCTCCCTGTCTGACAGTGGTGGGTGTTTCCTTTCCCACACTCTTGAGCTCCTTGGAATGGAAGTCAGTGCAGGCAGCCTCCGTGCTCATTTTTACTCCCAGATCATCGTCACCCCAGCTTCCCTGAAAGCCTTCCAGGTCCTACCATCTGATAGCCTTTTTTCTTAAAAGTATTGCAGATTTCCTGGGTTGCTCTCATTCCTTGAAGATTTTAGCACCTGCTTGACTGTTTCCTTCCAATGGCACACCTGTGATAATTCATGGTGGTTTTAACATCCACATAGAGATCCTTTAAAAACCCAAGAGTATTTGTTACAGTAAATAATGCTTTCTGCTGCTACAAACAAACCTGAAAATCTCAGTTGTGTAAGCCAATATAATATTATTTCTTGCTTACGCCACATCCAACACACCTCACTGGTACTTACCTGGTAAATCCAGCTTGTACCTCTGACAGCTTACATCCAAGGAGCCTAATGTGGCAGGAAAAAAATACACACCAATGATAACTGGTTTCACTTAAAATTTACAATCCCTCCCTATCACTTTAGTGCTACTTAGAGATGCTGTTTGCTACTCTGTTCATACCTGTGTCAAACTATGTCACAGTTTCTCCTCATCCAAATGGCACCTCTGCCTGCTCCTCAGTCTCAGCTCTTGGCCTTACTTCTTATTTTCCTGAGAGAACTGAGTAAGTCAGAGGAGAATTTCTGCCTGCATCCATCAGCCCATCTCCCTATCCACCTGTGTGTGCCTCCATGTGGGCAACCTGCCCTCTTGTTCTGTGGACAGCCTCCTGTCCTCCTAGCCCAGCCAGCCCTTCGTGGGTGTTGGATTCCATTGCCCCACCCACTCAAGGATGCTTTTCCTGCTCTCTTTCTCTCTCCATTTGATCATTCCTATCACCATAAAACAGTCCATAGGATCTCCTGTCTTTTAAAAAAAGTACCTCCTTGCAGCTACTGCCCCATCTCTTGGCCTCCCTCTGCAACAAAACAGCTTGGATAGTCATCTTAGTCTTTCCTGCTCCTCTCCTCTAGTTCTCACTTAAGCTCAGTCAGCTTTGGGTACTTCACTCCCCTGGAAAAACTCTTGTCTGGGCCTCCAAATCCAACGGTCACATCTGCGTCCCCACTTTACTGGCCTACAGGCAGCATTGGAAGTACCCGGGGACGTCCTCACGAAACCACCCTTCCTGGCCTGCTCCTTCTGCTCCTCTGCAGGCTCCCTGAGTGTCTCTTATCTTCCAGTCTTGTAATGCTGGAATGCCCCGGGCTCAGTTATCATATTGTCTACTTCTCTACCCAAACACTCCCTGGCAACCTCTTCCGGGCAACCTTAGCTTTACATGCCATCTACATGCTGATGACCTTAAATGTATAATTCCAGCCCTGACCTTTCCATGAACTTCAGACTCCTCCATCTGCTTGGATGTCCAATAGGCATCTTACACTTAACATGTTCGAAACAAGACCTAATTTATCACCTCCTAAAATGCTCCTTCCCTGAGCTTTACCATGTCAGGAAGTGGCAACTCCACCTTGCCCTAATGCCTACAAATCTTCCTTTACTCCTTTTTCTTTCTCTTCTCTCATATAATCTATCAGCAAATCCTATTGACTCTACCTTTAGAGTAGAGCCAGAATCCATTGACATCTTCAGAACCCTCCCTGCTTTCGCTGTTGTCTACACCATCGCTTAACTTTCTTCTGCACGACTATTAGAACCCTCTTTTAGGGTTTCCTGTAACATTCACATTCAGTCCTGTATCCCACTGCTCAGAAGCCCCCAGGGCTCTTGTCCTACTCCAGGACTACAAAGTTCTGCTGGGTCTGGCCCTTGCCACCTTTGGGACATCATTTCCCACCTGCCCACTGTGATCTGCTCATGCTGTGTAGATATGCCAGGCAGGCTCCTGTAGGCTGGGCGCCCTGCTCTTGCTCCTTCTGTTTCCTCTGCCTGGAGTGCCCTCTCCCAGGATGTCTGCACAGCTCCCTCCCTCACTTCCTTCAGGTGTCTCTGAAGTGTCACCTTCTCAAAGAAGCTGTCCTTGACCACCCTACGTAAAATAGCATCCCTGTCCCTTATCTCCTTCTGCTCCTACCACCTGGCTTATGCATGTGTTACTGTGTCCCCCTGCTGGAATAGAAGGGCAGGCGTTCCGACTCCTCTGGACACCGCTTTGCTCTCTGGTGCCGAGAGAAGTGCCCAGTTTGTCATAGGGACTCAGTAAATCCTTTTAGAATGAATATATTTCAACTCATGTCCTCAAGTAAACTTAAAGATCCCATGCTCTCCTTTACTATTAATTTAAATTTCAGAAATTAAATATGATGACCGAAAAGAAATGAAATCACTTAAAATTTGACTATCCATTTTACCACTAATAGCTATTATAAAAAATTAATGCTAATTTTTAAAGATTCATACTTACAAAATGCTTAATAAAAAGTGAAAGATGGCCCCTTCCATGTTTCCTCCCATCCCTGTTTCTTCCCATCACACTCTGCACATTTGTACACCTCTGTTGACAGGTCTGTGTGCCTCATCTCTATATAGATAACACACACACATATTTTTAAGTGGTATCTTGTTCTGTACTGTATAGCTCACCTTTTCTTCCACTTAGAAATATGCCAAATATTTTCTTATGCTGGTACCTCTAAATCTTCTGTGACTGATGCTTGGAGATTCTGTTTTGGGTCTCCCTCCCCCTCCAGGGGGTGCCCCGCTTGTTGAGATCGCTGTTTAAAGCCCCTCCCTGGACTGCCTGGATCTCAGAACGGAGTGGGACTTTTCCCTCTTGAGCACCTTCACAGCGCTTTCCCCCCTTTGTCTCCTGCTACTTCCTTTCTGCCTGTAGTGTTGCTACGTATCTGATTCATTAGACTGCAGATTCCTTAGGGACCAGGCAGAGTGTATCTAGTGTAGTTTTGTATCTTCCATAGTCGTGGGCTCAGTAGATGCTTGTTGGATGGATAGATGGATGGATAAGTGGAAAATGAAAAAAATTAGCTTCTCTTCCATTTTTCCCCCTAAGAGACACCTCAGAATGCTTCATAGCTCAAATAGTTCAGGTTTGCTGGCTGGAGCGTGAACTTTCTTCCTTTAGACCATCAGTGAAATGGCTGGCTTGCCCAGCCATGCATTAAAAAAAAAACACCAAATATTGTAGCAACAATAACGACAATAAAAATTACATTTACTGCTTACTGAATGCTTACTCCGTGTGGGCACTGCCCGTAAATGCTCTGTATACATTGTCTTCTCTGCGTTTCCACAATCTATGCGAATTGGATAGAACTATTATTAACATTTTGTAGAACAGGCTTGGAAAGCGGAAGTAACTCGCTTAAGAATGCACAGCTATTTAGTAACAGAGGCAGGATTCAAACCAGGGAGGCCTGATCCAGACACGACTTCTCAAGCCCGGCCTTGTGCTTCTCTGATGGAGAACTAGGTTTGCATGGAATTGTTTCTTCCTGTTGGACCTGGGTGCATTTTTTCGTTGCAGAAAGCACCTAATTTGTGGTTAACAAAGTAATGTGATAACCTTTCTTCCCCCGAGAAAATAGGTCTTAAATTTGCAACTAAAACTAGTAGTTTAGTTGCACTCTCCAGAAAAATGAATTCTCCCCCCACTTCAATAAAAACCCCCCTCACAGGGCTTCAACAGGGCCACCCCGGCCCCTGAACACATGCTTTCTTTGGTTGCCTTTCTGCTTTAGCAAAGAGAAGATGAGTCAGGAGTTCCAGCCAGGAGAATAAACATCTGGGTCCCCAGTAGTTTGTTATGTAAGCAGTAAACACTTTGGACAGGCTCATCAGCTGTTTGTCCAACTCTGGGTTCTACAAAACCAAGTTTAAAAGAAAAAAGAAAAGCTATCTGTGGAGGTTCTGTTGAAGTTCCACTTGGTTAGCATGCTTGCAATGCACACTGTAACAAAGCTTTAATATAATTAAATTTTAAATTCCATGTAGAATCTAGTGGGAAGGCAGATGTACCGGTATGTTAAACTTTATGTCGCTTGAAAATGGTTTTCAAGTACATCAGAGGGAGACCATCCAGCTGTAAAATTATCTGCTTTATGATGCCGCATCACAGCTCTGATCTTTTTCTTTTAATTAAAAATGTACCTTAAAGTTGAACCGTCCCTACTCTCTGCTACCTCTTCGCCTCTTTCTTAAAATTTACCGACAGAAGATGAAGTAGCATGACTGTGCTGTGAATCTCTGGGGATGTTTGTGCACAAGATCACTTTTCAATTAAATATTAATTTTTGTGGTTCTTCAGCTGGGCTTGGGCCCTCTCGAGGCCAAAGGGCAGCCTCTCCACGGCTGGTGTCCGGGCTGTGAGGCTTCTGGTTGGTCAAGCCTTCCACCCTCTTGTAGCAGCTCCGGAAATGAAGACAGTAATAGAGCTTTGTGGGGGCGGGAGAGGACGCTGGCCCAGCCTTTCCTGACCTGGCCAAAGCTTGAACGGCTCTAGAAGGTGTCTGCCCTCGGGGTGGCTGGTCAGGGTCCCTGGTAGGACCCTTAGCTCATGTTCCCCCGAAAAGCTTTTCTTCTGACTCTCTGATGTCTGATTTTTTTCTCCTGAGAACATTATCCCTTTAATTTGATGTTGTATTTTCTTTGTAAATACAGACCACTGGCAGATAGGTGATACTCGTTAGTCATTGACCCCTTGATATGGCTGAAGTCCCCAAATCCTTCAGGGAAGACCTGAAGACAGTGGATATGGGTGCTAGGAAATGGCCTTTGCCTAGAGAAGGGGACACAGAAGGGCAGGCTGGGCGCGGGACCCGGCCACCTCCCCATCCCGGCTCCGGCTGTAGCTAATTAGCAGCCGAAAACACACTCAGTGTTACTTTTTAAATGAGATCAATCTTATAACGCACCTACACTAGAGCCTGGTACACAGCAAGCACTGAATAAATATTGGCTAATATTGAGATTATGAATATTTTATTGTTCTAATTATAATCAGATCCTGGTAGGCCTTCTTTAGTATCCTTCTGGAACCCGCCGACAGGCGGAAGGAATGGAAAGGAAACCAGCAATTTCTTATGTGGTCCCAGCCAGCACACAGGGGTGGGAGCTCGGGGGTCATCTTGTTTGACGGCCCCAGGTTTTCAGGACAGAACAGGAGCTCCAAGCAGAGCAGGGACTCAGTGCAGGCAGCGAGCCGAGGCGGAGTTGGCCCTCCTGACTCCCCTGGTCTTCCCAGTAGGTTGGCTGCTTCCCCTCGTCCCAGCTCCCTCTGTGCTGGGAAGGGCCAAGTGAAGCAGCTGGGGTCCGCCTGCTCCTTGCAGTCCTCAGTCACTCTGGATCTGGGCATGCTCAAACGAATGTGGGGCAGGTGGAGTGAGGTACCGTCTAAAACCTGGGCCAGATGGTGTGGTGGATGCTTCTGGAAGCATTCAGGTGGGAGGAGGCCTGTGAGAGCCACAAGGTAGGTGGGCATGCGAACTCCGGGTGGTGTCCCAGCCTCCTGCGGGGTGCTTTGTGCATTGCTGGAGGAGGGAGACCCCAGGACGGCTGATGGATAAGGGACAGGCCCCTGCCTCGCTCTGAGTGAGGGCCCCAGGACAGTTGGGGTGGGACACGGCGAGCACGCTGCCTCGTGCCTCATGCTTGTGGTCGTCTTGACTGAGGTGCTGTGTGCCCACCCTCACCAGGAGACGGCAGAGTGCCCTCCGAGGGTGAAGGTGGATGACCTTGGGCAGGGCTGGGCGGAGGGCCTGGCCCAGCTCAGCCCTCAGCTCTGTGGTCAGACTGAGGCAGGCGAAGGTCCCGCCCCAGGGCACTCTCAGGCTGTACACTGGATTCTCATGTGGTTTTCATACCCACACTGGTCTAGGTTTCCCCGGTTTACGATCAGCTTTGGGGGATTGGATCTAGACCTCTGTCCCTCAGTGTGACCCCAAAGGAAGATGGGCTGCAGATCTGATGGCATGCTGGTCACCCGGGGACTGTGGGAGAGGGGGGTCAGCCCAGAGCACGTGGAAGCCAAGGGGTTCCCATGCGGAGAAGGGCCTGGGGCTCTGGCTATGAGGGTCCACAGCTCCCTGGGGGAAGGAGGGGTGTCAGCAACAAGGTGAAATGGGCCAAGACTCAGACATGCACCAGGGAGGGATGTTGGTGAGAGCCAAGCCCTCCGATGAGTTTTTATTTAAACTCCTGCTGGGCTAAATGTTTGGTCTCCATTCTAGTCACTTATTACATATTCTGACTGTCAATCCCATTCTCAAGTATTAGTCTCCACGAGAAGCAAAAACCTTCCTTGAGACACCTCCGAATGTTCCAGAGTTAGCAGTGTTCAGAGCCCCTTTAGATGTGCAGGACCACAGTTAATTACATTCTGCTCTCAGTCCAATCTGAGTGTCAAGAGTTGACTTTATCCAACTGTTTCTCTGGATGGAGGGGGCTTTTCTGGCCTGATTTTTCTCCTGGTTAGTGTGGGATTTCCTACTGGCTCCTTGCGGGGAAGCTGTCGTGCCACGTTCCGTGAAGGGCAGTATTAGCATCTCTCCACGGCAACGACCCACACGTACTGCTCACACTGAGGCTCGGTTCCGAAAGAGGCGAGACGCCCTGGGCGTTGGTCAGTCCCATGCTCTCACCCTCTCCTTAGGGCTCATCACAGAGCAACGACTGCACGTGCCTAAATATGGGGACCTCAGCTACAAGGTGAGCACCCCCTTTCCTAATGACATGGTAAACATGTCTTTTTGGTCAACTTGAGATATTGACTTTTAGGGACTTAGATAAAGTAGTCAGTTGTCAACTTACCCTGCTTGTATTAATTCAGTTGTATGAACGCGTCGGTCATATGTATATAAATTATTTGCAGGAATGTGTGGCTTTTTCCAACTTTTCCATTTTGTGAAGTCGTTTTTATTTAAACTCTTCACGTGCATGTTGTCATCGGCAGAGCCTCTCCACGTGTTGCTGAACACGGGGACCCTTCACCCTCTGCTGTTCGAGATAGACGGCTTTTTGATCTAAGAATGATGCCACACTGGGAATTTTATCCCATGTGTCTGAGTCGTCTCAAGCTGCCATCACAAAATATGACACACAGGGTGGCTTAAACAACAGAAATTAATTTTCTTGCGGTTCTGGAGGCTGGAAGTCCAAGATCAGGGTGCTGGCAGGGTCCCGCAGACAGTCCTCGAGAGGACTCTCCTCCTGGCTGTGTCCTCAGTGACCTTTACTCGGAAGAGCTCTCTTTCTCTCTCTCTTCCTCTTCTGAAAAGGCCGCAGTCCTATCAGATTAGGATTCCACCTTTATGACCTCATTTAACCTTAATTCCTAAAAGCCCTCTCTCCAGAGAGTCACGCTGGGGTTGGTAGTCCCCAGTAAAAGCGAACTCAAGATGTGTGTTTGGGGAGTTGCAGTTCAGTCTAAGGCCCAGTGTATTAACACGAGGCGATGTTAACATTTGCCTTGTGCTGTGATCTCTGTATTGTAAGGACTTAATCTTATTTCAAAAACTCTTTACAAGGCTTGTTTACACAGACATCAGAACCTGCGACTGTGAAGTCAGACCACTCAGCATAATTACTAAAGCAGCATCACTTTATTTGCCTCTTTTACCAGTTCTGTCTGGTGACATCACGAATGAGTATTGACTGAAGTCTTAGCTGATGTGTCCCCTCCAAACGGTACTTTTTCACTCAAAGTAGAGCATTGGACGATGTTCCCTGCAATTTGAACAACTGTAAGAATCCAACTGTAAGTTGGTCATTTGCACCTCAAAACACGAGTGTCAGAGAGGCTCTGTCCAGGGCTCTTCTCGCTGCATCTCCTGAAAGTCCGTATTAACCCCAAGAGGTGGAGAAGCCCCCTCGCACCGGGCCCGCCCCTCGGCAGTCCCGCCGTTCCCTTGCTGGGCCTGGCCCGGGGACACCTCCCTGCAGCTCCTCCGCGGCTCATGCAGGACTCCAGGCCCCTCTTCATCTCGCCTTAACTAAGCCTTTTAGTGGGCTGCCAGCTTTTTCATCTGCTGTATTTATGGAAACCACTCAAGACTTCAGAAAAGGGTTTAATTCAATGTGAGGTTCTATCTTTGAGGAAATTTGTTTAATAGTGCAGGGAAAATTGGGCTCTTAATACAGGAGGAGTAGAGCTGCTCTGTAACTTAAGGGGGGAATGGAAATACCAGTGAACTGGTGGGCTTGGAAGGAGGCGACTTGGGAACACGGTGGAGCTGAGCCTAAGTAAAGGCCTTCCAGAGCCATGGCTGCTCCTGGGGCGGCAAGGGCACAGGAAATGGCAGCTCAGTGTCCAGGGGCCCGGGGCTGCTGGGGGAGCGGAGCCTGGACTGACAGGACAGAGCCATAATCCACGTGGTGCCCGGTGTCCTCCAGCACGACCGCCTGCACGCAGTCGGCCATTCGGTGATGGCGTCCTGGCTCGGTGTAGGAGCCGACGGGGAGGCTCACATGGGAAACACAGCTGGGCCGGGGGACTCTTGCAGTGCAGTGGGAAGAGCACAGTCCTGGGTTCAGCTCCGCTTCTGCTGCTTATGAGATGTGTGACCTTGGGCCGGTCTCCCGGTCTCCCTGAGCATGGGCCTTCTCGGCCGTGCCGCAGAGGCTGTCGTGGCCTCTAGGCTGCTGTGTGTGTGACTCGCGGCTTCCTTTCCTTGAGCGCTCACTACATGCGTGGCAAGAGCTCTAACTGGGTCCTCTTTCAATGAGCAGGTGTTTCTAAGGGCCCTGCTGAGGGCCTCAGAAGGGGACGCTCAGTAACGGCGATTCCTCCTACCCTGCCTTCAGGAGAACCCGGCAGCCGGTTATTCTGGACGTGGCCTTGGGCCCCTGACCCTGTGCGTGGTGCCCCGTGCCGCCCGAGCTTGGCGGGCCCTCAGCCCTGAGTGTGCTCATAGGCACCCCGCCCTCTGGGCTCTGTGGATCAGCCAGGGCCCGGGGATTGCTAGACGTTAATATTCACAGATACTGCCAGGGAAGAGGCACGTGTGACGAAGTGAAGAGATAAGGACATGTAGGAAGGTTATCTTTCAATTAAGAAAGGCAGAATTCTTCCCATCGGGAGTCTTGACTGGGAACATCGGTTTCATTGGGTTGATGGGAAGGAAGCCCACTGGTGTTCGGTCCTGCTGGGCAGGACACCCCCCCTCGGTGGCCTTTCTCTCTCTCCACACAGGAAACCACTGCGTCCTGAAGGTTCCGCCTGGAGGGAGCTCAGAGCAGGGCTGGGGAACCCAGCATGGGGTGCAAACACTGTCCCACCCTGGGACTGCCCCCTCCCACCTCTGGTGGTCCCCTCATGAGGACCTGGAGGGCTTCTTTTGCTCCAAATCTCAGTCCTGCATTTTTTCTTAAAATGGGGACTTCACTTTTTAAGTGCAGTTTTAGGTTCACAGAAAAAGTGAGGGGAAGGGACAGAGAGTCCCCCTAGTCTCCCGATCCCCATGCACAGCTTCCCTCACTATCAACAATGCCCACCCCTCTTGCTGAGCAGGGCATTATTATAACTGCTGAACCTGTGTCATCATCACCAGGGTCCACGGTTGGGGTGCACTCCTGATGTTGGCTGTTCTGTCGGTTTGGACAAATGCGTACTGACAGGTGTCCATCATCCTAGTGTTGTGCAGAGGAGTTTCACTGCCCTAATAGCCCTGGGGCTCTGCTTCTCTTCCACCCAACCCCTGGCAACCCCTGACGCTTCTATCGTCTTCACCGTGTGTCTTTTCCCAAATGTCACCTAGTTGGAATCATACACTATGTAGCCTTTTCCAGTTGACTTTCTCACTTAGTCATATGCATTTAAGATTCCTATATGTCTTTTCATGACTCGATAGCTCGGCTCTTTTTAGCCCTGAATAATACTGCATTGTCTGGGTGGACCATGGTTTATTTACCCTTTCACCTGCTGAAGGACATTTCAGTTGCTTCCAAGTTTGGGCAATTATGAATTAAAGCTGCTATGAACATCCATGTGCAAGTTTTTGCTTGGATACACTTTCAATTCTTTTGAGTAAACACCAAGGAGAGTGATTGCTGGATCATATGGTAAGTATGTTTAGTTCTGTGGGAACTGCCAAAGTGTCTTCCAAAGTGGCTGTAACATGCTGCACCCGACCAGCAGTGACAGAGTCCCTGATGCTCCACGTCCTCGTCAGCACTTGGTGTTGTCGGTGTTCTGGATTTTGGCCATTTTAATAGGTGTGCAGTGCTGTCTCACTGTTGCTTTAATTTGCATTTCCCTGATGACGTATGATGTGGAGCCTCTTCTCACGTGCCTACTTGCCATCTGGGTATATTCTTTGGGGAGGTATTTCCCTGCCTTTTAAGCTCACCCCCCATAGGCCTGGCACCAGATGTCTTTACCTATTAGAGGGTGGAGTGAGTCCAATCCCAGCTTTTCCACCTTCTGGGTGTGTAGCCAGGGCTCTCCTGCTCCAGTGTGGGGTGCAGCCAGCCAGCCCATTCACTCTGGGAACACCCAGAGGTCCAGAGTGTTGCCTGCTCACCAGGATCTAGCCCCTCCCTCCTTTGTCGGGGATCGCAGGGACCTCCGAGTGTGGCTGCACGTCCCAGGGTACAAGCAGGTGGCCCTGCGTAGCACTGACCCACAGCGTGGGCAGCACCGTGCTCTAGCCCATCCCCCATCGGGACATCTGGTGACTTGCTTCTTTGCCCAGCCTGCCTGTGAATCCCTGAAGTCAGAGCCCGGCTCGCTGTCCCCAGGCCCCAGCATCTGCTCAGCGCTGAGCCCAAGGAGGCACAGAAGTTCTTGCTGCCTTGTTGGCAGATGTCAAAGGACATGTGTGCCCAGGGAGTGCCCCCCCCCATCTGTGGGCACATCTCTGAGGAGCAGGAGGGAGGGAAATGGCCTGTGCTTGGGCACGTTCTCTGTGGCCTGCTGCTTCCACATGCTGCCCTCCCTGCCAGCGGCCCAGAGACTGGAATGCGGCAGACATGGCAGGAGCTCCCCTGGGGACTTATGGAGGGGTACGATGAGGCACAGGCCCCTTTTTGCTTTTCCCCAGCCAAGGCTCAGCGGGGTTGAATGGTCAGCTTCCCCCACAGGGAGTTAGGAGTCCCAGATGCCTCCCTTCTGGCCCTGGGAGGAGGGCTCTTCCCGGGAGGAGGGGAGTGCTCGTGTCTGAGCCCCTGTTTCTGAGCCACTGAGGTGCTCCTTGGCAGGGCAAGCAGGGGCCAAGAAGCTGGAAGCAGAAGGGCCCGACCCTGGAAACAGGCTCCTGGGCAGCCTAGTCAGGGCGGGGATGCTGGTGACTTCCCAGGGAATCTGCTCGTTTTTTGCCTCTCTATTGCCATCAAACGTAGCAGGAGAAATGCTTTCCCTTTATAGCCCTTAGTTGTAGAAATTCCAGCTTCAGCCCAAGCTGATAGTTTGGTTACTTAACCACTGAGTAGTCTTGGGTCAGTTACTTGACTTCTCTGAGCCCAGGATAATGACACCCATCTAATAACACCTAGGGCTCTTAGGAGGATCAAATGAGTCAACATTCAGGAGGGCAGAGTGTTAGTAACATGACTTATTTCTTGCTGTCATGCCAGTGGGTTTCAGCCCCGGGCAAGCTCGCTATGGATTCAATGCGACCAAAGAAATTGACAGCAAAACGTTCTTTGGGGTGAAAGGGTTTATTACCCGGCTTGTTCTCTTGGCGGTAGGTCGAGCACTAGCGTCTCTGTCTCCCCCGAGGGCACTGGGCCGAGCTCTCTATATAGCGTAATAATAGCTTATTGCTTCAAGAAAAGGTGTGGAAGCGGTAGCCTAGCAACAGGCCAGTTCCATCATCAGGTGGTTTAAGTGCAGTGAGGATCCTGCCATAGGAACCCCAACTGCCCCTCACTTGCCCAGGTTTAAACACTGAGCTAGGTTTCGTAGCTGATGCCAGACACTCGCTGAGAACAGGAGACAAGCTCTGGGGGCCCAGTTCTCCAGCATGACAGTCCCTGACCTCTTGGGGAGGCTCCAAGCTTAATTTCCAGAATAACTGGTGCCTGGGCAGGGGGACGGGAGGTCAGAGCCAGAGGTGCTGCGGGTGCCCAGGGTGGATGGAGGTGGGAAGGCAATGGAGAGAAATAGCTGGCCTCACGAGGAAAAGTCTGGGTAACAGCTCCTGAAATAATGGCGTCTCTCATTCCTCTGCTGATCTCTAGGGGATGTGGTACCAGATGAGCATTCATATTGTTCCTTTCATTATTGGGAGAGGGGACGCCCAGGATTCAAACAGGGAAACTGAGACTCAGAGTTGTTCAATTTGAACAAGGAAGTGGTGGCATTGGACTCTGCCAGTGAACAGTTCTTGCCCAGCCAGCGGCTTCCCTGAGCAGAGCCCCTGCTGATGCTCCTTGAGGACTTGGAGTGCTGCCCAAGGTTGGTGAGGAGTAAGGCAAGTGCAGACAGAGGGCTGGGGCCTCAGCCAGACCCTGGCAGCCGCGCACTCCTCCCCCGCCTTGCCTGGGAGGTCCAGGCGTTGCAGGTTGGGCCGGGCAGGCGGGTGGCCACAAGGCTCACTGGCTGGGTGTGGTTCCCTGGTCAGTAACAGAACTGCTGCTCCAGCTGGAGGATGGGAAAGGGGAAGTCATAAAACCACAGGCTATAATCAAGGAGAATCCCTGCTTCCTCCATTGGAGGGTATCGTGTCTTATCAGGGAGGGAAGATGCATTTCTTCCAAGATACAAAAAGTCTCTACACCCGGGCTTCTCAGCCTTGGCACTGTGCACATCCTGGGCTGCATAGGTCTGCTGTGGGGACATCCTGTGCACTGCAGGAGGGGTCACAGCATCCTTGGCCTCCACCCCTAGATGCCAGTAATGACCCCCCACCCTGCCCTAGCTGTAAAAAAACAAAAATGTACCCAGACATTGCCCAACGGTTGCCCAATAGCTCCTGGGGGGCAGAATCTCTGCTGTACACAATGCAAATAAATTAGATTCTCAATATTTTGGGGATGGAATGTTGGCACATGCAGAAGGGCAGGATTAGAGCCCAGGTGCTGGGTAGTGGTCATTCCTTCCGGATGCTCTGAGGGAAATGGCCTTGGCCTTGGTTGGCTGCGAAAGTGGGGAGTTCATTTCTTTTTCAATGTTGTCACTGCTGGCTGGTGCTGCAGACAGGCTTAGAAAGCACCATTCCATTTTGCCCAAGCAAAGAAAGCAGGCATGTGCTGTTCCTGTATTGATTGACTCATCAAATGATCTGCCTCAGCTGCCTGCATTTGTTTATAGGGTGAAAATTAATGCCACAGATGTTTACTGTATAATAGGATTTGAAATCTGTTGTGGGGGGGAGCCTCTTTTGAAGCCACTGGGCCCCAGAATGAGAAAAACACTTTTGCATAAAGGAGGATTTGGTTCACTAAGTAACACACAGTGCTTGCTGTCAAATGCTAACAAGAAACATGGGCCTTCTCTCCCTTTTGGCCGGTGTTGGCTTGCGCGTCTGTCTCCTTGGCTTTCTTCTGCACTTGGGCTTTGATACGGCTCTTCTGAAGTGTTTTCATTATTGAGGAACCTGCTTCTGAAAGGGAGCACCCCAACGTAATCATTCATCATTATCACTGACGCAGGCCTGGGTCCACCTGCTCCCTTTCTGTGCACCTTCTCTTTACAGTGGGCAGCAGGCAGCCTTATTGCCAGGGAGCCTATCTGGGGGTTCCCCTGCCGACTCCCCCCTTGGCTCAGGCTACCCCTGCTATCTACTGCTTGGAGCCAGACCTCTGGATGTTACTCTCCCCTGAGATGTGGGTTCTCTTTCTTGTCAGAGCATCTAAGCCACTCCGCAGAGTGCCGTGGAGCCATAGCTGGTTCCTGGCCACAGGCAAGGGCTTTCCTTAGGGGTGGAGGCAGATGGGGCCCCAGTGCTTGCTTTCTCTCCCCTTCGTCCTCCTCTGGCTTTGGGGAGGGGCTCTCACGGGGGAATGTCACAGTTGCTGGTGACCATCGGGAGGCCCTGGAGGGAACCTCTTCTCTGGAAGGTTCTTCCCGTGGGCTCAAGTGCACACAGTTCATTTGTATTTTTGCTTTCCCTATGTTTTTCTCTTCAACCGGCTCTGATTGGATTCACCGCAGATTAACATTTTCCATTATACGCTATAATGTGTTTTTTTTAAACCAAATCTCCCTTCACAGATTGCTGTCTTTATAATATAGGAATTATTTCTCAGTCGCTTTAAAAGCCCTGCTTCATTAGCTTGGTGACTGTTTGGTAATTTGCAAAGTCACTTTCACAAGTTTTAATACTGCCCGGTTGAGAATCACAGTCATAAATGTATTAGATCTTAATAGTGTTATGATTCTGTCTGAAGTGAAAAAAATTAGAATCAGTAATTAGCTCTGACCTCAACGCCAGCCTATGCTGTGCAGGAAGACAGTGCCCACTATGTGATCAAAGCACCAGCCATTTAAAGAATCTTCCAGCGAGGCCGGGGGAGCCCTTTGTCAAGGCCAGCAGCAATAAAACCCTGCGTCTCTCTGGCACCTTTATTTTTCCCTTTCCCCTTCTAGTGGCTTAGAGCGCTTCCTTACGTGAAGTATCTCCTGTCTAGACTCAACCCTCGGGGGAAATAGGCAGGGTGGGTGTGATTTCTACCATTTGCAAACGGACGCTTTGACGCTCCCGCAGCTGGGCTCCCCCTCCAGCCTGATTTTTGACAGACGATGCTGCCTTCCGGGAGAATGTGTCCAGAAGCTTCCATTTGGGTTCTTTTTTTGGCACTCTCCCTTTTCTCCTTCTTCCTGTGGGGCAGCCACCTCTGAGCGGTGCCGGGAGAGGGCCGTGATGGGAAGTCCCTGCTCTGAGGCTTCCGATCCCCTGTCTGGGCAGGCGGGAGCGGTGCCGCGCTGGGGGCCCTTCCTGCGCGCCGCTCAATGGCCAGCAGCGCTCCCCTCCCCGGACGCCTCTCAGGGCCCCCACGGGCCGCAGGGCCCGAGACCCGCTTCCTCTCGGCAAGAACCCCGAGCCTCAGGCTGCTCTGTCAGGTTTCTTGCGCCCAGATGCATTTCGGTATGAGCCAGAGGGAGGGGTGCGGCCCCTGCCCCAGCCTCTCACAGATGTTTCTGGCCAAGGTTTTTGGCAAAATCGGTTTTGACATTTTGATAAGAACCCGTTCACTGTGTTCCGTATTTTGAATCTTTGACTCTAAGCTGTTCTGAAAACCAGCTGTGAACCTAAATCTTGTTTGTAAAATCTGCATACTGCATCAGCAGCAAAAACTCCAAGAACCTCGAGGTCATTTCATAGACCCTGGAAGCAAGTTAGGCGGGACGTGCGATATTGAATCCCCGCAGTTGATCAGACTTCTGCCGGGGGCCACTGAGAGATGTATAATGAATGCCTGCCTCTTGCAGTGTTTGGAATGAACAAAAAAGGGGAAGAGAAGTAGACCTTTAATGGAAATATATTCTATTCATGAAAAAGGCAAAATCGCGGCTACTTGGGAAACTCGGCTGCGGTGTGAAATGGAATATGTGGTTAGAAGCTGGGTTTGTGGTCACTCGGTATAAGGAAAAAATCAAAGATTAGGTTGAAAGCATTTTAGACCACTGTTTGAAAGGCACACACCCTCTGTCCACTGAGCCCCATGAGGGGCCCCAGCCCCATCAGTGAGTGAGGCTCTGTCTCTTCCCCCATTGTAGGCAACCCCTGATGAAATAACAACTGAAAATGAAAAGGAAAGTGTGCAAGGAGACAGGTCTCAGACCAGGAGGGGAGGGAGGGGTGGGGAAGGTGGTGGCCAGCACTCCTGCCTCCCCTCCTTCCAGGTGGACCATCCACTGGAGGTGTCTGGTAGGGGGAGGGATTGGAGCCCCCACCTTATGTCCAGGCTGGCTTCCTCACAAGGCCACCATCAAGTTCTTGGTCCTGGGCTCTGCGACCCTCTTCATCTCTCAGCGTAGGGTCCCCTAGTGTGAGAGGGAGACATTTGGGGTCATAGGTGCATTTCGCAAATGGCAGGGCACATGCCCTTAGAAGGCTGGAGTTAAGAACCTAAGAAGGTTGTGTGGTGACGTGGAACAGAGACTGGAGGAACCAGAAGCCACTGGGTCTGGGTGGGCTCCCCCTGAGAGCCCACTGCTGGCTTCCTAGATGGTCCTGGGCACAGCAGACCCTGCTTGGGGACACCAGGAGTCCCAGAAGCACTGGGGCCGTTGAGCCGGATGGCTGGTAAGGGTCCCAGCTGCCTGCAGACAAGCCCTTCTCATCCTGCAGAGACGTTTCATCACTGCACAGGGTTAGCTTGGGAAGTACCCTGAAAATCCCTTGTAGAGAGCAGTGAGCACTGCAGGGAGGTGTGGGGTGCCCCCACTTACACAGTTTAGAGGTACCCTTTCCTGGAGTCAGAAGGTGAAGGATTTGAACCCTGGGAGCAACCCCTACCTGAGACTCCTGCTTGTGCGTGTTGCCTGGCGCCAGACCACACGTCTGGGATCAAGTTCCCATTTGTTTCTCCCCTCACCGAGTTCCCCATATATTGAGCACCTCATCTATGTCTATCTCTGTGCCAGAAAGGTGACAGAAAGACAAATAAGAGATCGTCCATCTTCAAGCAGCCTGCTTAAGCCTAGTGCAGGAAGCCGACTTGTAAACGGCTAGTTACACTCAAGGTTAGGAAGGATGCTGCTAGAAATACACCTGTGGGAGCAGAGAGAGAGGTGCCCAGCCACCCGGGAGGGCCAGGGGTGCTTCTCACCAGGGCGGCAGCCTCTGGACTGAGCCGCCTTTTGCTGGCGCTGACTGTTAAGCTGCGCCACCGGTACTACAGGGCACCAGCCTCCTACGAGAGGTGGAACCAGCCCTAAATGAATGCGAAGTAATGTAAGGTGCTTCTCAGCAGTCAGCCGCAGCTTCAGAAAGCCCGGTGGGCCTTTTCACGCCTAAACAAGACAGTTTCGGAAGTATCGGTACCAGGTGCTAACTTCTGCCACTAGGATGGTTCTATGACTAGTGTTTAATTTATGGCATGCAGAACATTCACAGTTTCAGATTATCGGGACCAAGTCATACTTTCAACACTTTATAGAGAGAATTGCCTTTTTTGCTCTCATTATTCCTGTCTTGAGAAGACCACCACTCACTAGTTGAGAGAGACTTCCTATCAGCCGTGGCTCGTGAACCAGCAGGACCTCTAAGAGAGAGGCTTTTAAAGCAGAAATTCTCAGTCACTTCCCTTGTCCCCAGGAAAATCATGAGCCAGAGAGAATCCTTATGCAGAAAAAGAAGTACTTGATAAAAATTAACACAAGTTAATGGTAAAAAGCTTTTAGCAAGTCTGGGATAGAAGGGCTCTTTCTTAGTATGATGAAAAGTTAGGTATAACCATCAAAATCTATAATACAGGGAAATGCAGATTAAAACCCAGAGACACAACACCCCCAACCAACTGAGGATATACCAAAGTTTGGCAAGGTTGGGGAACCACCGAAGTGTCATACGGTATTGGTGGGGACATAAAGTGAATGGTATGACCATTTTGGAAAAGTACCTGGCAGAATCTTTGTAACTAGACTAAATATGTCTCTATGCTATGACTCAGCAATTCCTCTCTTGGGCATTTACCAAGAGAAATGAAAATATGTGTTTCCAAAAACACTTGTATGAGAATGTTTTTGGCAGTTTTATTCATAATCACTACAAACAGGAAGTGACCCATGTGTCCACCGCCAGGTGAATGGGTAAGGAGAGGGCAGTCTGTACAGTAGAATACCAGCCAGCAATGAAAAGGAACAAGTTACTAGACAGGCCACGGCATGGTTGAATCTCAAAAACATCATGCTGGACAAAAGAAGCCAGACACAAAAGAGCACATACTGTATGTCATTTACCTGAAGCCCTGGACTAGGCAAAAATAGTCTATGGTGAAAAATCATCACAACAGATGTCTCTGTAGTGGGTGATGGCACCTGCAATTTACTGGGAAGGGACACGAGAAAACTTTCTTGGGTTATTACAATGTCCTACCCTTTGACAGATGTTTGGGTTTCATAGCACACGTGCACTTGCCAGAATCCATCCCACAATGCGCTTGATCCATGCATTTATCTTACTCTCTTTTACCTAAAAAAAACCCAAAACCCTATAAATAAATAATATGTCTTCAAAAGTCTGCACTTTGAAATGCATCAGAAGATAAAATGGATGGGTGTATGCATGGAGAGATGGCTGGGTGGACAGTTTATAAGAAAAATGTTGCAAAATGTTAATTGTTGGATCTAGATGGTAGGAATGAGGGTTTTCTTTATAAAGTCCTTTCAGCTTTTCTGTACATTGGAAGTTTTCATAATAAAATGGTGGAGGGAAACTAAACATATTTCTTTCATGGATTCATATATACCTGGCACAACTAGATAAAAAAAGGGAATTAAAATCAAAGATTTATCAGAATGGTGGTTGCCTCTCTGGTTGGGTTTTAGAGATGGGGGCTCAAAGAAATGCCCACGGTGGCTTTGTGTGGAATGTTCCAGTTTCCAAGTTGGGGGTAGGGTAGAGGTGGGTTAACGGGCCTTTTATTTGTATGCTTTGTAATTTATGTACACAGAACATATATCCTTCTTTGTATTAAGTATTATACAATAAAAATTTTTTTAATTTATAAGGCTCTGAATGTTTTTTAATTGAGTTATAATTGATATCCAATCTTATATTAGTTTCAAGTACACAACACAGCAGTTCAGCAGTTACTTATATTATTAAATTCTGCCCCCCACCCCAGCATAGCTACTATATTTCAACATAGGAAGATGTTATAGAATCATTGATTATATTCTCCAGGCTGTACCCTCCCGCCCCAACCCCTCCCCCATGGTAACCACCAGTCACTTCTCAGTGTATGTAAGTCTATTGCCATTTTGTTCATTCTGTTTTATTTTTGTACTTATATTCCACAAATAAGAGAAATCATATGATATTTGTCTTTCTCCATCTGGCTTGTTTCACTGAGCATAATACCCTCTAGATCCATCTATATTGTTGAAAATGGCAGGATTTCTTTTTTTTTATGGTTGAATAATATTCCATCATGTATATGTACCACATCTTCTATATTCATTCATCTATTGATGGACACTTAGGGTGCCTCTGTATTTTGACTATTGTAAATAATGCACCAATAAACATAGCGTTGGATATTTCTTTTTGAATCAGGGATTTTGTTTTCTTCAGGTAAATTCCTAGAAGTAGAATTACTGGGTCAAATGGTATTTCTATTTTTAGTTTTTTGAGGAACCTCCATACTGCTTTCCACAGTGGCTGCACCAGTTGATTCCCCTCAACAGTGTAGGAGGTTTCTCATTTCTCCACATCCTTTCCAATACTTATTATTTCTTATCTTTTGGATAGTGGCCATTCTGACTGGTGTGAGGTGATATCTCATTGTTTTGATTTGCATTTCTCTGATGATTAGCAATGTGGAGCATCTTTTCCTGTGCCTGTTGGCCATCTGTATTTCTTCTTTGCAGAAATGTCTGTTCAGATCCTCTGCCCATTTTTTAATCTGGTTGTTTATTTATTTACTTATTTTGGTGTTGAGGCATATGAACTCTTTATATATTTTAGATGTTAAGCCCTTATTGGGTAAATTGTTTATGAATATATTCTCCCACACTATAAGTTGACTTTTTGTTCTGCTGATGGTGTCCTTTGCTATACAGAAGCTTTCGATGTAGTCCCATTTGTTCATTTTTTATTTTGTTTCCCTTGCCCAAGGAGTTGTGTCCAGGTGAAAATTGCTCATTCTTAAGGTCAAGAGATTTTTGCCTATGTTTTCTTTGAAGAGTTTTATGGTTTCATGTCTTACATTCAGATCTCTGATTCATGTTGAGTTTACTTTTGTGTATGGAGTTAGGCAGTAATCCAGTTTCATTCTCTTGCCCGTAACTATAGCCATTGAAGAGGTTATCTTTTCCCTATTGTATATTCATGGCTCCTTTATCATATGTTAATTGACCATATATGTGTGGGTTTATATCAGGGCTCTCTATTCTGTTCCATTGATCTATGGGTCTGTTCCTGTGCCAACCAGCACCATTCTCTTTTGATTATTGTAGTTTTATAGTATAGTTTGAAGTCAGGAAGCTTAATCCCTCCAGCTTTGTTCTTCTTTTTCAGGATTGCCTTGGCTATTTGGGGTCTTTTATGGTTCCATATGAAGTTTAGAACTATTTGTTCTAGTTCATTGAAGAATGCTGTTGGAATTTTGATAGGGATTGCATTGAATTTGTAAATTGCTTTGGGCAGGATGGGCATTTTGACAATATTAATTCTTCCTATCCATAAGCATGGGGCTCTGAAGTTTTTTTTAAAGGAAATAATGAGATCGTAAGTCAGGGAAGTTCAGTTTTAAGTTGGCTTTAAATAGTTTGGGTCCAAGAGGTACTGCTCTTTACCCCTGTGTGAGCTAGAATTCACAGGGAGGAACCTGCAGGAATCCAACCTGGGATAAAGGGTCATTTTTTCATGATTTTGGAAAGTGGCTCTTCAAATTTTGACTTTATTTGGTTGTAGAAGTTCAAAGAGATTGGTATTGTCAGCATGCTTATTTTTAATTATGAGTAGAAAAATGTATAATCCAGTATAGCTGGAATTCAGTCTGGTCACCCAAACCTCAAATTCCAATAACCTTCTCCCTTCAGTCTCAGCAAATGATCTTGCTTTCTAGTTCTCCACCCCAAATAGAAGACCTGAAACCAAAGTGTCCTTAGCAAGGTCCAGAGCCATCAACTTCCTGGCTGCTTCCCCTGGAAAGCTGGTCATGTGGTACCCCTGTTTTCTAAGTTTTCTAAAGATTACATGATTGCCTGAACCTGAAGTGCTCAGGATGGTAACTGCACATTGTACAAATTCAGGAAATATGAGCAATTAGTTGTTATTCTCAGGTCTAACTCTACCCAGTACACCCCCTTTCCATGTTTTTCTGTAAAATTTGTACATAATCTCACCCCCACTTCTGCCCCTGATCCATATGTCTTACAGTCACCGCACAATGGCTGTTTCTATCTTGCAACCTGGCCATCACAGCCCTGAAAGCTCTGCCGTCAACGACCCACTGGTGGCCAGCCCCTGTGGACATTTCCCAATGCTCATTTCTCTGGATAGCTCAGCAGTATTGGGCACTCTGAGACACACTTTTTTTTCTTCAAATAGACTGAGACACTACACTCTCTGGCCACCTTCCAGCTCTCTGGCTGCCTTCTCATTTTTTTTTTTTCTGTGAGCTCCTGTCCCTATGCCTATTCCTTAAACTTTTCTGGCCCTCAAGACTTGGCCCAAGGCTCCCTGTTTTCCTTACTCTGGAACCTTTCCTTGGACAATTTCATCAGCTTTTATGGCTTTGGTTTTAACGATGACTCCCAAGTCCATGGTCCAGGCAGCTCCTCTGGGTTTCAGAACAGTAACCCATCTGATGCTGGGCTCCTCCACCCGGATGTCGCCCACTCATCTCCTCCCTGCCCCAGAATGTGCGCCCCCCTGAGTTCATTTTTGTAGTGCATAGCACCAACCCTGTGGATGCTCCTTGACTCTTAGCTCCCGTATCCAACTGATTGGTCGTGTCATCTCTGCTTCCTAAATACCTAGAATTAAATTCTTTCCCATCGCACCTGTCCTAGTTCCGGCTTCCGAGATCCCCTTCCTGGATCGCTACAAAAGCCTCTTGCTCTCTCCTCTTTCCTTCTTGCCCACCTTCAATTCATTCTCTCTCTTGACCCCAGAATAACTTTTCTGAACATGTTTTGATTATGTAATTCCCTACTTAAAACATTATGATGCCTGTTCACTGCTTTTTGACAAGATCCAACCTCCTGAGTTGATTTCACAGAATGGCACCTGCTCTGGCCAAGGCCACCCTTCCCACCCACCACAGCCCTTCCTTCTTTCAGGTCCTCAAACCGCTCTGCAGGCTTTTCCATCTTGTTCTCTCTTCCTGTGCCACCCCTTCTCTACCCGCTCACTTGGGTAAGTCCTACTCAACCTGTAGCGCTCAGCTGAAGTGTCACTTTGCCTTGGAAGACCTCTCTGACTTCTGTCCTTCATCCATGCAACAATTACCCATTGAGTGCTTACTCCATGCAGGCACTGAGGATGGAGGGCTAAAGAAGAGAGGCAAGGTCCTTCCTCTCACAGAGCTGACATCTGTTGGGGACAATGCTGGGTGTGGGAATAAATGCTAACTATGCTAGGTTCCAATAGCGGTGAAAGCAATGAAAGATAGCCCAAGGTAATGCGACACAGAGCTCACTGGGGTGTGTTTCCACATGCAGGAAATGGCAAATACCCCACCCCAGTGACATTTGAACTTACATATGAAGTTGTTGAAGAAACCAGCCATGTCAAGATCAGAGGGAAGGGCAGCCCGGGCAGAAGGAACAAGTCAAAAGCCTGGAGGGGGGTTTTCTTGATATATTTGAGGAAGGGAGAGGAGACCTGGGTTTCTGGAGGTGAGGGAGTCCTGGGGAAAGCAGAAAGATGTCAGGTCCCAGTGTCTGACTGGGCCAAGACCACACATCTTGTAGGTACAATAAGGAGTTTAGATTTTATTTTCAGTGCAATGGAAGCCATTGGAGGGCTTTGATTGAGGGAATGATACAATCTAATTTAGGTTTTGAAAAAGGATAACAGCTTTATTGATGCAACTCACATACAATACAATTCACCCATTTAAAGTGTACAATTCAATGATTTTTAATATATTCACAGAATTGTGCCTCCCCCAACTCAGTCAATTTAAGAACCACAATCAATTCTCATTTGATTCCTTTTTTAGGGTTTTACTCCCCATTTCCCCCAATCCCTTGGGTTGGTTGCCCCAACCCAAGGCAACCATGAATCTACTTTCTCTCTGTATAGGTTTGCCTGTTCATAGGGATGGCCTCACCTACTATGTGGCCTCTTGGGACTGGCCTCTCTCACTTAGCACAGTGTTCTGAAGGTTGCTCATGCTGCAGTGTGTGTCTGGGCTCCATTCCTTTTTTATGGCTGAATAATATTCCACTGTATGGCTAGAGCACATTTTATTTATCCATTATCAGCTGATTTTTTTGTTTATCCATGATCAGCTAAGCATTTAAATTGTTTAAGCTTTTTGGCTTCTGTGAATATTCGTGTACAAGATTTTCCATGGACACATGTTTTCAGTTCTCAGGTACATACACAGGAGTGGCATTACTGGGTCATGTGGTAACTCAACATTCAACCTTTTGAGGAATTGTTAGACTGTCTTCTAAAGTGGCCTGCGTTGTTTTATTTTCACGCCAGAGATTTAGCTTTAAGGGTTTAAAAGTTTTAGTTTTCTCCTGCTGTGGAGAATGGATTTTAGGGGGCAAGAGTCGAAGCAAGGAGACCTGTAGGGAGGCAGCTTCAGGACTCAGGGGAGAAGGGGTGGTCTGCACAGGGGCTTTGCACTGAGGATGGGGGCAAGTGGACGGGGGGGGGCTGTGTCCTGGAGGCAGGGGTGCCAGTTCCTAGGGGACGGGATGTGGAGGGAGAGAGAAGATCCAGAGGCTCTCCGTTTAGGAAGGGAGCGGGTGGTTGTGCCATTTAGTGAGATGGGGAGGGTTGAGATGTAAGCCGAGTGCTCTCTTTAGGATAAAGTAGGTTTCAGATGCCTATACTCCCAGGAGAGACGGGAAGAAGGCAGTGGATACATGAGTATACAGGTTGGGGCTGGAGGTACACTTGGGATCAGAGTCAGAGCACATCCGTCAATCTATGGAGGGAGTGAAGGCAGAGAAGTGGGTTTAGGATTGTGCAACGGGGTGTTCCAGCAGTGAGGGGGCCGGCAGAGAAGAGTCCGCTGAAGGAGACTGCTAATGTCCTGCAGTGAGGAGGAGGAAAGTAGCAGCCATGGGGGGTATGGTGGGGACAGAGAGCAGGAAGGTGCTTTAAGAAGGAGGGTGTAGGCATCCGTGTCACCTGCTGCTGGAAGTCCTAGTCGTTTGAAGGCTAGAAGTGACCTGAGTCAGGAAAGAGGACGGTGAAGGCAGACACCCAGGACAGATGGGTGGGAGTTCGTTCCTGATCGAGCACTCCTCTTTTCTCAGGGAAATCTGCAACTAAGTCATCATCTGGGCAGTGGGGGACAGAGGTGATGTTGGTTGTTTGAGGGGTAAGGACATGTGGCATTGTCGTCTAAGTGTGACCAAGTGGACTTACAGGGAAGGGAAGGAGGGTGTGTGTCATGAATTTCACCGGCGGCTCTTCAGCATCGTTGCCTGGCCCCTTCCCAGCAACGCTCTGTCTTCTAGACATGAGAGTGGGGCTCCAATAGTTTGGTGTCCTCCCTCCCTCCCCTCCTCCTCCTTCTCCTTCTCCTTCCAGTCCAATGCAGGGAGAGGGGCAAGGGGGTCAGGGTGTCTAGGAGGGGATGTAACAGCAGACCCCCAAAGCCAGGTGAGGAGAACAGCGAGGCTGCAGGGAGCGGTGGAGAGGGAGGAAGCAGGTGGTGGGAAGTCTTCCTTAACCCCGGGGTGACCAGGCCTCCGTCCTTGCCCTGGGGATCAGGGGGATGGGAGACGCCGGTCGGGAGAACTAGGTTTGCTGTGGCAGCTGCGGAGTGGAGCCATCGCTGGGGTCTGGAGGAGTGGGCGGCGGGGCTGGGGTGCAGGGGAGGAGCTTGGGAACTGAGGGCTGGGAAGAGGGATGGGTCATCCCAGGGCTGTCGAGGGCACCCAGAGCGATGGCAGAGGCAGGTTTGGAGAGCAAGACAGACAGAAAGAGCAGGAAGCCCGGGGCTCTGCGATGGCAGCAGTGGGCAGGCAGCGGGCGGTAGGATGAGGAAGCAGGAAACATACTTCGGAGCCGGTAGTGAGGAGCCAGGGGGGGGGGGGGGCGGCTGCAACGCTGCGCTCTGTGACGCGGGGATGGCCGCTGGGAGACAAGGTGCTTGGGGACAGCAGGTTTTATCTGGGGCCAGACTGAGAAACATATTGGCGACCCCGGTGAAATTGTCTTCGTAGACTGTGGGTGCAGTTTTACAAGGAGCACGCCTTTATTGTTCATTTCCAGCACGGGGCTGAGCCCCTAGTAGGTGCTCAGTAATGTTTGTTGAAGGCAGGAGAGGTTGGTTGAGATCCTCCCGCGGGGCAGTCACGGCGTGAGTGTAGGGGTCCGCTAGGGCCCTGGGGAAGGGTGTGCACAACTGGAGGCTTTCCCATGCCCCATTCCCTGAGCTCCTCCACATTCTAACCTTCCTGTCCTCCATTCCACCTCCGAATTTTTGGCAAACAACAAGGCATAATATATTGACTTAGAGCCACGAGGATCCCACAGGCCTCAGCTGGCCACATTACCAGTTATTTGGAAGTTGAGGCAGACAGATTGGGTTGGGTTGTTGACAGGGTTTGCCAGTTTGTGGTGGGAATTGAGTTGAATTTATTATCATTTTTGCCAGCAGTACTTTGCCAAATATTTATTTAATCTGAGGATTCTAGAGAAGTGCTAGGGGTTTGATAGGCGGGCGGCTGGCTGCCAGCACGGCCCGTGTTTGAGCTGGCATCCCTCACTCTGCCTGGCGCTTTATTAATTCCAAAGCTGTGGAGTCTGCGGCACGTAGCAGCCAGGGTCTGGGGCCCTGTGCCCAGGACTGGCCCCATCCTGTCATGTTCTGAATGGGCTTGAGGTCAGACCCTGCGGGACGTACTGAACTCCTATTTGCACCTTTGAAAACCAGGGAGAAATGGAAAGGGATAGATCGTTTGAAAATGAAAATGATTTGCGACTTATTTTTACAGCATTTTGACCAGTAAGGTTTAGTTCACCTTTATAAAGGATAATTAATCAAGCTAAGAAAAGAACACTACCTAATTGTTGTGAGTGTATTTAGGGTAAAGGTCCAATAATGCCCTGATTATTGGAAAGCCAAGAGAAATTATGTTGACAAATACCTATGTCTTCTTTGATATTTCAGTGGCAAAAACATCTAACAGTATTGTTCTTTTCAGGAGCACCCTACATTAAAATGGTTGTCCCTTTGTCCCTTTTGGAACTGTCACTTTTCTTTATGAAAAAGTGTTGAAGAGATGCTTAAATTCAAGATAGCTGAGAAATGTTGAAAGTATGACATTAATAAGGTAGATGTCACTGGCTTAAGAAATGATCTATTTTTAAAAAGGAGTTGGTCAGACCACTTAAAATTGGTTGTAAAGATACAAAGTCACCTTAGGTTGAGCAAAATTGTCAATATATAAACAAGTGGTTGGAGATCTTTATTTAAACTTTATCCGCGTGCAACATTGTTTTAAGTTTTATCCTTACTGGTATGTGTGTGTGTGTGTGTGTGTGTGTGCACGTACCTATCTCTATGTATTATATATATATAATACACACATATGTATACAATTCTAGTTCACTGATTTTAACTGCTGTATAGAATTTCACTTCATTAGCATAAATGTGCTAGTGTTTCTCTAAGGTGTGTGCGTGCGCACATGTGTCTAGATAATCCAGTGTTCCTAAAAATGTTGGTAGAGTGGTGGTAGAGTGCATACATCATCAACTTCTCCAGATATTGTCAAATTTTTCTCCCAAGTGACTGAACTGACTTACATTCCTGATACCAGTGTGAGAGAGTCCCCCATTTTCCCTGTTCCCATTACAGACTTTAAAATTTTCGCCAACCTGAAGATTGTTAAATATCTCATTGTGTCTTGATTTCCATTTCCTTGCTACCGGTGAGGTTAAGCTTCTTCCCAAATGTAATATTGGCCATTTGGGTTTCTTCTTTTGTGAACTGCCCGTTCATTTCCTTTGCCCATTTTTTCCCTATTGGATTGTCTTTTAGTTATTGATTGATTTGTGGAGATCTCTATATTTTCTAGATACGGAACCTTAGTTATATGGCAAATAGCTTCCCTATTTTGAGACTTTTAAGGAACGTGTCCTTAATAATGTCTTTTGTTGGACAGAAATTCTTAATTTTGATTTTGTTTAACTTTTATCAATCTTATTTTTATGGTTAGTGCTTTCTGTTCTTGCTTAATAAATCTTTTCCTATTCCCAACCATAAATATTACCTCCTAAAAGTTTAATGTTTTGGGCTCTCACATTTAAGTTTTAATCCACTTGGAATTCATTTTGTGTAGGAAAATTCTTATTTTTTCCATTTTGAAAACCCATTGTCCCCATACCATTTATTGGATACTTCATCCTTTCTCCAGTGATTTGCATATATTAAGTTTCCACATGTGACTTCTGTCCTGTATCAAGTAATCAGATGTGGGTGGGTCTGTTTCTAGGTGTGCTTATTCCCTTCCAGTGGCCACTTTGTCTGTTCCTGCCCCAGTACTCACTGTCTTAATAGCCATAATTTACTATAGCTTCAACATAAGTCTTGAAAAGTTGTCCCCCACCTCCTATGTTGTGTTCCTGAGATGTGTCTTGCTTATTTTTTATCTTTGCTGTTCCATGAACATTATGAATCTTGTCAAGTTCATCAAAGTCCTGTGGAGATTTAATTATGTTGAATCTGTTTATCACTTTGGTGAGAACTGACCTTTTCATGACATTGAGTCTTCCATCTTTGAACATGGTACACCTCTCCACATGTTTAGGCCTCCTTTAATATATTTCCATGAAGTTTTATATTTTTATGCATGAATTTATTTGTAAGAACTTTATACTTTGAATTGCAATTATAAATGGTATCCTTTAAAGTATATGTTTTATTTCTTGTTGTATAGAAATATAATGTTTTTGTATGTTGACTTTATATGCAGCCAGTTTGGTAAAAATCTTATATTAACTTAGTAATTTGTCATTTTGGGATTCTATATAGCATCATCTGTGAATATTGAAAGTGTTACTTTTCAAACCTTGTAGCTTTTATTTCTTTTTCTTGCATTACTGTGGAGACTAGGACTTTTAATACAATGTTGAATAGAAATGGCAATAGTGGGAACTCCTGTTTCACGTCTGATATTAAAGGAGATTCTTTAATGTTTCCCGGTTAATAGTGATGTTTGCTGTCGTTTTTAAAAAATATATAAACTCTTTACTAAGTCAAGAAGTTTTTCTTCTATTCCTAGTTTGCTAAGAGTTTTGATCATAAACAGATGTTGAATACTATTGAAAGCTATGAATGCACCTATTAAGAACAATTATATAATTTTTCTCCTATAATGTGTTGATATGGTGAGTTATATGTATTTATTTTATAATGTTAAACTAATTCTGTAATCCTAGAATAAACCCAACTTGTTCCTGATGGATTATTATTGTATACATTGCTAGATTTGGTGTTTTAAGATTTTGTTTGGGGAGTTTAGCATCTATGTTGTGAGTGGTATTGGTCTCTACATTTCTTTTCTTATGATGTTACAGTCAGGCTTGGTGTCAAGACAGTGTTAGTTTGAGGCTATGGAATAATTATACTTCAGGATAATTTGTGTAAGATCAGAATTATTTGTTACCTGAATATTTAATGGAACTATTTAAATCTGGACCTGGTATTTTTATCTACTGCTTCAATTTTTTTTTGGTATTTTATTTTATTTTATTTTTTTTACAATTTATTTTGGTATCATTAACCTACAATTACATGTGCAGTATTATGGTGATTAAACTACCCCCTTCATCAGGTCCCCACCACCAAACCCATTACAGTCACTGTCCATCAGCGTAGTGAGATGCTATAAAGTCACTACTTGTCTTCTCTGAGTTGTACAGCCCTCCCCGTGCCCCCCCTACCTTACGTCTGCTAATCGTAATGCCCCTTTTACCCTCTTATCATTCCCTTCCCACCCATCTTCCCCAGTCCCTTTACCTTTGGTAACTATTAGTCCGTTCTTGGGTTCTGTGAGTCTGCGGCTGTTTTGTTCCTTCAGTTTTTTTTCTTTGTTCTTATACTCCACATATCAGTGAAATCATTTGGTACTTGTCTTTTTCGGCTTGGCTTATTTCACTGAGCATAATACCCTCTAGCTCCATTCATGTTGTTGCAAATGGTAGGATTTGTTTTCTTCTTATGGCTGAATAATATTCCATTGTGTATATGTACCACATCTTCTTAATCCATTCATCTACTGATGGACAGGTTGCTTCCATTTCTTGGGTATTGTAAATAGTGCTGCGATAAACATAGGGGTGCATCTGTCTTTTTGAAACTGGGCTGCTGCATTCTTAGGGTAAATTCCTAGAAGTGGAATTCCTGGGTCAAATGGTATTTCTATTTTGAGTTTTTTGAGGAACCTCCATACTGCTTTCCACAATAGTTAACTAATTTTCATTCCCACCAGCAGTGTAGGAGGGTTCCCTTTTCTCCACATCCTCGCCAACATTTGTTGTTGTTTGTGTTTTGGATGTTGGCCATCCTCACTGGTGTGAGGTGATGTCTCATTGTGGTTTTAATCTGCATTTCTCTGATGACCAGCGATGTGGAGCATCTTTTCATGTGCCTGTTGGCCATCTGAATTTCTTCTTTAGAGAAGTGTCTATTCATGTCCTTGGCCCATTTCTTAATTGGATTATTTGCTCTTTGTTTGTTAAGGTGCGTGAGTTCTTTATATATTTTGGATGTCAACCCCTTATCAGATGCATCATTTATGAATATATTTTCCCATACTGTAGGATGTCTTTTTGTTCTACTGATGGTGTCCTTTGGTATACAGAAGCTTTTCATCTTGATATAGTCCCACTTGTTCATTTTTGCTTTTGTTTCCCTTGCCTGGGGGGATATGTTCATGAAGAAGTCGCTCATGTTTATGTCCAAGAGATTTTTGCCTATGTTTTTTTCTAAGAGTTTTATAGGTTTCATGACTTATATTCAGGTCTTTGATCCACCTTGAGTTTACCTTTGTGTATGGGGCTAGACAGTAGTCCAGTTTCATTCTCTTACACGTAGCTGTCCAGTTTTTCCAACACTAGCTGCTGAAGAGGCTGTCATCTCCCCATTGTATATCCAAGGCTCCTTTATCAAATATTAATTGACTGTAAATGTTTGGGTTAATGTTTGGATTTTCTATTCTGTTCCACTGGTCTGTGGGTCTGTTTTTGTGCCAGTACCGCCTTGTCTTGATTACTGTGGCTTTGTAGTAGAGCTTGAAGTCAGGGAGCGTTAATTCCCCCTGTTTGATTCCGCCTTCTCAGAATTGCTTTGGCTATTCGGGGTCTTTGTGGTTCCATATGAATTTTAGAGTTATTTGTTCCAGTTCATTGAAGGAAGCTGTTGGTAGTTTGATAGGGATTGCCTTGAATCTGTAGATTGCTTTAGGTAGTATAGCCATTTTGACAATATTTATTCTTCCTAGCCAAGAGCACGGGATGCATTTCCATTTGTTAGTGTCCTCTTTAATTTCTCCTAGGAGTGTCTTGTAGTTTTCAGAGTACAGGTCTTTCACTTCCTTCGTTAGGTTTATTCCTAGGTATTTTATTCTTTTTGATGCAATTGTGAATGGAATTGTTTTTCTGATTTCTCTTTCTGTTAGTTCATTATTAGTGTATAGGAAAGCAACAGATTTCTGTGTGTTAATTTTGTATCCTGCAACTTTGCTGAATTCAGATATTAGTTCTAGTAGTTTTGGAGTGGAGTCTTTAG
Source organism: Phataginus tricuspis (assembly GCA_029783875.1). Classification (NCBI taxonomy): domain Eukaryota; kingdom Metazoa; phylum Chordata; class Mammalia; order Pholidota; family Manidae; genus Phataginus; species Phataginus tricuspis. The sequence continues at coordinate 4,859,040 of JAQQAC010002837.1, forward strand.
GGTTTTTTATGTACAGTATCATGTCATCTGCAAATAGTGACAATTTAACTTCTTCTTTACCAATCTTGAGGCCTTGTATTTCTTTGTTTTCTCTGATTGCTGTGGCTAGGACCTCCAGTACTATGTTGAATAACAGTGGAGAGAGTGGGCATCCCTGTCTTGTTCCCGATCTTAGATGAAAAGCTTTCAGCTTCTCGCTGTTAAGTATGATGTAAGCTGTGGGTTTGTCATATATAGCCTTTATGATGTTGAGGTACTGGCCATCTATACCCATTTTGTTGAGAGTTTTAATCATGAATGGATGCTGAATTTTGTCAAATGCTTTTTCAGCATCTATGGAGATCATCATGTGGTTTTTATTCTTCTTTTTGTTGATGTGGTGGATGATGTTGATGGATTTTCGAATGTTGTACCATCCTTGCATCCCTGGGATGAATCCCACTTGATCATGGTGTATGATCCTCTTGATGTATTTTTGAATTCGGTTTGTTAATATTTTGTTGAGTATTTTTGCATCTACGTTCATCAGGGATATAGGTCTGTAATTTTCTTTTTTGGTGAGGTCTTTGCCCGGTTTTGGTATTAGAGTGATGCTGGCTTCATAGAATGAGTTTGGAAGTATTCCCTCCTCTTCTATTTTTTGGAAAACTTTAAGGAGAATGGGTGTTATTTCTTCTCTATATGTCTGGTAGAATTCAGAGGTGAATCCATCTGGTCCGGGGGTTTTGTTCTTGGGTAGTTTTTTGATTACCGATTCAATTTCATTGCTAGTGATTGGTCTGTTTAGTTTTTCTGTTTCTTGCTTGGTCAGTCTTGGAAGGTTGTAGTTTTCTACGAAGTTGTTCATTTCTTCTAGGTTTTCCAGCTTCTTAGCATATAGATTCTCATAATATTCTCTTATAATTCTTTTATTTCTGTGGGGTCCGTCATTATTTTTCCTTTCTCATTTCTGATTCTGTTTATGTGTATAGATTCTCTTTTTCTCTTAATGAGTCTGGCTAGGGGTTTATCTATTTTGTTTATTTTTTCAAGGAACCAGCTCTTGGTTTCATTCATTTTTTCTATTGTTTTATTCTCAGTTTTATTTATTTCTTCTCTGATCTTTATTATGTCCCTCCTTCTGGTGACTTTGCACCTCCTTTGTTCTTCTTTTTCCAGTTTCAATAATTGTGTCTTTAGACTGTTCACTTGGGAATGCTCTTCCTTCTTTAAATAGGCCTGGACTGCAATATACTTTCCTCTTAGAACTGCCTTTGCTGCGTCCCACAGAAGTTGTGGCTTTGTGTTGTTGTTGTCATTAGTCTCCATATATTCTTTGATTTCTGTTTTGATTTGGTTGTTAACCCATTGATTCATTAGGAGAATGTTGTTAAGTCTCCATGTATTTGTGAGTCTTTTTGATTTCTTTCTAAAATTTATTTCTAGTTTTATACCTTTGTGATCTGAGAAGTTGGTTGGTAGGATTTCAATATTTTTGAAATTACTGAGGTTCTTTTTGTGGCCTAGTATGTGGTCTATTCTGGAAAATGTTCCATGTGCACTTGAGAAGAATGTGTATCCTGTTGCTTTTGGGTGCAGAGTTCTGCAGATATCTGTTAGGTCCATCTGTTCTAGTGTGTTGTTCAGTGCCTCTGTGTCTTTACTTATTCTCTGTCTGGTTGATCTGTCCTTTGGAGTGAGTGGTGTGTTGAAGTCTCTAAAATGAATGCATTGCTGTCTATTTCCTCCTTCAATTCTGTTAGTATTTGTTTCACATATGTTGGCGTTCCTGTGTTGGGTGCATATATGTTTATAATGGTTATATCTTCTTGTTGGACTGACCCCTTTGTCATTATGTAATGTCCTTCTTTATCTTTTGCTACTTTCTTCGTTTTGAAATCTGTTTTGTCTGAAACAAGTACTGCAACACCTGCTCTTTTCTCTTTGTTGTTTGCATGAAATATCTTTTTCCATCCCTGCACTTTTAGTCTGTGTTTATCTTTGGGTTTGAGGTGAGTCTCTTGTAAGCAGCATATAGATGGGTCTTGCTTTTTTATCCACTCTGTTACTCTGTGTCTTTTGATTGGTGCTTTCAGTCCGTTTACATTTAGGGTGATTATTGATCGATATGTACTTATTGCCATTGCTGGCTTTAGATTCGTGGTTACCAAAGGTTCAAGGGTTGCTTCTTTACTATCTGAGAATCTAACTTAACTTTCTTGTTAAGTTATTGTGTACGCCGTCTGATGTTTCTTTATCTCTCCCTTCCTATTCTTCCTCCTCCATTTTTTATATATTGTGTGTTTTATTCTTTGCCTTTAGTTAGTATTTGGATGGTCTGCTTTCTTTGCTATGCTTTTATTTTCTCTGGTGACATCTTTTTAGCCTTAGGGGTGCTTCCCTCTAGAGCAGTCCGTTTAAGATATCCTGTACTGGTGGTTTATGAGAGGCAAACTCTTTCAACTTTCCTTTGTCTGGAAATTGTTTAATCTCTCCGTCATATTTAAATGATAATCGTGCTGGATACAATATTCTTGGTTCGAGGCCCTTCTGTTTCATTACATTAAATATATCATGCCATTCTCTTCTGGCCTGTAAGGTTTCTGTTGAGAAGTCTGATGATAGTCTGATGGGTTTTCCTTTGTAGGTGATCTTTTTTCTCTCTCTAGCTGCCTTTAATACTCTGTCTTTATCTTTGACCTTTGCCGTCTTAATTATTATGTGCCTTGGTGTTGTCTTCCTTGGGTCCCTTGTGTTGGGAGATCTGTGGGCTTCCGTGGACTGCAAGACTATTTCCTTCCCCAGCATGGGAAAGTTTTCAGCAATTATTTCTTCAAAGACACTTTCTATCCCTTTTTCTCTCTCTTCTTCCTCTGGTACTCCTATAATGCGAATATTGTTCCGTTTGGATTGGTCACACAGTTCTCTTAATATTCTTTCATTCCTAGAGATCCTTTTATCTCTCTCTGCCTCAGCTTCTCTGTATTCCTGTTCTCTATTTTCTAATCCATTAACAGTCTCTGAGACCCAATCCAGTCTGCTGTTAAGCCCGTCGATGGCTTGTCTCATTTCTGCATATTCTTTCCTCAGTTCCCTCATTTCCTCCCTCATCTCTTGCACATTTTTCTGTAGTTCCGTCAGCATGGCTATGACGTTTATTCTGAATTCTTTTTCAGGAAGTCTGTGCATGTCCATCCCTTCAGGTTCCCTCTCTGGGGTTGTCTGGGTCTGAATCTTTGTCTGTACCATATTCCTCTGCCTTTTCATGGCTATAAAATTGGTTGGTGGTAGTTGCCACGTCTGTCAGCTGGGCTGTTTATGACCGCCTCGCCGGGTGCCGAGTCCTCTCTCAGGTGTAGCTGCACGCTGTGCGCTTTCCTGTGTATTCTGGTCTCTCTTTTAGGAATAGTTGTATTTGCTGTGTTTTCGTGAGTAAATATAATGTTGGGAGGAATTTTTCTGCCGGTCTGTTCACATCGCCATCTTCCCGGAAGTCCCTACTGCTTCAATTTTTTGTGTGTGTTTACAAGAATACACAAGTATCGGTATCTTCTTGAGATAGTTTTGATACATGTTATTTTTTTAATTTGCTCATTTCCTTTAAGTTTCCAAGTTACCGTCGTGTGATTGTCAGATGTTCTCTCAGTAGCTTTTTGATCTTTGACACTTCTCTGGTTATGCTCCTTTAACTCCTAATATTGTCCTGTTTTCTTCAGAATTTTGCCAACTGTATTGTTCTCTTCAGAGATCCAACTTTTCACTCTGTTGTTCATATCTAATTTCATCTGTTTTCTACTTTATTAATTTCTCTTTTAAATTTTTTCCTATCTCTGTGTTCTTTGAGTTTATTCTTTTTTCTAATATTTGCAAGCTTGGCTTGTTAAATTTTTGCCTTCCTTCTTTTCTAGATGTGCATTTAAATATGTAAATTCCTCTCTAAATATGTTTTAGTTGTGTTCCACACATTTTAGTATATAGTGTTTTGTTTATGATTCAGTTCTAAATATTTTATAACTTCCTTTATGTTTTTGAGTTGTTTAAAATTGGTTCCTTAATGTCCAAACATATAGGAATTTTCTAGCATCTTTTTGTTATTGTTCTAATTGAAATTTTGGTTTTTAGTAAAATTAATTGTTATTTGGAGAACATGAACTATATGGTCCCCATCCCCTTGAAATTTTGAAACCGAGTATTGGTTCCGGTAAGTATGGAACATGGAATATATATTTTCCATTTGGTGAGTACAGTGCTTTAAATACATCTTTGAATCAAGCTTGTTAATTGTGTCATTTAAATTTTCTTTATCCTTACCGATTTTGTTTCTTATCTGATCTCTGAATTAGAGAAAGTTGTGCTAAAAAACTTTCTACTTATAAAGGCGGGTTTGTCAGTTTCTCTTCGTCTTTCTGTCAAAGCTTTCCTTTACTGGCTACTTCACATCTTTATAAATGCGTTTTCAACCCATTCTCCTGGAACTAGGGGAAAATACAGCGTGTTCCTTGTTCCGTTTGTCCGGTGGCCGGTGCGAGGAAGCCAGAGTCACATCTGTCACTTCCAGCTGTTAAAAACATGTTCTGTGGCATTAATGTAGAGACATGACCACACGTTTGTGACTCTGTGCCCTTCCTGGTGTGTCCGCTCTGCCTGGAATGCCTTTAAATACTCCTTTTCTCTACCCCTTCGTCAAGGGTGAACTTCTTATCTTCCATTCTTTGCTCAACACTTACCTTCTGTTATAATTAGTTGTTTCCACTTCTGCATCCTCTGCTATTACCTGCACTGAACACAGGGCTGACACTGAATAAGTGGTCAGCAAGTACTGATTGGGCTGAAATAGCTCTGCCCTCAAGGAACTCCTACCTATGAATTATTTTTCCCAAATTAAATCCATCCCTTAAAGCATTATTTTTTTATTGAGGTGAAATTTACATAATGTAAAATTAACCATTTTAAATATAATTTAGTATAGTTCAGTGGCATTTAGTGCATTCGCAATGTTGCACAACTACGTCTATCTACTTCCAAAACATTTTCATCACTCCAGAGTAAACCCCAACCTGTGAAGTGGTCACTCCTCAGGCCTCCCTCCCCGCCAGCCTGTAGAAGACACTGGTCTGCTTTTTGTCTCTGTGGATTTGCCTGTTCTGATCACTTCCTGTAAATGGAATCCCACCTTTTGTGTCTGGACGCATAATGTTTCCAAGTCATCCGTGTGTCAGAGGTTCAGTCCTTTATATGGCTGAGTAACGTTCCATTGTGTGGATCCCTTTTGTTTATCCGGGCACCTGTTGATGGGCATTTGCCCAGCCTCCCATCCTGAATCCCTTTCTTCTCACTCTGCCCCTCACCCAGCATTTGTTTTTCTGTGTCACTAGAGAGGTTCAGGTTGAAGCCAATGGAGATAGAACCCTCTTCCATTGCTTCTTAATCCAGGATTGCTTCTGGGGAGGGCGTGGTGTGGGGGGCACCAGCCAGCAGCATGACGGGCCTTGTAGAAGGTAGAAGGCACCTGACTTCGAATTATCACAGTGCCCAGGGAAAGAGGCCAGAGTCGTGAGGCAGTTAATAGGCACCTCTGGTGTATGTGTGTGAGCCTGCATGTGTGTATGTGTGTGTCTAGGTGTCTGTGGGTCCATGTGTATGTATGTGTCTGTGCGTGCCTCTCCTTGATCTTTAAACAACTTCCTCATCAGGCTGCTGCGTCTTGCCCGCTGATGTCTTTATTCATGCCAGGCCTTCCCCGGGGAGGCAGGAGGATATTTGTACTCAGCAGCAGGAAGGACGTTCACGTCCTGAGATAGTGCCCATGGCGGCTGGCACCCCTGGGGCCCTGGGCAGCGAGGTGTGAGGGGCAGTGATGTCAGTGGACCAGCTTCTCGCGTCCTGAGTCCTTGCAGACTCTCCGTCTGTGATCCCCTAGGTCGGGGACAGCCAAGTGTTTAATGATCTTCTGCACCAGCGATTTTAGGCTCTGCAAGCTAAAATTAGATTCCCTCCCTGGTGCCGGGGGAGGACGGGCCCGCTCGGTCCATCCATCCCCCAGCCAAGTGCGGCTGGTGACAGCCTGCGTGGGAGGAGGCTCAGAATCGGCAGCCACGGGACACTGGGCCCCTCCAGTCCCCTTCAGCCTGTGCTGTCCTCGGAGGCGGCAGGAGCCTTCGCCCCGGGGGTGTGCGTTTGAATCCTGGTCCCACCACCTCCCAGTCCTGTGACCCTAGGCATTTTCACCCAAACTGGGAACGGAAACCCCTCCCCGATAGCGTTGTGGAGATTAAAGGGAAGCAGAAGGGCCTATTCGGTGCCCGGCAGCAGACAGTGCTCCATGGAGGCTGGGTCTTTGTGCCAGGGCAGGAAAACAGGATAATTTTTTTTTAAAGTATCTGTATCTAGACTTCCTTCTGTGACCTTTTGGTGGAGGTGGGTGCAGGGAGAGAGGGAGGAAGACTTCCCTTCCTGCAGAGCCCAGCGGAGCCCAGTGGGAACCACCGTGACCCAGAGGGACCCAGCCTTCGCTGTGGGTCACCTTGTCACGAGGTTCCCACCCCTCCTCCAAGGCCCCTTTGGGAGATCTGTCTGTTCCTCGTCTCTTTCCCTGCTATTGGGACCGTGAGCCACTCAGCCCCCTCCCCACCTCCCGCATCCCGTCCTGAGCTCCGGAATTAGACCGACCCTCCGGAAAGTCCCCCGGGAAAGCTCCCCGGGCCCTCCATCCCTGGAGAGGCAGCCCCTCCGGCCAGTGCAAACGCTGCTATCGCTCTTCTGCAGAGCTTACTCAACTAAAGCTGAGTAAAAACAGCCCCACATGCAGCCACCAAACAGTCACTATCAACACGGAAAATTTATGCTTTAAAAATAAAAAGAAACCCAAGCTCATTAGTCAGCGTGAGCAAGTGTTCACGAGAAAGGTTTGTTCTCCAAGTAAACAGCTCCAACGGAATTGTAATCAAATTTCTTAATTATTTCCATAAATCTTGGGTACATAAAAATACACGAGACCCTTTTTCAAAAAGTCATTGTTTACAAGTACCTTGGATGAGGGAAGAGGTAACCCAAAGAGCCCTTGTGTGACTGGAAGTTTCCAGAAGGGGAGAAGTGGAGAGGTGGGCCTGAGAGCACACTCCCTCCTCCCAGACCAGGAGCCTGAGAGGTTAGCCTGGATCCCCGGCCAGAGGGGACCGAGAGAGAACCTCCTAGGGGGACATGGGGAGCAGACCGGCGGGTTCTGACGATGCAGCTGCTCCCAGCTGGGGGCCGGCGGAGGAGGCTGTTCTGCGGGGCTCTTTGCAGCGGAGTCGCCGCTCTCCAGGAGCTGGGAGGAGGGCAGGTGGTGCTGGGAGTCGTTGGTGCAGAGCCCGCAGGGACAGATGTGCACTCCTGGTGCTTTCAGAGCAGGCAGGGGCTGCGGGGCCGTGGGACGGTTCCTGTCCCTGGGTGGAGGCGTCCGCAGGAAGGACTGGGGCAAATGCCAAGGAGGACTGGCTGATGTGGGTGCTCCGGTGTGCTGCCTCGGCCTCCTGGTCTCCCCTGCGGACTTTGGGCATCAACCTGTCTCTCCCCAGGATTAGCATGGGGTGCTTTTCTAAATTCTTTTTGAAAATAATTTGGAAAATTAGAAATAATATCAAATATTGCAGTGCTACAGTAATCTAGAAAATTACAAATTTAGAAAAAAATTCCATGAATTGTGTTGGTGCTTCCTGGTATGTGCACGTGTGTGTGTGTGTGTGTGTGTGTGTGCGCGCGCGCGCATGTTTGTGTAAGAGAGAGATCGAGAGTGAGAGAGACAGGCAGTCTGGCCTGGGGGGCAAGGCGCACGCCTAGGTGCTGGCACCTTCCAGGTGTCCAGGTGTCACCTTTTGTCCCTGTGGACACTCTGGGAAGGGCAGTGAACAGGGTCATTGACATCTGGCTGCGATGCTGGTGGCAGTTTTAATGCCACGGAATATGCGATGGGGACATTAGATGCATGTCAATAAAATAATGGGAGTGTTTTTCCCACCCATAAATGTCCTGTGCAGAATTACCATTCCTCGATTTCTGCTCTCTCACCACCTGCTTAGCTCTTGAAGAAAGCCAGGGAGAAGGTCTTGTTGGCACAGTTGGCCACACATGTGTATGATAACACAAATGGCCTACATATTGTATGAAGCCCTAATCAGAATTAAAATGAGGAATCTCACACTTTCCAAAATGTGCTTTCCTGTACTGGGCTGAGTAGAGGGGGTGCCTGGGGTGCAGCGGCTGGGGAGGGGCCGGACCTGCACACGGTGCACATGACCTGGCCCACGAGCTACGGCAGAGCCCAAGCCAGGCCGTGGGACCCTGCCTAGAGGGCCCCCCTCCCAGGCTGCAGTCCCCTTTGTCCCCAGCACAGACCCTTCAGGAGGCACCACTCTCTGCCCCAATTGGAGGCTGAAGCTGGACAGTGAGGATCCAGGTCTGCACTGTGTGTGTGTGCATGTGTGAGCATGCGTGTGTGTATGTGTATGTATGTGTGTGAGCATGCGTGTATGTATGCGTGTGTCTATGTGTATACATGTGTCTCTGTGTGTGTTTGGGTGTCTGTGTGTGCATGCATGTGTGTCCTGTGTGTGTGTGCACGTCTTTGTGTATGCGTGCACATGCTTCAGAGTCCCCATCTACTGCCCGAAACCTCACTGGTGCCTGCTGCTCCTTGACCTTTGGTGCTTTCCTTCCTGAGTCCCAACTGCTTTCTGACTTCTCACTGTCCTGCACATAAGTGACATTTGATTGTCTGAGTTGTATTCATCTTGGTACTCTGGTGGCTCATCACACAGCACGTGCTCAATAAATACTCGTTGATGCATATATGTGTGAGGGGCACCATGTCAAGGATATGCCCATTTTAAGTGTGAAGAAAACAGGCCTGCCAAGGTGCATGAGTTTCTGAAGCTCACCTGCTAAGTGGGGAAATGCCCTAGACCTGTGTTCCCACCAGAGGTGCTCTTGCCATTAAATCCGTGGGTTTTACTGGGGTCTGAGGAGCCCGGGGGCTCCACGGCAGTGCCCACGTGCTGGTGTAGCACTGAGCAAGGGATGGGTTAGGGGTAACCCCGGACCCCCTGTGTCGCCAGAGAGCTCTAATTCTGTCTGGTGAGTTTTTATCTGCAAAACTGACTCCATTGCTAACCCGAAATCTTAAGACCCCCTATGATGTATGATGCAGCCACCTGAGCCCCCAAAGTGGGGATGTGTCCTGGAGTTGGGCTCTGAGTTCAGCCACAGGTGGAAGAATGCCACCTCCGTGCTAAGCTCTGTCACTGGCGAGGGTCTTTCATTGAGCCCCAGTATTCTGGGTAGTGGCCAGCCCAGGGGAGCAGGTAAGGTCCCCTTGGCCATCTGCAGGTCCTGGACTGGCAGGCTCTGCCTAATGCCGTCTCGGTTTCAGAGTGTCAGGGAAAGCTCGCTCCCACCGACAAACACTCTGATTTTGTCTCAGATTTGTTATTTTCATTGTTATTGATCTTGTTGGTTCTTCCCCACTTTGGTGTCAGGTTCTCTGCTCCCACCCCTATAGAATTAATGATCTATAGACAAACCCTGAAATGGATCTGTAAGGCTGCTCCCTGGGGGCTGGCCACACACAGCCTGAGGAGGCCTGGACGCTGCCTCCTGGGGCCGAGGCTCCTGCCCTTGCCCCAGCCTCAGTGTATGCGACCTCCTTTGTCTGTTTTGACCTCAGATTCCTCCTCTGTGGACAGGGGGTGGGAGGGACGTCACTAGACTCATTAAAATGGTGGAACCCTTTTGTAAAGTAGCCAGCCACCCCTGCTGCATTTTGTAAGATGAGATTTTTGCCACAAGGATTCTATTAAAGTGAGATGTCCTGGGCACCGCTCAGGCAGGGTGTAGGTGTGGGGGCAGAACCGAAGGGAAGAAAAACCCAGACCCAGGGCATTTGGAGCCGTCTGGAAACCCAGAGGAACTCATGCTCCTCCTGGGGTCACTTGAGGGACCGTGGGGACTGTAAGACCCCAGGGTAACTGTTAACTCCCGTCACTTGCTTGGAATCTCTGTAAGGGGGCTCTTCTGAGAGAATAGTGCTCTTGTGTCCTGAAGAGCTAAGGCGGCTTCAAGAGAGGAGGTGCTTATCCTAGAGTCCCTCAGAAAACCTGCTCAGTGTAGATGGTGTCTTGGGCCTCAAGGTCAGGGTGGACGCATGCTGGAGTCCAAGCATCTTTTGAGCCCAGCCACTTCTGGGCACCGCTGGATCCCAGAGAATGATGTCTAATCAAGAAATTTGTGGAAGAATAGATGAATTGGGGGGCAGCAGAGTATAGTGATAAAAGTGTGAACTGGAGTGATGGTTGGGCCACCTTGAGTCTCTCTTGAGATCTCACAAACTCAGTTCCCTCACTTTTAAGGTGAAGATAATAAAAATATCCACCTGGAATTGAAAATAGGAAATCAATAGAGACAATCAAAGAAATCAAAAGTGGTTCTTTAAAAAGATCAGTAAAATTGACAAACCCCAAGTCAGGCCAAGAAAAAAGAGAGAAGGCACAGGTCACTAATATCAGACAAACAAAAGATGGGGCATTTCTATAGTTCCCATGGATATTAAAAAGATAATAACAGAATATTATGAACAACTCTATGCCCACAAATTTGATAACTAGATGAAATGCACCATTTCTTTGAAAGACACAATAGAAACAGATACTCTGAATAGGCCTATGGCTATTAAAGAAATTGAATAAAAAATTAATAACCTTCCAAAGCAGAAAGCACCAGGCCCAGATGGGTTCATTAGTGAATTGCACCAAACATTTAGTGAAGGAATTATACCATTTATTCAAGATCTTTCTCAAAAGATAAAAACAGAGGGATCACTTCCTACGTCATTCTTTTAAAGGTATTGACCTCATAGTGTTGTGGGATTGAGTCAGATGCATGTTTCAAATATTTAGCACAGCCTGGTGGCTATGGGGCATTTAGTAAAAAATTTTCAAAATAAGCTTTATTTTTTAGGCCAGTTTTAGATTTATAGAAAAGTTGTGAAGATCGTACAGAGTCCCTATCCACTCCATTCATTTTCCCCATTGTTAATGTCTTGCATTAGAATGGTGGAATTGTTGTAATTAATGAACCAATATTGATGCATTTTATCATTCACTGAAATCCATACTTTATTCAGATTTCCTTAGTAAAAACTAGAAAAACGTCCTTTTTCTGTTCCAAGATCCTGTCTAGGACACCATATCACATTTAGCTGTCATGTCTCCCTTAGGCTCTTCTAGCTGTGACAGTTTCTCAGATTTCCTTTGTTTCTGATGACCTTGACAGCTGTGAGGCGTCCTGGTCAGGTATTTTGTTGCATGTCCCTCAGTCAGGATTTGTCTGATGTTTTTCTCATGGTTCGACTGGGGTGATGGTTTCTTGGAGGAACCGTGGAAGTGCAGCACTACGCTCATGACATCATTTCAGGGCGCCTGCTCTCCAAGTGACTGAGCTGACGTCACCTTGATCACCTGGCTGAGGTGGCGTTTGCCAGGTGTCTCTGCCATAAAGTTCCTCTTTATCACCCGCCCCCTTCCCCACTGTCCTCTTGGAAGGAAGTGGCTATGCAGCCAGCGCTTGAGGCCCCAGCTCCTTTTTTTTCTTGGTGGGGGCTGGAGACTCTACCCCTTCCGGGCAGAGGGTAATCATTTATTCAGAACATAATTATTCGGAGTTATTCTGCATGGGAAATTTGTCTCTTCTCCCTGTTTATGTATGTTTTCAGTCATTTATTTATATCAATATGGACCCCTGGATTTTGCCTTGGACATTTGGTATGTAATGCTACTTTGTTTTATTTTTCAAATTGCTACAACTTTCGGCCATCTTTCAGTTGTCCCCTGTGTCCTCATGGACTTATCTACGTAAGTGTAGTTTGTTTTGTTTTTAGTATTTCTTTATTTTCTGGCATGTTTGAGTTCCACTTGTACAGTTCCTGCCCCAGGCCCAGAATCAGTCATTTCTCCATGGAGCTCTTGTTCCTTTCACTGGAAGCCAGTATTTAATCTTGTATCCAATATGGTATTAGAAACCAAGGGCTGGTGCACGTAGTTAACCATCACAACTACTGTATGGCCACAGCTTCTCTTGGGTGAACCATTGCATGCACAACTGATTCAGGTGGTTTCCACTCTTTCTGAGACTTTTTATAAAGGAAACTTATATTAATGGGTGAATCCAGGTAGGCTGACTGTGATAGCAACCCCCAAATCTCAGGGACTTCACAGGATAAGAAATATATTAATTGTTCCTTAGTCCAGAGGTGACACATTTTTCCATAAAGGGCCAGACAGTAAATATGTCCAGCTTCATGGGCCACAAGTTCTCTACCTTTGGAGTACGCAAACAGCTGTGCACAGTACATCATCACATGCGCATGGCTGGGTTCCAATAAAACATCAGTTTCAAAGGTGGTGGGCAGGATTTGGCCTACAGGCCATAGTATGCTGACTCCTGTCATCCAGTGCTGTTACTGGGCTGGGGACTTTGCCACAGTCATTTAGGGACCTAGGCTCCTTCTGCCGCACGGTGCCATTATGTTCAAGGCTGGAATCTGCCTCACTGCAGAGGGCAAGTGGACGTGGACGACCACAAGGGAGAAATGTTATGGGCCAGGCCTGGAAGTAGCATCATTTTATGCCACATTCCAGCAGCTCGAGGCCAGTCATATGACCCCCATCTGCAAAGCGCTGGGAGACAGAGGAGGAAAAGGTGGTAGTGAGTCCCTACACAATGGGCACCTGGGATAGGCAGGGCAACAGGCTAGGCGCCACCCCCACAATGAGGCCCCACCCCATGCCAAAGCCCTTTCCATACTGAAGCTCCTCCCACACGCTGAGGCTCCACCCCTACACCGAGGCTTCTCCTAAACACCACACACATAGGCTCCTCCCACAATGGCCTGCTTCTCTTCCTGGGAAGTCCCACTTGAACAAGAGACGTGAATACTTCAATGAACCAGAGCGTCTCTTCTCTTTTTGAATGCCTTTTGCTCCTCTCTCTGTGCCCGGGTGGAAGAGCTGGTGCAGGGTGTAGGTCCATAGGAAAGGTCCCCCTCTCCACCACCCCCAATCCCCTGGCCAGGTTGTCTCCTGCTGATGCTTTAAAAAGGTTCTTTTACAAGGTCTGTGGACAGTTATGCCCTGTTTGTGTCTCTGCCCTGATATATATTCTAGTGTCTATTAAATGCCTAACAAATGAAAGCCCAGAATTTGTAATTAGGCTGGCAAATTATACATAACATTTTTGACTGTTGGGGCAAGGAGCGAGCATGTGTTAATGGTGTTGAACCAAGCCACACCCCCTCCCCTAGTGGGGCTGATTAACCTAAGTTCACTTGGGGCTGTCTGGTCCTCTGCTAATCAGTGAAGTTTCTTACATGGCTCTGTTTGCGTTTACATCCTGACTTGACTCTTAGCCAAGGGCTACTGGCTTTCGTTTCAAATGCCTTTTGTGTTCAGAGAGGGCACCTCTCTGCTTTGTTGAGTCTACAGAGGAAGCTGTCTCCCTGAGTGGGCCGGGAGGAGTTCCCTAAAGAGACAGAGGAGAAACGGTGCTGGGGAGCAGCCAGGGTGCAGAGAGCTCCCTGCAGTCGCCCAGGAGCATGCAGGGTGAAGCCCTCCTCAGTCTGTTCATTAGAAGTCTGCTGTAATTCAGCTAAACAGAACACGGTGCTGTGTCAAGAATCCATAACCTTGAGATTTCCTTGGTCTGTATTGTGTCAGTCTTTCAAAAATGTGATTGGACAGGGAGCTCCCATTCTCAGCAGTAGGAGGCTGCTTGGCTTTGGCTGTGGAGGAGCTCTCCAGGATGGTGGCTGAATAGACAGGTGGAAATAGCCTAGGAATCATGCATCCTTTAAGAGCAGATGGTGCCCTAAGTGAGGAAAACTTGTGCCACAGTCCCTGGGTGTCTTCATGATCAAGGCATGGCATCACAGTGTCCCTCGCGACCACAACTCCCTGGAGGTTGGAAGAATGAATGTCAATATGGATACTGCCTTGACCATAGCCGATGCTCAATTAATGGATTCAGGGAAAAGGGGTCAGTAGCAATTCAAAGTAGTCATAGAACAGTTATGAATGTCTATGTACTAAGTAACACAGGAACTGCCTTTATAAAGCAGAAACACAAAGAAACAAGGAGACTTAGAAAGAAACACACTAATAATGGGAGATTTTAACATACCATACTCAGCACAAGACAGATCACACGGGCAAAAGCATAACAACATAATCAACAAGGCAGATATTGTGGATATATAAATATATATATTAACATACAAATGTATAAATTTGTGCCACCATGATATAGAATATATCTTCTTCTCAACTGCACATGTAACATTTACAGAAATGTGTCATATATTAGGTTACAAAGGAAACTTCAGTAAATTTTATAAAGTAGAAATATAATACTCTGATCACAGTGTACTAGAACTGGACATTATTAACAAAATAAAAAATCAGAAAGACCCTTTCATCTAGAAACCTTAATATTTTTCTATTAAAGAACTCTTAGAAGAAATGGGAAAAACAAATGAAAAAGAAATAATGGTAATGGAAACACTACCATCAGAATTTATGGGATACATTTAAAGCAGTGATCAGAGGAAAACTCACATCCTTAAATACTTTTTTCAATAAAACAAAACATTTTTTAAAAATGAGCTAACTTACAGCTTAGAAAACTAGGAAAATAACCACAAAATAAACTAAAAGAAAGCACAAGAAAGAAAATAGTCAAGATAAAAGTAGAAAATAATGAGGTATAGAACAGAGGACTAATAGATGTAATTAATAACTCAAAAATATAATTTAAACATTAAAAAATGGACAAAACACTAAATGGAGAGAAAACACAAGTATATAAAATAATAAATGACGGGGGACATAACCATTGAAATAAAAGAAATTGAATAAATCATGACGCTATTTTACAGACCACTATAAAAATACACATGAAAACCTAGATAAGATACAGTACTAAAACTGGCTCCATTCAATATATCAAAGCCTAAATAAACCAATTTCCATAAAAGATCTAGAGAATATCATCAAGAAAGTACTCTGCCATAAAAGCACTAGACCTAGATGGTTTCACAGGGGAATTCTACCAAACTTTCAAAGACTAGATATTCCCCATTCTTTATGAATTGTTTCAGAATATTGAAAATAAGGGAATACATTTTAATCTTTTTTTGAAAGCAAGTATAATGTTTGTACCTAAATCTGAAAAAGCAAGCAGAACAAATGAAATTACAAAACAATGTCACTTACAAATATTGAAGCAAGAGTCCTAAACAAATTATTCATAAGCCAAGCCCAACACGACATTAAAAACAAAATCAATGCACCATGACCAAATGACATCTTTTCCAGGAATGCAAGGTTGGTTCAACACGAAGAAATCCATTAATATAATAATAGGCTTCAGGAAAAGAAAATGATATGACTACCTTCATAGATGTTTAAAGCCTTTTATAGAATTCGACACTCATGCCTGATATATCAGTTAAGAAAATAAGAATGGTTGTATACTTCTTAACATGATAAAACATTTTATATGCCTGAATCCTAAAGTCATTATCTTATTTGATGAAAACATTAGAGGTATTTCCACAAAGATCAGGATCAAGGGAAGGATACCCATTACCTCCACTGTTCTTCCACAGTTGTACTGGAAGTATTAGCAGTTAGATAAGAAAAATCAATTAGAGGCATGAGTACTAGAAAAAAGAATCAAACTCTTTTGATTTGCACATGATATGATAATATACTAGGGAAACCCTTAGAGAATCAATGTTAAAAGTAAATCAAACAGTAAAAGAAATTAAGGTAACAGGATAAAAAACGTAACATACAGAAATCAGTAGCTTTCTTACACATAAGTGCCAGTTAGAGGACATAAGCAACAAAGATAGAATACTTAGAAATAAACTTAGCAAGAAATGAGCAAAGCTTATATGAGAAAAAGTTAACACAGTTTTCGAGGACACAAAAGTAGTTTCAAACAAAAAGAAAGATGTTTCTTGTGGGATAGGATGACTTAACATCATAAAAAAGCCAGTTTTTCCAGGCTAATTTATGACTGACACAATCCTAGTGAAAATACCAGTAAGCTTTTTTATGGAGCTGACAACTGATACTTCAGTTCATATGAAAAAGCAAACAAGCAATCACATGAAAAACCCTGAAAAAAAAAAAGCTACTGGGGGCAATAGGTCTACCAGACTAAAATGAACTATAAAGCCTCTATAATGAAACTGGTCTGGCATTGGTGCATGAAGAGACAAAAGAGCAGTAGAATTGAATACAAAATCCAGAAACAGAGCTAACTACATTTGGAGATTTAGTATATGATAAAGGTGGCATCTCACAGCATGGGAGCAGAGATTAATTTTCCAATACATTGTTCTGGGACAACTAGGTAGCCCTTTGGAAAAAGACAAAATCAGTTGTATATCTTACACCCTACGCAAGAGGAGACTCCAAATGGATCTGTGATCTAAATATAAAAAATGAAATCATAAAAGTACTATAGAAAAACACAAGTGAATTTTCCTGTAACATGGGTGTAGGAAAAGGTTTTCTAACTATGATTCAAAATCTAGATTTAGTAAAAGAAAAGGTTGATCAGTTTGATTACAGAAAACTAAACATTTTGACATGGCAAAACAGCAAAAACAAAAAACCCAAACCTCACCATAAGCACAGTCAAAATGCAAATAACACATGGGAGAAAATATTTGCAACATTCATTAGATGTAAAGGTTAATATGCTTATTATACGAAGAACTGTTAAAATTGGGGGAGAGTGGATCCTGAAAGAAAACAGGGCAGAGGACATAGAGAGTTAATTCATAGATACAGAGGACCAATTGCAAGAGGCTGGGGTGGTGGGTGGGAGAAATGGGTGAACTGGATTTCTTCTTAGTTTAAATAAATTGGATTTTAAAAATATAATTCCCATAGAAGACATATGAATGGTCTTTAAACATATGAAAAGGTGTTCAGCTTCACTCATAATTAGAGAAATGCAAATTAAAATGACTCAGGTATCATTTTTCACCTGTCAGATTGGCAAAAATTAAAAAGCTCAACAGCACAGCTGTTGGCAAGGCTGTGGGAAACGGCTGCTCACGTACATTGCTGGAGGGAATGCAAATGGGTACAACTCTGTTAAAGGGAAGTTTGTCGCTATTTATCACAATTATCTATGCGTTTATATTTTGACCCAGAAATCCCACTTCTAAGAGTTAACCCTGAAAATACACCTAGAAAGTATGAACAGACACAAATACTCATGCACAAGATTATTCATTCCAGAATGATTTTTAATTGCAAAATATTGGAAGCAATCTAATGTACAGACATGGTGGAGTGGTTGAATAACCATTGTGCATACACACAACTGAGTACCATGCAACTCTAAGACAGAAGGAGCAAGGTCTCTATGAACCAATGTGGGATGACTTGTGGTATATGCTGCTAAGGGACAAAACCAAAGGGCAGAGAGTGTCTTCATGATGGGTGAGAGCAGATGAACACAAGAGTATTTGGGGGAAGTGACAGAGCATTCTAAAACTGGATGGTGGTGAGAGGTGGACACTATATATTTCTATTAAAACTCACCAGAGTGTACACCTATGTTGAGAGAATTTTATGGTATAAAAATATACCTCAACAAAGCTGTTAAAACAAGACAACATCTTTAGTATGCTACTGTTGTGTAATAGAGAAGGTAAAGTAAGAAAACATATGCATATCTGTGTATTTCAGCAAAAAAGAAATATAGAAAGAGTAAACTGGAATCTAATGAGACTGATTACCTGGGGGGGGGACAGTTGGGACCAGGGTCGTAAGGATGGGAGGATGGGAGTGGGACAGAGGGCAGGACAAGTGAAATCTCCGAGGTACCTTTTTGTATACTTTTGATATTTACAAACATGTCAGCATCTCACGACTTAAGAAAGGAGGGAAGAAGGGAAGAAGGAAGGGAAGGAACAAAGGTGAAAGGCAAAGTCCAGTGTGGAATAAAAACAGGACCACAGTGAATCCAGCTGTATTGCAAACTCATAATAAGCCACACCGGAGGTGAGGACAACTCCCCAAGTGGCTTTTGGACTCAGCATTTTGACCATGTACCCTCAGGCTAATAACAAAAAATAACTAAAAATACATACATTGTTACAGTAACTGGTAGGTTTGCTTTTAAAGAGCAGTAGATTAGCAATTCTGAAATGACTGTCTTCAAGATGGAGGAACACAGACATGTATTGTGAGTGACAGGAGCCAGTTTCCTCCAAACCAGTGAAGGAAGTTACTCATTTAGAAAGGTGGGAGGCTAGAATTAATCCTGGGGTGTGGGACTGCAATTCAAGGCGTGAGCATGAACACATACATGTGTGTATGTAGAGAGAGATCGAGAAATACATGTGAGTGTACTTACGCGACTCAGTCTCCTGAGAGGGTCCGAAGGCCATGACATGCCACTAGCAAACCCAGACCCCAGATCTTATTTTCTAAATACTTTCTCCACTAAAAGACACCACGGATCTTTGGAGATATGATTAACCCCAGGGCCAGGGCAAATGTAGTTCAAGCTGAGCCTGGAGCCATTTGGACCAGAAAGTGCTGAAGGAATGATGGAGATGTAACAAGAAGACGCCAGAGCTGGACTCCCAGGGCTCCAATGTGGGATAACTGAGCACCAAATTAATATAAATAAAGGAGTGGGGAATAAAGACAAGTATTTCCTTATTGTAGATTACCAGTGTAGAAGGAATGTATAAAGTCCCAACATATCTCTCCATAAAACTCTCACTGATTTCAAGGGGGATACTGTCATTTTACAGTGGAGAAATACGGCACACCCAACCTCAATCAAGTGGCCAAAGTAACCTCACTGATAATGGGACCGTCGCCGTCCTGCGCTTCCTGATGTGATGTGCTGAGTACGCAGCATCTGTGGGACTCTTGCCAAAAGAGCAAACCCGAGCCTCATTATGAGGGGACATCAGACAAACCCAAATTGAGGGACTTCTGCAAAATAACTGGCCTGTCCTCTAAGAAAAATGTCAAGGTCGTGTAGGGAAAAGCCCAGAGGAACCGTTCCAGATTAAAGGACACCAAGAGACAGAAAAACTAGGTGTCATTGTGATGTTGGACCAGATCCTGAACCAGAGAAGTTTTTGTTCTTTTCTTTTGCTCTAAAGGGTATTATAGGACAACTGGGGAATATTGAAGGTCTATAGATTACAGTTTTATGTCAATGTTCTGACTTTTAGGAAATACACAATAAAGTATATAGAGGCAAAGGGGCTTTGTTGCTTCCTCTTACCCAGTTCAGAAACAATATGTGTAGATGTGTGTATGTGTTGGGAGGCAGGGAGAGAGTCTGCAAATGAGGTATATATTAACATTTGGGGAATCTGGGTGAAGGATGTACAAGAATGGACTATTTTCGCAAATTTTCCAAAGTCTTCAAGTCTTTAAAAATAAACATCAATAAAAAGGGGTCAGCAACATTCCCTCCCTAGCAGTGCTGGAGGATTAAATGAGATAACGTCTCTAGGTGCTGACGTCTTTTTTGTAGGGCCATGATGGCTGGTAGCCTCCTTTACGGCTCAGCTCTGACACCTGCCCGTGGTGTGGCTGCAAGTTGGGGGTCCCATCATTTTTGGCGGGTGGTCTTCTTGATGGACCTACTTCAGAACGAGCTTCAGTCATTCATCACATAATGTAGTCCCTCATTAGACATCATTCATTGAGACTGAGGCCGCAGTTCCTCGCAGTAAGCCAGCCCCTAAGGAAGGGAAAGAAAGACGCCAAGCAATGCAGTGGGAGAGACGCACACAGCCCTGGGCACGTTTCCCGGCGGGGGTCATCAGGAGCCTCCCTGGGGAGCTGAGGCTGGTGGGCTAGGAGGGAGGATAGAGGTGCTGCCCTGGAACGTGGGATGGGGAGTGCATTTTGTTGTGCAGTAACGCGAGAGTACCTAATGCCACTGAGTCATACGCCTGCAAATGGTTACAAAGGCGTGCGTGGTGTGTATTTTACCACAGTTTTTAAAAAGATGTAGTAATTTGTGTTAGGTCCAGTCCAAACAGCCCTGCATCCGAAGACGTGCGTCAAAGAGGCAGCTCCCACAGACCTCTATGGCAATGAAAATGGAAATAATACGGCCGCCACAAAGGAGTGTGGGCTTCCCCGAGATGCAGAGGGGTCTGGGCAGTCTGGGAGAGAGGCGGGAGCTGGGGCCGGAGGAGCCCTCGCGGTGTTTGAGGTGAGACTGGAAATGACTCCGGTTTGCGGGTGAGAAACAGGACTAGGGTAGGCCTTCCAAATCCGGGAAGCCTGGCTAGTAGCCTCTGGAGATGTTTACACTGGCCCGCGGCGAGACGTGGGACAGCAGGGCGGCGCCGTGTTGGGACAGTCATGTCGGGAAGGGCTGCCCCCTCTCTTCCTTGGCAAGCACAGTCCTTATGTCCGAGCTCATTTTTTTCTTTCTTTCACGAATAATACTAAAAGCAGATGGCATTTTTTTAAAACATCCTTACTTAGCAAAAGAAATACTTGTCAATCCTATATTTGTCTCTCCATTACATTTTTAAAAACTGGATCATAAACTTGAAACATCTGGGAACCTAGGAATTCTAGATTTTCTGAATAGAGTTACATGGCACTTTCCAGTGTAGAAACCGTATTTGTTATGGTTATTAAAAGATATTTTAAACATACAGAAAATTATAGACAATAAGAGGAACATCACCTGCCCTCTGGATGTTGGAAAGCCCACCCTCATTTGCGCCGGCAGTATTATTGCCATTTTCATATTGCCATCGCCATAGACGTCTTTGGGGGCTGCCTCTTGGTGCATCTCTTCCGATGCAGAGATGTTTGGACTGGGCCTAAAACGAACCACTACATCTTTTAAAACACTGTGGTAAAATATACATAGCGCGTGTGCCTCTGTAGCCGTTTGCAGGTGTATGACTCAGTGGCATTACGTACATTCATGTCACTGTACACCCCTCACCTCCATCCGTCTGCAGAACTTTCCTATCTTCCCAAAATGAAACTCTGTCCCTGTTAAATACTAATGGGCCATTTACCATCCCCTGGTCCCTGATACCAGCCCTTCTACTTTCTGCCTCTGTGAATTTGGCTACTCTAGCGTCTCCTGTAAGTGGGCTCATGCTGTATTTGTCCTCTTGGGTCTGACTTATCGCCCTTAGCATATGTCCTCAAGGTTCAAGGCTGTGTCAGAATGTCCTTCCTTTTCAAGGTTGGGTAATTCCATCATGCGTGCGCAGCACATTTTGTTCATCCATTCATCTGCCCCTGGGCATCTGGGTCGCTCCTGCTCTTTGGCTGCTGTGAATAATGCTGCTATGAACGTGGGCATGCAAATATTTGTTCAAGTGCCTGCTTTCAGCTCTTTTGGTGTCCACCCAGAAGTGGGACTCCTGGGTCATGTGGTAATTGTACATTTAATTTTTGAGGACCCACCATACTGTCTTCCACAGCAGCAGCACCGTTTACATTTCTACCAACAGTACACAAAGGTTCCAGTCTTCCCACTTACTATTTTTCTGTTTTTTTCAATAATAGTCGACCTCGCAGGTGTAAAGTAGTATCAAAGCATTACACGGGGAGCTTTATGATTTTATCACCAAGTGCTATGTAGACTGGACTTCCATCCTCTCCCCTGACCCCGCCCCGTCCTTGGCCTCACCCCTCCTCACCGTGACTGTCATGTGCACGAGACCGTACACAGCAGACAAGCCCTTCCTGTGAGGTTTCAAACAGGGGAGCGGTGGAGGAAAGCTCATCAGTCAAGAAAAGGTTAAGTAATGTATGCCACACGCAGACCATGACCAGCCACGCAGCAATTAAAAAGAATGAGTGATGCCTGTGTGTGCTGTCACAGAATGAGGTCCAGGATATATTGTTAAGTGAAAAGAATAGTTAAGCCAGAGAATAATATTAAAACTACATGTGTGAACGGACATGTGTGGAAGTGTACCTGTATTATCTATAATGTGTACAAGGATGTATTATATGCAATGTAAATTATTCCTGTGTATGTATCTGTAACATAAATGACAAGTCATATAAATGCATGTGTGTCTTTTACAAACACACACATAGAAAGCTCTGAAAAAATATGCATGAAGTTGTTGACTATGATTACTTCTGAGAGTGAGTCTGAGGCTAGTGGAGGAGGGGATTTCACTTTTATTCGTTATGCTTCCAGTTGTTTGAGTTTCTTTCTTTTTTTTTTAACAAGAATGTATTCTGTAATTAAAAAAATATGGTAAGTCTTATGTGCAAGGCATGGAGCTCAAGCCATCCATCGTGGTATCACGCGTGTCTCAGATGCACACCGTAGGGAGTTACTATTGCTCACGTGCTCACTGAGAGCCAGATTCCATACCAGGCACTTTAAATGCGTTTATACTCATAACCCCAGCAAAGCGCATGATGAAGGAGGTGGTCCACATTTTACGGATGTGGAAATAAGCTCAGAGAGGTGAAGTCTCTCACTTAAAAGTCACACAGCTGGGGAGTGGTGCATTTTAATGACAAGACAACTTCCTTCTGGACAGGTGCACAGGTAATTTTAAAACTCTGCCTTTTAACATGAGGTGCTTCACTGTTTGCAAGATTCAAGGACCATTAAGGTCTGACTTTTTTTTTTTTTTTTTTGGCTTGACTTCATTTGAACGCAGTTCGGTCTATAGGAGTGCTTGGCCATGGGGAGGGTGCTGGAACTTGTCCGCGGTCTCCATCAGAAATGAAAGCTTCTGTGTTTCAATTTTAAATTAAAAAAAATTTTTAGGTAGGGCACCTCATAGCTTTGTTCTGAAGCCTAAATGTGAAGGAGACTTGACAGATTATTCTAAAGTTTCTCCTACAGTCTCTAATTCTGGGTACAAGTGACCCATTAATTTACCTTTGCCTAAGTGCCACGTGTAAATTGTTCCTAAGAGCCTAGGTGGTGGGCATGGTGTCCCACCACACACCATCTTATCAATAATTGTGCAATTTTCAGAAGCATTATTTCTTTACCTCACAAATCATTCTTTTCTTTGAAGGAGAATTTCTAGGGTGGCACCACGCCCTCTGCACCTAAATGAGCAGCTTCTGAAACAAAGATTTCCAAGTACATCATTTTGTTAAACTCTTAAAACTGTTAAATTAATAAAATCAGTTTAACAGAACCCTGATTAGTTCGAAATTGCTTTAAATTTGGTCATTAAGTTTCAGGGAACATGTAATTTTCTCCACATCTGGTACAGCTGCAAGGCACGAGGGATGAGGACAGAAGTGGTGATAACAAATGCAAAGGATGGCGGGGAAACACTTTGTCATTGACAGTTTCTGCACCGTTAGTTTGCAACCCCCAGGATTAAGCTTCCTGGCAAAACATTAGGCTCTATGTTATTTCTCCAAGAACGTTCTCTTCCCGTGGCGAGGACGGTACAGAACAGCTGGGCGTCAAGGCAGCTGGGCTCATTTTCTGAGAGCCCTGGGAACTCGCTCTGTCACCCTGGACGTGAGTTTCTGCCTCTCTGTGCCTCAATATCCCACTCTGTGAAATGGGCTGATGCCCACAATGCCCCTCATGTTTCAGGGCCTGGTGGGGGAGTAGTGCCATCTTTTCTAGGAGCTATTCGGGAAGACCCGCGGTGCGATATCTGGATAGTCACGTGTCAGTGTGCACGCCCCTGTCTTCCTTGCCACTTGACCTCCTGGCTCCTGGGCTCTTTGGGTCCGTGTTCAGGCCCAGATCTGTAAGACACTGACAGGGAGGGTGGATGAGTGTTAGCAGCCAGCCCCTTTATCTGCATCTTCCTCCACGCTGGACTAAGATTCGACAGGCTCTGGGAGCTCACTTTGTGTTATGTAGCTGTCTCACCTGGCCGAGGGCCTTGGCACTTTGCTTTCAGCTGGGGTGGCACCACTTTATTCACGGGTGGCTGCAACCTCTGGGGGCTTTTGTATTTTCTCATCGAGGGACATGCCAGTACTTTGTGGGCAAATCCCAAGAGGAGAGGAGGCTGGAGTCAGACAGCCCAGCCGCGGACACACAGTCATTGCAGAAAGGGCTGCCCGGACGCTCCTGTTGGGGATTCTTGACTTAGAGCTAGCACCTGAGCCAGAGGCGACTCAGATGCACCCGCTGTGTTTGTGGCTATGGCCGTGTGTTGAGGTGAGTGTACCCGGCGGGAGCAGTGGTGATCCCCTGGAGACCAGGTCTGGGGTGCTCGCTCCCTGCCAGGAGGGTGCAGGACCTCTCCGAGGGCTGTGGCCTCTTAACAACCCTTCCGGGCGAGGCACACCACGAAGAAGTGAGGCATCGTGGGGTCATGTGACTCGCCAAGAGCTACATCTTGAGTCCTTGGGAGGGCTGAGGTCTGAACCCAGGAGTGCTTAATGAATGCAGACTCCCCAGAGGGAGGAGGAGCCGAGTGCGAGGGGGTCTGTGCTGGGCAGGCATTAGACCGAGGCCCCAGATCACCTGCTGACAGCCCCGTGCGGGTCCCTCGTTGATCTCGTTGAGCCCAGAGAGCTTGGCCCAGCAGCATCGGGGGGCTCCGTTCCAGGCAACAGATCCCCCACAGGCACCAGAAGTTTTTGAAGAGTCCTGCATCTTCCGCTGGTCCTTTAAAACGGTCATGTGTTCTCTCTCGAGAATGTGCCATTTTTCCAGTCACCTGTCTCCCCTGGAAGCCAAGCGCCTTCTGGAATTTATGGTACTGAAGTAGGTTACTGGAGCCCAGTTGCCTCTGTTTCTCAAACACTGTTGACGTTTCTGATAATAGTAGATGAGTTCTGTGGAAGTTCAGCTGTCGGAGGAGGGGGTGGTTTAGTAAGCGTAGGAAGGACACAGACCCTGGGGACACCAGTCCCACCCATGGGTGCCCACCTGAGGGAGGATGGCTCTGAAGCTTGGGCCCAAGGGCCGGGAGCTCTCCTGAGCACCCCACCGCATGATGGCATGCAGGCGTTTCCGATGCCCAGGATTCTGTAAGTGTGCAGTGCGAAAGAATGTGAGGTTTGGAAAATTATGTTTTCTGGGTGCTTCTTCAGGTTTTCGGGTAGGTTTTACAGAGGAGGCTGACCATGTGAAACTGTCACCAGCTGTCGGATTTCCATTAGTGATTTCCACAGTCTCTGATGCTGAAATGACAGGACCCTTGAAGACAGCCACAGAACAAGTGGTAACCTGTATTTTATTCAGGATCTTTCCTGCTCTCAGCACCAAATCTCATCGATATGTAGATAGATACACACGAATGGAAGCATTATGTGTGTATACTTATGCATACATGTGGCCTAAATGTAAAGGATGCATTTTAAATAAAGAATTGTACCTAATAGTATCAAGTATTTTTAGCTCATGAAATGTACTCTTTAGAAGCAGGACGTGGAAATGAATTGAAAATACTTTTACTAAATTCCTTCCCCTGGCAGGCTCCTTCTCTTCTCAGTATCTGGTCAAAATATGGCTACCTTTGTGGTAAGTCAGTTTAAAAAAAGCAGGCCTGTCTTCCAAAAGCATGGCAAAGTTTTCTAGTTGATGTTTCTTGATACTTTCTGGTATTCTAGAATTCACTAGCTTTGACTCTAGTTGGAAAAGATCTATATGGAGGATATATCTGGACAGGTATTGAATATACTAAACTGTATTTGAATAGTTATAGGTAGGATTATTTTTTTTTATGGTGCTGTTCCTTAAATCATTGAATAAGGCCCTATCATTTCTCCAAAAGATATACGAGCACTGTCTTTCAGCATATAGATCATTTTTGCCTCTGAGAGAAATCGCAACTTAAAAATGATTTCTACAGGTGATCTTCTACATACATTTGTTATTGTGGTGAGCATTATATCCTGCTGTTTTACAGCAATGCTTGGAGGATTTCTTCTCGAAATAGCTCTTTATTTGTGGAAAACTGAATGGGGAGAGATCTGGGAAGAGAATTTGCTCTATCTCATCTGCCTGGAGCCCAGTAAGGATGGCTGGAGGTCCGAGTGGCCCCCAGCCTGCCCCCACCTTTCCTGAGCTCTTGTGCAGTGGCTCCAGGCTATGAGAAATATTTCTCCTCTCTTCTGCTGAGAGTCTCAGAATCCTGTGCTTTTACTTTCCACTTACGCCTCTAAGGCCTCCTTCCCTCCCTCCCTGCTTTTTCCTTGTCAGTTTGAAGAGCTCTCTTTCTATTCCTAGTAGTTACCTAGATAACGGCCATTTGTTTTGAAGATTGATTCTGATAAAAAGTGTATTAGGCATCTCAAGGGCTAAAATGTGGCAAACTGTCAGACTTTTCAGAGTAGAAAGATGCCTGCTGGCCAGGCAGAAATGTTCTTGGTTTTATGGTGAAAACAAACCAACCAGCCCATCCCCAAATGGTCAAGGGCTGCTGTGCCCGGCACACATGAGAGAAGCGTTGGTAGTTTTGTCGCCATTGGTGCCCTCCACCTTCTGGGCACATGAAGAACAGGCTTCCCCTTCCTAAGGGCTTTTGATGTTTAGGGTGATCATATCATGTGGTTTGGCCAGTGAAATGGGAATGGAAGTGACCCGTGTCACTTCAAAGCACATTAAGATGTAGAAATGAGCTTCCACTGGCTCGGTTCTGTGAGTGAGGGTGATACACAGCAGAGCCCCCTGCTTAGCTAGAATGGCTGTGTGGTGTGAGCAAGATACAATAAACCTTTATTGTTATTACAGCAGAGGCTGACCTACCCTGACTGATGCAGGTAGATCAACGCGTGTGACGCTGACTGGAGAACGCTTTCACTGTGCGCGTTGTACTCATGCTCATCTACATGCTGTAGATAAGTCTGATCTCCTGAGGCAGCTGGCTTACTAATAGGTGAACATATAGGCAATCATTGTCCACAAACAAAGGCAGAGGAAGGTCTGATTAAGAGTGAGTGTGTGACTCAGAACCCAAGAATGGACTAACAGTTGCCAAAGGGAAAGGGACTGGGGAGGATGGGTGGGAAGGGAGGGATAAGGGGGAAAAAGGGCATTACAATTAGCACACATAATGTAGCGGGGGTGGGGGTGGGGTGGGGGATACGGGGAAGGCAGTATAACACAGAGAAGACCAGTAGTGATTCTATAACATCCTTCTATGCTGACGGACAGTGACTGCAATGGGGTATAAGGTGGGGACTTGATAATAGGGGGAATCTAGTAACCATAATGTTGCTCATGTAATTGTATATTAATAATAGCGAAATAAAAATAAGAGTGAGTGAGTGTGTGTGTGTGTGTGTGTGTGTGTGTGTGTGTGTGAAGAAACATAGTTAGAGACCTATCTGCCTGCTCCACAGAGCTCCCCATGGGCGGATGGATGGGCCACTCAGCAGAAAAGAGGGGACGGCAGTGTTCAGCGCAGCTGGAGGAAATCACTCTAACCAGGCTTCGGTGCACTAGCAGATATTGAAGTGATTTATATGAAAACAGTTTAAAGCATTTACTAGCTGTAAGAACTAATTTCCAATAAATCAGACATGATTCCCTTTGGAACCAGAAATAAATGAGGGCAAAAGAAATCGCCAAGGGTTGTTGAGCAATAAAGAGATGGGTTCTAGATATCTTAAAATGATATTTAAATGGACAAAGTTGATTTAACTGTCTTTTTTCATGTCTAGGAGTAAGATTTAAGTTGCTAGCATGTCATTATAACCAGGAATTATTCACCAGGAGACTTTCAGCATTTCATGCACATTCCACTGAATGGCAATTTTAATATTCCAGTTTCAGTCCTAAGTTGTAATGAAAAGGCATTAATTGCTTGGTTCCCTGCAAAGTCCATAAAAAAAGTGTTTCTAGAAAAAGTTCAAATTTGGTACACGAGGCAGAACTTTCATTATCTAATTTTAGTCATTTTTTCTAATTAAAACATTTAAATGAATATATATTTTATTACTTTCAAGTCCATAAGCACCTATTATTCACATACCGATAGTCTGGCATTGTGCCGCGTGCCTTGGAGAATACAGAAATCACAGAATATATATGTGGTTCTTGAACTCCAGAAGTGTAAATTTCATGGGGAGATTAAGCTGTGCAGTCATCTGAGAACTCTGAAGTAGCACGTGGATATGTGTCAGGTGAGGACAGAGGTCACAGGGGAGCTGGCGTCTGCAGACATAGCTTCAGAAAGGAGGGAGACATGGGGTCCAGAAGCACTGGCTTGGCTTGGCCAGGGTGAGGAGGAGTCCCTCTCTGGGATGGGCAAGAGCTGTGGCCAGAACGGACACAGGAAGGAATATTGGGGTTCCCAAAGACATGGAGAGGCTCTCCCGGCAGTTCAGGCTGGGCTCTGAAATGTCCGATTCTGTCAGATGAGAGCATCCCTCATGCCAAGTTTTAGCATTGATTTCCTGGGATTTGAGAGGTGACTGGACTTTTTAGGAACCAGAGAGTGGAATGTTCTGGGGGAGGAGGAAAGAGGAAAGGGGAGGGAGGTACAGGGACACTTGCCCTATTGACCCCCGAGCGGGCCTGAATATGCCCTCCTCTCTTGCTGAATTCTCCCAACGCCAGGGATTCTTTCCTGCATTTCCACAGCTGACGAGGTAGACTTCCAGAGGCTGGCAGTCTTGCCCAAAGTCACTTGGCCAGAGGCTGCAGAGTGGAACCCTGGCCACGTCCCTTTCAGGATACCGAGGGCATCCCAAAGAGTAGCAGGCCAAGGCCCATCTTGGATGTTGGGGTGCCCCAAACCCAGGAACCCAGTTTCTGCCCTTGCTCTTCTCTCGCATGAAGGGTAGACTTGTTCAAGCGTGTGGGCCTCCTGGATGACCCCTGCTCAGCCCTCTTAGCAGGGCCTGGACTCTCAGGTGCTGACCCTGCCCTTGGGGACCCCCGACAGAGCATCTCCTAACAGTTTGCACCCCAGGCACCTCCTCCACCACCATGCCCGTCCTGGCCCTGACTCCTGGGAAGAGGTCATGGAAGAGCCTGTTTGCCGAGGCAGGCGTTGGCCCAGCCTCCATCCCAGTGTACCCCATGGATTGCAGCTATGAGTGCATGACAAGGCTTCAGGAACTTGTCACTTTCCTGTCACGGATTTGCTCTGAAAGCCTCCAGCACTTCCCACATCACCCCGAGCAAAACGTGCAGCTGTCCAGGACCCGACACTAACAGTCTGATTACCACCCACCCCACTGGCCATGCGGGCTGCGGCTTCTGGGATGCACCAGGAGGCCGGAGGCAGGCTTGGCCTGGGACCCTTTCTTTGCTGTTGGTGCAGGCTGGAACCCCCTTCCCCCAAACCCAGATCCCTCATTCCCTGATTTTTTGCCCCAAAGTTCTTCTGGAAGGATTCTGTAGATTTTTCCACTTCTCCCCCTCATAGCTGAGAGTACTGTATGGCTCAAGGTAGGCACTCTCTCCATTCTGCCAACTGGCTCCGCACTCAGGGTTGCTCAGGGGCGGGTAGCAGCCTGTCCCCAGCACTGCTGTGGGACTTGGCTTCCAGCCAGCACCCGTCCTCTGCCTGGGCTGGGCTTCCTGCCTGGATAGGCCTTCTCCAGCCTGACAGTCAGGGAAGCCCAAGGTGGTCAGTGGGGTGTTACAGGCCAGGAGGACCAGGGGTGATTCAGGCAGTTGCTCCCTGTGCGTGGTGATGGTGTCAGCTCCACATCGGGGAGGAGAGCACCCTGCTGGCTCAGCGTCCCTGGGAGTGACTGCCCCGTAGGTGGTAGTGGGAACCCACACTCTTTCCCAGACCTGGCATCCCCCCGCCAGCTCCTCACTGAGGCCAGGAAGCCATCTGCCCCTGCAGCCCCCCACACCCCCACTCCTGGGGCAGCCTTCCCCTCCCCATCGTGTGCAAAAGGGTCCAGCTGCTGTCTGCTAAGACATCTTCCTTTCCGCTAAGGCAAGCGACCTGTACACGATGCTCTCTCCCCTTGGCCTCTTCCTCCAGGGCTCTCATCCCCTGTGTGCAGTGAGGATTTCTCAGTGCTGTTGAGATATACCCAAGCACGCAAGGGAGCTGGCTGCTCTGTAAAATCTTGCACCATTACAGAAAGGAAGGGGTGAATGGATGAAGGGGGAAGTGGGTTTTTTAATTTAAAAATTAGTATTCAGTATTTTAGTTATGGAAAAATACACGGCCCCATGCCACTATTAGCTTGAGAAACGAAACAGCTATTGTATGCTCCACTCCACCCTTCCCAGAGGGTGCACTATTGTCTGGACTTTTGCTACATATATGCTTGTTCTTAAACAAGGAATAATTTCCTTTCACATGTTTTTAAACTTTGTATAAATCAATGTACTGCAAACACATTTTTAATTAATTTTTAAAATTTTAAACAATTTCCAAATATTGAAAAGTTACAAAAATTAGTACTAATATCACTTGTATATCATTCTCTAGATTCACAGTTAACATTTTACAATATATGCTTAATCATTTTCTCTCTTTGTACACACACACACACACACGTGACATAGTATATATATGTAACATGTTAATTTTCTTTTGCAACGTTATTGGTAAATTATAAACATGATACTCCTTTACCTCTAAATACTTGAGTGTACCTTTCCTAAGAATGTACAAGGATATTCTTTTACATAAGCACAGTACAAGCATCAAAATCAGGAAACAGCACTGAGGTGATGCTATTATCTAACCCTCAGAGCTTATTGAAATTTTATCAGTTGTCCCACTGAGGTTCTTTATGGCGAAACAAATGCTGCCTTGGGCTTGTCCAGGACCTGGTCCAGGACGGTGGTTGGGTCCCGTCGCCGTGCTTCTGTAACTTCTTCCCTCCTGGAATGGTTCCTTAGTTCCTTTTTTTTCATTCTTGCGTTTGGCATGTTTTGAAAGCATAGGCCTGAGAGTTTGCAGAGGCCCCTTTAGTCCTAGTTTTCTGATGTTTCCTCATGGTGAGATTAGGTTCACAGTGTTGCCCCAAATACTGCAGAGATAGTGTTGTATCCTCTGTGCATCTCACAGGGTTTCATGGGTCTCTGTTTCATTGCTGGTGACGTTATCTGACTGCTCAAGTGAGGTAGTATCTGCCAGTCTCTCTGCTGTAAAACTGCTATTTTCCTTTTTGTAATTAGTAGGTGTCTTGTGTGGTGGTTCTTGGGGACTATATAAATACCTTGTTTCTCATCAAACTTAAAATTAAAAAAAAAAGTTTAAGTCAACTTTATTGTGATACAACACACACTCTACAGTTCACCCAGGTAAAGTGTACAATTCAGTGGCTTTTAGTATGTCCACGGAATTGCACCCCCGCTCATTTTCAACATTTCATCACCTCAGTAAGAAACCCTGTATCGTTTAGCTCTCAGCCCACTCCCTACCCCTCAGCCCTGTGCACCCACAGATCCACTCTCAGTCTATAGATTCCTCTTTTCCAGACTTTCACGTGAATGAAATCACCTAATATGTGAACTTTCATGACTAGCTTTTCACTCAGCATGATATTGTCAGTGTTCATTTAAAAAGTCACTACATGCTTCAGGACTCCATTCCTTTGGGTGGCTGAATACTGTTCCACCCTACATTTTATTTTTCTCCTCGTCTATTGATGGGCATTTGGGTTGTTTCCACCTTTAGGCTATGATGAATGATAATGCTATAAACATTTGTGTACAATTTTTTTGTGAAGACATATCTTCACCTCTCTTGGGTATATACCTGGTAGTGAAATTGCTGGGTCATGTGGTAACTGTTTAATGTTTGACAAACGTCCAGGTACAGACTGTTTTCCAAAGTCGCAGCACCATTTTACATTCCCGCCAACAGTGTATGAGGATTCCAATTTCTCTATCAACACTTGCTAATATCTGACTTACAGATTCTAGGCCTCACAGTGGGTGGGAAGTGGTATTTCACTGAGGTTTCCTGATGACTAATGTTGTATATATTATATATTATATATCTTCCATTTGTATCTATATTCCTTGGAGAAATATACATTCAGATCCTTTGCCTATTTTTTAATTGGGCTCCTTGTCTTTTTATTATTATTGTTGTCTATTTTTTATTGTAAGAGTTCTTTATATATTTCAGATACAAGTCTTTTATCAAGTATGTGGTTTTCAAATATTTTCTACCATCCCATGGGGTGTCTTTTCACTTTTTTGATGATGTCATTTGAAGCACAAAGTTTTTGAATTTTGATGGAGTCCAGTTTATCTATTTTTTTCTTTTGTTGCTCATGCTCTTGGTGTCATAACGAAGAATGCTTTGCTGAATTCAAGGTCATGAAGATTTACTTCTATGTGTTCTTCTGAGAATCTTATTGTTTTGCTATTACATTTAGGTCTTTGATTCGCCTGTTTTGAGTTAAGTTTTGTATGTGGAAGTAAGGGTCTAATTTTATTCTATTGCATGGAGCAATCCAGTTGTCCTAGAACATTTGTTGAAAAGACTATTCTTCCCTGATTCAATGGCCTTGACACTCTTTAGGAAATCAATTGACAATAGATGAGTGCGTTTATTTTTGGATTCTTAATTCTACGCTATTGATCTATATTGTCTGTCTTTGTACTAGTGCCACAGTCTTGATTATTTTTGCTTTGTAGTAAATTTTGAATTTAGGATGTGTGAGTCCTCCTACTTTGTTCTTTTTTTAGGATTGTTTTATCTATTCTCTGTCTTTGCAATTCCATATGAATTTTAGAATCAAGTTGCCAATATCTACAAACAAGTTAGATGGGATTCTGATAGGGAGTGTGTTGAATCTGCAGGGCAGTTTGGAGAGTATTGTCATCTTATTATTAAGTCTTCTGATCCATGAACATTGATATTTTTCCATTTATTTAGGTCTTTAATAATGTTTTGTAGTTTTTACACTGTAGTTTTGTACTCCCTTGTTAAAATTATTCCTAAGTATTTGATTCTTTTTTTGAGCTGTTATAAAGGGAATTGTTTTGTTAATTTAATTTTCAGATTGTTCATTGTAAGCATACACAAGCACAACTGATTTTTCTTTCTTGACCTTGTATCCTGCAACTTTGTTAACTTGTTCATTAATTCTAGTTTTTTACTGAATCTCTATATAAGATCATTTAATCTGCAATAGAGGTTGTTTTATTTCTTCATTTCCAATATAGATGCCTTTTGTTTCTTTTTCTTGCCTAGTTGCTTTGGCTAGGACTCCCAGTACAATGGTGAATAGAAGTGGTAAGAGCAGACATCCTTGCTTTGTTCTCAATCTTATGGAGAAAGCCCCCTGTCTTTCACCATTAAGTATGGTGTTAATTATGGATTTTTTGTAGATGCCCCTTACCAGGTTGAGGAAGTTCCCTCCTAGTTTGTTGAGTGTTTTATCATGAAAAGGTGTTGGATTTTGTTAAATGTTTTTCTGTCTTTATTGAAATGATCATGTGATTTTTGTTTTTTAGTCTGTTTATATGATGTATTACTTGGTTGACTTTCAGATTCTGAACCAATCTTGAATTCCTATTATAATTCTCACTTGGTTGTGGTGTATGATTCTTTTTATACAGTAGTTCCCACAGGGGATACATTCCAAGACCCTCCGTGGATGCCTGAAACTGTGGATTGCATTGAACCCTATATATACTGTGCTTTTTCCTATATGTACATACCTGTGATAAAGGTATAAATTAGGCACAGTAAGAGATTAGCGACAATAACTAATAGTAACATAGAACATTGATAACAATATACTGGAATAAAAGTTATGTGAATGTGATCTCTCTCCCCCTCAAAATATCTTATACTATACCCACTCTTCTGATGATGGTCATGATGAGAGATGATAAAATGCCTCCGTGGTGAGAAGAAGTGAGGGGGATGCCATAGGCACTGTGATGTAGTGTTAGGCTACTGGGACTGACGTCAGAAGGAGGCTCCTCCACTTCCGAGCCATGGCTGACGATGGGCCACTGAAACCACGGGATGCAGAACTGTGGCTGACAGGGGGCTGCTGTATGTTGCTGGATTCAATTTGCTAATGTGTTATTAAGAATTTTTGTATGAATACTCATAAGAGGTATTGGCAAATAGTTATCCTTTCTTGTGATATTTTGACTGGTGTTGGTATCAGGTTGATACTAGTTTTATAAAGTGAGTTGGGAAGTGTTCTCTTAAAATTTTTGGGAGAGTTTGTGAAAATTTTAAAGGATTCATTATTCATTAAGTGTTGGTAGAATTCAGCAGTGAAGCCATCTTGTCATGGGATTTTCTTTGTGGGTAATTTTTTTATTACTAATTTAGTCTCTTTACTTTTTATAGATAAATTCATTCAGATTGTCTATTGCTTTTTGAGTCAGTTTTAGTAGTTTGTGTCTTTCTAGAAGTTTGTCCATTACATCTGTTATCTAATTTGTCGGTGTGCAGTCGCTCATAGTATTTCCTTTATGGTCCTCTTTATTCTGTAAGATCATAGCTCCCTCTGTGAGTTCTGACTCTAGCAATTTAAGTCTTTTCTCTTCCTTTTCTTGTCACTATAGCTAAAGATCTGTCAATTTTGTTCTTTTCAAGGAACCAGGGCTTCCTTTAATTGATTTTACGTATGTTTTTCTGTTCTCTATTTCATTAATTTCCACTGTAATGCTTATTACTTCCTTGCTTCTCCTTGCTTTTAGGGTTACTTCGCTCTTCTTTTTCTAGTCCTAAGATGGAAGATTAGGTTATTGTTCTGCAATTTTTTTTCTTTCATATATTCCCCTCTAAGCACTATTTTTGCTGCTTCCTGTAAGTTTGGGTATCTTGTGTTTTCATTATCATTCATTTCCATACATTTTCTGATTTCCCATTTTCTTCTTTAACCCATTGGTTGTTTAAGGAGTGTCTTGTATAATTTACACATATTTGTAAGTCCCCCCCCCAAACTTTTTTTTTTTTTTTTTTTTTGCTATTGACTTCTAACCTCATTTCATTGTGGGTGGAGAACATACTTTGTATTCTTTCAATCCTTTTGTATTTAGTGAGGTTTGTTTTATGACCTAGCATATGGTCTATCCTAGAGAATGTTCCTTGTGACCTTGAGAAGAATGTATATTCTGTTGTTGGCAGGGTGTTCTACAGATGCCTGTTAGGTCAGTTGGTTTAGAGTTTTATCCAGGTCTTCCGTTTCCTTGTTGATATTCTGTCTGGTTGTTCTATCCATTATTGGAAGAAGGATATTGAAGTGTCCAAATACTACTGTAGAACTGTCTGTTTCTACCTTCATTTTTGTGCCTTTTTTTCTTCATATATTTGGCACTCTGTTATTAGGTGTATATATGTGTATAGTTGTTATATTTCCTGATGCACTGACCCTTGTATCATTATGAAATATTCCTCCTTATCCTTAGGAACATTCTTTGTTTAAAGTCTATTTTGTCTGATATCAGTATAGCTACTCCAACATTTTTGTGGTGAATGTTTGCATGATGTATTTTGTCCAGCCTTTTATTTTCAATCTTTTTGTATCTTTGAACCTGAAATGTGTCTCATGTGCAACACATTTTTATTTTATGTAGTCATATTTATTAATCTTTTCTTTTGCTGCATCTGTATTTTTGAATCATCATAATAAAATCTTTCCTTATACTCAGGTTATAAAGAAATTCACCCATGTTTTCTTGTAGTTCCATGAAACTGTAAGAAACTACATGAAACTACAGTGAAAATGGTTTCATTTTTTACATGTACATCTTTGATTCATCTGAAATTTATTTGTGTGTTTGATAAGATAATTGGCTGTAACTTTATGTTTTTCCAAACTGTTAGCCAGTTGTCCCAGCAACATTTATCAGAAAGCCTCCCTTTGCCTCTGATTTGAAAGGCTACCTTTATCATATAAAACATTTCCAACTATAACTGAATCTATATCTGAACTTCCTCTTCCACTCCACTTCTCTGTCTATTCATATGCCAGGGCCACAGTGTTTTCATAATGGGGTATTTTTAATGTCTGGAAGGGCTTAGTCCCCCCTTGAGGCTTTTCTTTCTCAATGTTTTCCTGGCTATTCTTGAAGATTTATTTTTCCGTATGAACTGTAGTAGCAGTTTGTATAGCTCCATAAAACTGCATTGAGTGAAAATTAGCTTAGGGAGAACTGGCGCTGTATGATGTTGGATTGTCCCACTCAAGAACAAATTATGTCTTCTCATTTGTTCAAGAACACTTTTGTTTTAGTTTTAAAAAGTTTCCTCGTAGTGGTTTTGCATATCTCTGTTTATTCCTCCATATTTTACCTCATCATTTTAACTGGGATTTTTTTCTCTCGTATTTATTTCTGAATGTCTCTTTTATACTCTTCCACTTTGCTGTATCTTTTTATTTGTTTGTTTGAGTTATAAATGTGTGTGTGTTTTTTTTTTTGCCAGCATATTTTCATGAGATTCATCTCTGTGGATGCTTATAGCTCTAGTTCATTTTCACTGCTGTATTCTATTCCATTGTGTGAATGTACCACAATCTGCTTGTCTGTTCATATGTGAATGGACATTTTGATTGTTTTCTATTTGTCAAAATTGCCAAGTAGTTTTCCAGACTCATTCTTTCAATTCTTACTCTCATCTGTAGCACATGACTCCCTGTTGCTTCACGGTTTTGCTGGCATTAGCTATTGTAATCCTTCAATTCGGTCAGTATGACAGGTAGCAAATGGTGCTGTGACATGGTTTTAATGACTGTACTTACGTTCTTCGTTCTAAATCACACACCTCCATGCCTGCTTCCTCTCAGTACCTCCCTGTTACTCAGAAACGTGTGTAGCTGCTGATAGGAATTGGGAAATACAATGTGTCCTTCATAACCCCCAGAGAGGGAAAGACACTTTCATGATAATTAAACGTACCCTTTATTAGATGAGGAATGCTCAGTCTCAGGTGAGGCCTCCTGTGGGGCTTCTTTGCTGGGTCATTGGCATTTATTGCTATTATATAATTATCAGCAGCCAGCATTCATTGAGTAACAACTTGTATCTGGCACTTTGCTAGGCTCTGTATAGGGCTTAGTGATGAATTAGACCCAGTTCCCACCCTCAAGGAGCTTACAACCTAATTGGGAAAGAAGACCCATTTACACTAGGAGATAGATAATACCAACAATACCCCACAAGGATATTAAGTACCAGGTGGCTGATACAGACAGGATGGTCTACATGACACGAATGTAAAAAGAAAAGGGCATATCTCTTCCTTCATATTAAATTACAAATTCAGGAGGAAAAGCTGTCATTGAAATTTTCTTCTTGTTTTAAACAGGCTAAATTCATCATGGAAAAATGTATGCACTATCTACAATATCTTCTCTGTCTTTCCAACCTGCACAATCACCGGCAACTTAAATTTTATCTTTGAGCTGAGTTCCACCTCTAGTGGGTAGATCTAGGGTCACCTTATTCCTAGGTGGGCAGATGTCAGGAACCTGTGCCTGAGACCTGGTGGCTGGCCTGTTTGTGGCCTAGCACCAGGGCCTCTCCCTTCTCACGGCCAGATGACCGGCTCTGCGGTTCTCCCCGCGCTGCAGTTTGCACTGAGCTCGTGCGACCTCCGAGATTGGAGGCCTGCCCTGATCTCCAGAGCCCTCCCGAGAGCAGTGCTTTTCCCTTCCCCGGGGTGTCTGGGGCCTGCTACCTCTCCTGGGCTTCGCAGTGCCAAGTGCCCACACACCCCGGGTCCAGCATTTCATCAATTAGTGACTCCTTCATTCTGCCGCCGGCCAAAATCGGGCGTATGAGTAAGGTCCGGTCACAGCATATGGGTAACGAGTTTGCATGCTCATCAAGGGCCACCTCGTGCATTTGACATAAGGGTGACATGTCCCTTCAGAGGTGGAGGCCTCTCTCCCCACCACCTGGTCCTCTTGTGACCAGTGGTGCCCCCCGAGGCAGCTGGGCCATACTGTAGGTGGAGACTGTGTTCATGCCAAGCAGGCTCTTCGGAGAAGCCAGTGGGCTTGCTCAGGCATCTTGTCCACAGCCTTGACCTCACTAGGTCCACTTTCCGGCCTCCCAGCAGACTGGCCCAGGCTCACACTAGCTGGCTTGTTCTTTTACCCACTTGTTCATTTATTTGTTCATTTGTTGAACATACCTCATGGGCTTCACTGGAAGTTCTACAATTATCCCATCAGCCAAAATGCACACACATGCCAAGAGCCTCTCCTTTCGCCCATGGTGCACTGGGTGTCCGAGCTTCTGAGAGTCTGTGGAGTTGTTGCCAGAACTTTACCTGTCTGTCTAGCCCCGTGCAAGGTGATGTGAAGGCTGCTCAGGGCAGGGTCTTGACTCTTGAAAACCACCGGGTTCTGTTGAGAGTGCAGACCAGGCTAGCCCACAGGAAGTAACGTGAACAAGTGCATCCTGGTGTTTTGCAGTTGTGGTTTGGACGGGAGGGACTGAAACTGCTCAATGTTCACTGAGGGCTGGATTGTTTTAGGATCACCTCCTAAAACTTGAGCTGAGCCCTGAAGGATGGGTAAACTGTAGACAGACTCTGGGGAATGGCATTATATGGGGAGAATGACTTAAGTGAGCTTAGAATGAGCACGGTGGGTTCTAGGGATACTAAAGAAACCAGCATGATGGTACATGTTAGATGTTTCACATGTCATATTCTTGGGACCTTCTATTCAACTGCATTAGCACTTGGGCCCTTTGTCAAGGAAGCTGTGTCCTGGAGTGGCTAATGCTAAGGAGAACTGGCTGGCACGGGGCTGTGGTTGGCCCTCTGTCCTGGGCAGGGCTGTAGAGGTGCCGTAGCCTCTACCTGGCATGGCTGTGACATGGAAATGGCCTTCAACCATGAGTCAAGCCTCCCATCTTTCTCCTGTGTGACTGCTGTTTGAGCACGTTCATTTTTTTGTTGGAACTGTGGGGTAATTACCCTTGTCCTTAATAATTGCATGAGTTTCCTTGATGAGCAGAGATGCTCTAGAGTCTGTGTTGTTAGAAGGAGGTAAGGATTAAGGTTTTCAACCTGCTGCTGGTGTGAGAAGGATATCTCCATGCCGATTACTGTCTCCTTGATAGGATTAGTCACTGTGTTAATTGGTACTCAGAAAAAAAAAGCCAAGTTTGTTGTTTTAGACTTGGCGTTTAAAATATTGCAGATGTCATCTTAAATGCAAATTGTACTTGGTATCAGAGATAACTGTTGATCTGTTAACACTCTGGGGCTGATTCGTATCTGAGGCTGTGTGAGATTGAAGAGTCCTGCCCTTGGATTATTAATTATATCTTTGATGGTGGTTCCAGAACTGGGGAGGGGAGGCAGCTGCCAAGCCTGTTCCTTGGCACTTTCTTTGAGAGAACTCAGGGCTGTCAGCAACAGCCTGCTGGCCTTGACCAGAGTAAAGTGTGAAACCACCTCACTCTTCACCCCTGGAGCATTGCTTCTTCTCCGCAGGTCACCCGGCCCAGTTAGCTTGTGGGTCAGACCTTGAAGGTTGTGTCTGTCCAGTGAGCACCAAATGATCCCAGCAGGTCTCAATATTCAGAGATTTCTGACTCAGTGGCTCTTCTCCATGTTGGACTAGGAGACACTAGTCAGAATTAGAGAATAACTGAGCTTCGGAGAGCCTGTGGAGTTGTTGCATTTTATTTTTGTTTTATATTTTAAAAACTTTTACCTTTGAAATGATTTCAAAAGTTCAGGGAAGTTGTAGGAATAGTACAAAGTGATCCCATCTGCCCTTCCCCCAGGTTCCCCAGTTGTTAAAAGTGGATCATTTTTGCTTTTTCATTCTCAGTGTCTGTGTGTACATGTGCATTTTTTTTTTTTGGACCATTTGATTTTGGACATGATGCCCCATTACTCTAAACACTTCACTGTGTATTTCCTAAGAACTGGGTCATTCTCTTGCATAAATTAGCACAATGATCAAAATCTGAGAAATAACACTGATAGAATACCATTATCCAATCTACAGACTTTATTCCTGTAACCAATTATGTCCCAGTAATGTCCTTTTTTTTTTTTTTGAAAAATGTAATCATTATCATCTGGTCTAAGGTCCAATCCAAAATCTGACATTATATTCGATTTCCATCTCTTTAATTTCCTCAGTCTGAAACAGTCCCTCAGTCTTTCTTCGTCTTTCATGACCTTGACATTTTTTTAAAGAATATAGGCCAGTTAGTTATTTTAAAAACTGTCCTTCACTTTGGGTTCGTCTGATGTCTCTTCATGGCTAGATTCAGCCTGTGCATTTTGGCAGGAAGACCAGAGAAGAAATGTTGGTCCTGAGAGCCTCCCATTAAAAGGTACACGGTGTCAGGTGTCCCATTACTGGAGATAACTTTGATCAGGGATTGGGATAGTATATGCTACATTTTTCCAGTGTAAAGTTACTATTTTTCCCTTTGGAATTCACTTAGTATTTTGTGAGGCAATAGCTTAAGTCTATGTAAATACCTTGTTTTTCATTAAATTTGTTTGAGCGCCCATTGATAATTCTTGTCTGAGTCAATTATTCTTAAAATGTTTACCAGATGGTGTTTTTTTCTAAATTTATTTGTTGTTTAGTGCCTTCTACTGTATTGAAGAGCTTTAGTTTTCTTACATTTATTTATTTATACCCATATGGACTCGTGTATTCCTGTTTTAGTCAGCTGGTTACATTGACTAAATTCCATCGGCTAAGTTACATTCAGTGAGTTGTATATTTATCCAATGGTTTATAATCTAGTTACTTTGATGGTTAAGTTGCCACAGATTTGGCCAGTGGGGGCCACTTCAGTTTGGCTGTTGTGTCTTTTTGATAAATCTTTGTCATATTTTGCACATTTTATTATGAAAATTTTCAGAAACACAGAAAGTTATCTTTTTTTGGATGAACACATATACCCATCACCCACATTTTTAAATTAACATTTACATTGCTTTTGCTTTATCACATATTTATCCATCTATCCATCCATCAATCCATCTTATTTTTAAATTGCATTTCAAAGTAAGTTGTTTCAAAGGACATCATTATACTTCATCCTTAAACACTTTGGCAGACACGATATTGTCTAGAGCTTAATATTTGTTTATAGTTCTTTTATTAGGTAAAATTACAGACAGAGCTATGTGCAAATATTAAGTGGCCATTTGATGCGTTTTGACAAATGCATCCACCTGTGTGACTCAAACCCACATCACTACCATCATCCCAAGAAAGTTCCTTCACGTCTCTTCCCAATCAGTTCTTGTCCCCATCTTCCTCAGGAGCAACCACTATTCTGATTTTATTCCTACTGCCGATTAGTTTGGCCTGTTCCATAATTTCATACAGTGGAGCACATACGATAGGCCTTCTTTTGTATAAGACTTATTCTCATCATAATGATTTTGAGATCCATCCATGCCGCTGATTATATCGGCCATTCATTTGTCCCTCATTTATTGAGCACTTACTTTCTGGCACAAAAATGTGTTCCAAAGTTGCCCTGTACTTTCCTTGCACCAGTTCTGGGATTCGCTCTTTCTTCAAGGAGCTTTGTCTTCTGTTAATAGGGAAATGTTTCTGGATCCCAGATGTATTCATTGCCACCGGTATGGCATTGCTTCTAGGTGGTCCCTTAATGTAAGAGCTAAGAAACATGTGTGAATATACACTCATAAATACTCAAACGCTTGCGTATCTACATCTATTTCTATACATATGCATGCGTGTGTGTGCATGTGGGTGTAAGCCTGCATTCAGTGTGACACCAATTCCGACCCAACGCCAGCGGTCTCATCACAGTCTTCCATCTTCCCATATTTGGAACTTCTTTCTCTAACAAGGAGAAAATTTCCTGAATATATTTATTGATTTTCTAAATCCTAAAATATATAAAAATTAGTTAAATAAGTGTGAACTCACACTGTGGGAGAAAACACACCTACTAACTAGAGTTCAAAATTTGTTTCTAGCACTTTCTGTCTCCAGTCTGAGGGCGCTCAGTTGAAATACTGTGGTCAAAATTATTTGTGTGAGTCTCCCTCTCCCC
The DNA here is from genome assembly GCA_029783875.1 of Phataginus tricuspis. Lineage (NCBI taxonomy): Eukaryota > Metazoa > Chordata > Mammalia > Pholidota > Manidae > Phataginus > Phataginus tricuspis. The sequence goes on from JAQQAC010002837.1 coordinate 4,900,983, forward strand.
ACCTCCATTTACTCTGGTTATGTTATTCTTAGAAATAAAACACAGGGTCTTTTGATTTTTGTTTGTGTTTTATTTTAGGGATCCTCCCCATCCTTGTTGATTTTATTTTATTTTTTAGTATGCAAAACATTAACATGTTGCAAAAGTCAAAACAATGCAAACACCTGAGACCCTGACAAATACCACTGCCCCATCTCTCCCACCAGGTAGGGAGCTAATCTCTTTATTTCTCCTTATCTGCTTTGTGTTTCTTATGCTAAAATAAGCAGGGACATGTATATTTTCTTATTTCCTCCTTTTTTTCTTACATAAAAGGGAGATAGTCCTTTGCACATTACTTTTCTAAAAAATTAAACTTTCAATTTTGAGATAATTGTTGATTACATATTATTTTAAGAAATAATACAGAGAGACCCATATCTATGTGCTCTTTAAACTGTTCCCTCAATAATGACATCTTGGAAACTACAGCACAGTGTTGCAGCCAGGATATTGACACCCATACACTCAAGACGGAACATTCCCATCCCCTCAGGATCCTGGCTGTTGCGGTTTTTGGCCACACCCACTTCCTTCCCCGTCCTAACCCTCTTTAACCCTTGCAACCACTAATCTCTGCTCCGTTTCTATAATTTTATCATTTCAAGAATGTTACATAAATGGAATCATACAGTAACTAAGCTTTTGGGACTATTTCACTTGGGTTAAGTCTGTGGAGACCCATCCATGGTGTGTGGGTATCGACCCTTCCTTCCTTTTTATTGTTCGGGGGTGTTCCATGGTGTGGAGGGCCCAGTTTGTTTAGCCATTTACCCACTGAAGGCCACCTGGTGTTTCCAGTTTTGGGCTACTACACATGAAGTTGCTATAAATATTTGTGTATAAATTTCCTGAGTATATTTATTGATTTTCTAAATCCTAAAATGTATATAAATTAGTTAAATAGTTTTTGAAATTTTCATTTCTCCAGGATAAGTATTCCAGGAGTCCAGTTGCCGGGTCGTATGGTAGTTAGGTGTTTAGTTTTAAAGAGTCTGCCAAACAATTTTTCAGAGTAGCTCTACTTTACATTCTCACCAGCAATGTACAAGTGATCCAGTTTCTCCACATCCTTACCAGCATTTGGTGTCATCACTAATTTTTATTTTAGCCATCCTGATAGCATGTAATGGTATCTCATCATGATTTTAATTTGTATTTCTCTCGTGGCTAATGAAGTTGTACATCTTTTCATGTGTTTGTTTGCCATTGTATATTCTCTTCAGGTGAAATGTCTGTCTGTGTCCTTTGTCCATTTTCTAACTGGATTATTTGACTTTTTTACTGTTGGTCTTTGAGGGTGCTTCATACTGGTTTGTACAGTCCTAAATACTGGTCCTTTTTCTGACATGTGGCTTGCAAATATTTTCTCATAATATGTATCTTGTCTTCTCATCCTCTTCACAATGTCTTTTATAGAACAAAGGTTTTTAATTTTGATGAAATTCAGTTTATCAATTTTTCTTTTATGGATTGTGCTTCTGATGATAATTTTAAGAATTCTTTGCCTAGGCATAGATCCCAAATTTTCTCCTATATTTTAAGTCCATCCTCCATTCTGAGTTGATGTCTGTGGGTGTGGAGTAGACTTAGGTTGTGGTTCTCTCTTTTTTGGCCTATGGATGTCCAATTACTCTAGCACCAGTTGTTGAAAGACCTTCTTCCATTCAATTAATTTTGCACCTCTGTCAAAATTCAGCGAGGCACATTTATGTGGGTCTATTTCTGGGTTCTCTGTTCCATTCCATTGAGCTAGGCATCTCTTCCTCTGCTAACACCACACAGTTTTTTGATAACTTTAGATCAATTCTGATGTTGTTACTTTAATCTACCTCATGAATTTCTCCATCTAACTTTATTTTCCCTTCCTGGTGCTTTTGCTGTTGTTTTCCTTCTAGCTTTCTGAGTTTGCATTTAAAAACTTTAATTCCTCCTCTTTTATGAAATAAGTGTCTAAGGCTATGAATTTTCATCTGATCACTGCTTTAAATATGCCCCATAAACTCTGATATGTTTTAATTATCATATATACATTTTGGTAACTTCTGATATCTTAGTTTTATATTTTTTGATGTTCTAGTTTTATTGTACTATCAGAAAGTATTCTTTGTACTATTTCTACTTTTGAAACATTGATTATTTGTCAACTAATACATGATCAATTCTGTGGATATTCTATGTAGACATAAGAAGGCACGTTCACTAATATCAGATCTATCTATCCGTCTATGTATCTATCAAATATATCTATAACCAGCAGATCTATCTTTTGCTTGATCAATTGATTGATTGATGTATCTCCATATGATTATGTTAATTAGGACTCTGTATCCATTTTTTGTCTGCCTGATCTCTTTCGTGCTGAAAGTGGTATGTTAAAGTATCCTATTATTAAAGTGTTTCCATCTATATTTCCTTTCATTTCCTACAGTTTCTCCTTATAAAGATAGTGTTAGTTTTGTTTGGTGCATTGATATTCATTACTATTATACTTTCATTGTGAAATGTGATTTTCTTTTTTTAGCATTAGAAAGTGTCATATTTAATGCTTTTTTTCCTGAACTCCACTTACTCAACTTTGTCTGATAATCAAGATTACAATACTTACTTAGTTATTATTTCCATTTGCCTGATGTACCTTTGCTCATCTGTTTACTTTTAGCCTTTCTGAATATTTTTTAAACACTGTGCCTCTTATATACAACCTATAGTTGGATCTTGTTTTTAAGCCAAATCAGAAATCTGTTTCTTTACATCAGTGAGTTAAACCTGTTCACAATCATGTATGTCCAATATTTATGTAATTAATGTACTTGTTTAAGCATTTCATAGTATTTTACCTAATAAAATGCTATATTATGTTCTATTTATGATTTTTTTTGCTTTAGAGTATGCATTTTCTTTGCTCACTTATTATTTAATTACCTTTGATGTATAAGTTTATATTTCTGTTCTAATGGTTACCTTTGTATTTATAATCTTTTAAAAAATTCCTGGAATCTTGTAGAGTTTTATTCTCTGGTATGTCAGTTGCAGATGGAATTTCTGGACTCCCTGTACAATTATCACTGTATACAATGTATACAGACACTTACACATTCCTATACAGCCATCAATGCGGTCATTCTGCTTTTGTGTTTCTTTTGTTGTCTACAGTTATGTAGTTGCGTGATTTTTACTTTGACCAACACATACATCTATATATTATTCTTCTGCCCTTCTACCTACCTTTCATTTAGATCTATAATTAGACATATTACATGTTCCCCAAAAGTCTATTTGCCAAAGTTGACTCCCAGTTGAATGAAGTTAATTCCCTAGTAAGTGCCTTAAAAAGGGCTCCTGGGTATATTATTCCCTCAATTCTTATATTTTTAAAACTCTTTTCCCGTGGCTCTGATTTGTGAAGACCTGCTTTGTGGGATGTTAACTCTCTGATTCACACCTTCTTTCTTTGGATTTCATTCAATGCTACCGCATAGGCTGCTTTTGAGAAGTCTTAACGATGGTCTAAATCTTTTGCCTCCGTAAGTTATTTGATCTTTTGCTTTGCAGGCTGTGAGGATATTTTCTCAAGTGTTCCTTCGGGTTTTTCATTCTGTTTGCAGGGGTATGTTTCCATTTTTGTGTTCTTGTTATTGTTTTCCTTCTTGTATCAAGTAAGTAGCCTTTACACAGATGCAGGGGTTGACCTCCGCGTCTCAAAGCTGCACTGCCTTTTGAGTGGTTTTGTGTGATTTTTGGGTTGTGAACCCCCTCTTCGGTCAGTGTGGCATATGTGGCTCTTCAGTGGCCCCTGGGGTGGCAGGTGAGCAGGGCCAAGAGGAGAAGCCTGTGTCCTCGGACCCACTGTATTATTATTTCCTTTTTGCGGATTCCTAAATGTCTCTCCCTTTTCTGCACACTTTCCAGGGAGCTCCCACCCCCCTTGCCCTCTCCCCGCGGTCCCGCTCTGCCTCCTCTGGAGGCTCTGCCAGTTCGGCCCCTTTCTCCACCCAGTGTCCTGTCCCTCTGTCTTCTTTCTCAGTATTCTTCACTCAGGGTGCACGTCCTCTTTGTTCAGGTAGTTTTAGTTTTCCCGGAAGCCCTCCATTCTCTGTGTCTCTCTTAAAGTGGCTTTGGGACCCTCCCCACTCCCCTGCTCCCTGCTCTTTGTAAGGGTTTTGGGTAGCAACTCAAGAAAGAGCTACATTGGAAATTCGTGTTGATTTTTCTTCTCATCGGTAATTTGAGGTTTAGAGTGTCTCCTAATCATGTGGAAGCTGTGGCTGTGTGTGGCTGTACTGGTTCTTCCGGGCCATCTGTGCTGTTTTTGGAGGGTGGGTGGGGAGACTCGGGTTTCTGTGACCATCATCACCGTGGTTACTGGGAGGACCCCTGTGTAGCATTTTAAGAGATTGTTCAGTTACCTGACTTGGAGCACAGTAGTGACTGGGGCCTGTTCAATGAAAGTGTTTTCAACTAATTGAACACAAATGAATCTTGAGGACAGGCTTGGAAAGGTTGCTCTCTGGAGAAGGTTAGGTGTCTCCCCTGTAAGCTTGTTCACACTCCTCATCTCGTTGGCAGCCCTTCCTCATAGGCACTTCGGGTGGATATTGGAGATTTATTGATCTCTGCATGTAGGGGGCTGGATGCACTGAGACTTTTCCTGCTGGGGCACGCTGGCGGGAGCAGTGTGTTCCGTGGCCAGAGGAGAGGGGACCTGTGGCCTTGACGAGGGCGTGAGCGCAGAGCTTTGTCACAAAGTACTGCTCACCATCCTGCCATATTTTCACAGTTTTCATGCAAAGCCTAAAGCCCGAGTCCGACTCAGCCCTGTGTGGCTGGGGGAAGCACCTCTGTGCCTGACACAGTGCAGGAGCTTCAGAATGTTTGTGGAAGGAATGAACTGAGTATCTTTGTTCTCAAAATAGGCCACCTCTCAGTTGTTATAATAGAGAAACCCAGGCCCCCTTGAAGGAGAGGGAAAGCCGGTAGAGGGTCTGTTCTTTGGCCCCAGAGGAGCAATGGAGAGCAGTGGAAACACCGCAAAGCCCCACGTCCAAGCCCCTCTCCTGAAGGGAGCTGTACCTGCAGTGAGAGCCGCAGGGGCTCTGTCTCCCCTCCCGCCCTCTGCGGACTTGTGCATCCTGGCCTCCTGTTTTCCTTCTGGATTCATACCCTGCTCCTGGCACAGCGGGTGCTCACGGGGGCAGCCAGATCACTGGGGACAGTTTCTACTGCCATAGAGACTGCTGATGGGGCTGGTCATCCGGGTCCCTGGGATGCTGCTCCATCTTCTCTGTTCTCATGGGTTCCAGGGTAGGGGCCACCCCAGCTCCACAGCGTCAGACCCTCCGGAGAAGGAGGAGGCACCCCAGGCAGCCTCTCAGAGAGGAAACAGAGTTGGACAGGGAGAAAAGACCCCCTCCAGGTACCCGTGACCCCTGCACACCAACCCACAGGCACTGGGTCAGGTTAGGAATTTGTGCTCCAGCATCCAGCCAGCACCTTCCGGCCCCTCAAACCTGGCATCGCTGTTCCAGCTTTAGACTTCAACCTTCCCAAGTGCTGGACAAGGTGGGGACATGGCCAGGACGAGGAGGAGGTGTGACAGGGTGGGCCTCTGGGGGAGCATCACTTGAGTCATAAGACCTCTTCCTTGACTTCCCCACCCCTCTGGCTGGCAGCTGGCCTCAGGGAGCCTTGGCCTGCAACCTCTCCCAAGGCCCTGGGGCCTGCACAGCACCGCACAAGCTCGGGGCCCGGTTTCCTGGGAACCACCATGCGGAACACAGGAGGCAGCCGAGGAAGGCTGACAGTGGGGTGAGGAGCCACGGGCTGGGAGGACCCCACCACGGGGCACTGTGGCCCTTTCTCCCAGAGCCTCACCTTATCTGTAGAGAAACCGGGCACCGGTGGCTTATATTTGCCATTCATTCTTCTGCTCATACCTTCAGGGACTCTTCCATTCTCCTGCCTGATGCTCAGAACTGTGCTAGGCACCGAGAATCAAACGGGGGCTCAGACATATTGCCCGAGTTTTGGGAAGCAGCGTGGTGACTGTGACTTTGGGGATTCACAGTGTGCATCATCCTTTGAAGGAGGAAACACATCCAGAATCCAACCCACTCCATTTTTATTTGTTTATTTTATTTTGCTATTATTAATATACAATTACACGAGCAACATTATGGTTACTAGACTCCCCCTATTATCAAGTCACCACCATATACCCCATTGCAGTCACTGTCCATCAGTGTAGAAAGATGCTATAGAATCACTACTTGTCTTCTCTGAGTTGTACAGCCTTCCCCGTGCCCCCCACCCCCGCTACATTATGTGTGCTAATTGTAATACCCCCTTTTCCCCCTTATCCCTCCCTTCCCACCCATCTTCCCCAGTCCCTTTCCCTTTGGTAACTATTAGTCCGTTCTTGGGTTCTGTGAGTCTGCTCCTGTTTTGTTCCTTCAGTTTTTCCTTTGTTCTTATACTCCATATATGAGTGAAATCATTTGGTACTTGTCTTTCTCCACCAGGCTTATTTCCCTCTAGCTCCATCCATGTTTTTGCAAATGGTAGGATTTGTTTTCTTCTTATAGCTGAATAATATTCCATTGTGTATATGTACCACATCTTCTTTATCCATTCATCTACTGATAGACACTTAGGTTGCTTCCATTTCTTAGCTACTGGAAATAGTGCTGTGATAAACATAGGGGTGCATCTGTCTTTTTCAAACTGGGCTGCTGCATTCTTAGGGTAAATTCTTAGGAGTGGAATTCCTGGGTCAAATGGTATTTCTATTCTGAGTTTTTTGAGGAACCTCCATAGTACTTTCCACAATGGTTGTACTAATTTACATTCCCACCAGCAGTGTAGGAGGGTTCCCCTTTCTCCACATCCTCGCCAACGTTTGTGGTTGTTTGTCTTTTGGATGTTGGCCATCCTAACTGGTGTGAGGTGATATCTCACTGTGGTTTTAATTTGCATTTCTCTGATGATTAGGAATGTGGAGCATCTTTTCATGTGCCTGTTGGCCATCTGAATTTCTTCTTTGGAGAAGTGTCTGTTCAGCTCCTCTGCCCATTTTTTAAATGGCTTATTTGCTTTTTGTTTGTTGAGGTGCGTGAGCTCCTTATATAATTTGGATGTCAACCCCTTATCGGATATGTCATTTATGAATATATTCTCCCATACTGTAGGAAGTCTTTTTGTTCTACTGATGGTATCCCTTGCTGTACAGAAGCTTTTTAGTTTGATATAGTCCCATTCGCTTATTTTTACTTTTGTTTCCCTTGCCTGGGGACACATGTTCATGAAGAAGTTGCTCATGTTTATATCCAAGAGATTTTTGCCTATATTTTTTTCTAAGAGTTTTATGGTTTCATGACTTACATTCAGGTCTTTGATCCATTTTGAGTTTACTTTTGTGTATGGGGTTAGGCAGTAATCCAGTTTCATTCTCTTACATGTAGCTGTCCAGTTTTGCCAACACCAGCTGTTGAAGAGGCTATCATTTCCCCAGTGTATATCCATGGTTCCTTTATCATATATTAATTGACCATATATGCTTCGGTTTATATTTGGGCTCTCTATTCTGTTCCACTGGTCTATGGGTCTGTTCTTGTGCCAGTACCAAATTGTCTTGATTACTGTGGCTTTGTAGTAGAGCTTGAAGTCAGGGAGCGTAATCCCCCCTGGTTTATTCTTCCTTCTCAGGATTGCTTTGGCTATTCGGGGTCTTTTGTGGTTCCATATAAATTTTAGTACTATTTGCTCTAGTTCATTGAAGAATGCTGTTGGTAATTTGATAAGGATTGCATTGAATCTGTAGATTGCTTTAGGCAGGATGGGCATTTTGACAATATTAATTCTTCCTAGTCAAGAGCATGAGATGAATTTCCATTTATTAGTGTGCTCTTTAATTTCTCTTAAGAGTGTCTTGTAGTTTTCAGAGTATAGGTCTTTCACATCCTTGCTTAGGTTTATTCCTAGGTATTTTATTCTTTTTGATGCAATTGTGAGTGGAATTGTTTTCCTGATTTCTCATTCTGCTAGTTCTTTGTTAGTGTATAGGAATGCAACAGATTTTTGTGTATTAATTTTGTATCCTGCAACTTTGCTGAATTCAGATATTAGATCTAATTGTTTTGGAGTGGATTCTTTAGGGTTTTTTATGTACAATATCTTGTCATCTGCAAACAAGGAAAGTTTGAGTTCTTCCTTGCCGATCTGGATGCCCTTTATTTCTTTGTGTTGTCTAATTGCCATGGCTAGGACTCCAGTACTATGTTGAATAAAAGTGGGGAGATTGGGCATCCTTGTCTTGTACCCGATCTTAAAGGAAAAGTTTTCACCTTCTAGCTGTTAAGTATAATGTTGGCTGTGGGTTTGTTATATATGGCCTTTATTATGTTGAGGTACTTGCCCTCTACACCCATTTTGTTGAGAGTTTTTATCATGAATGGATGTTGAATTTTGTCAAATGCTTTTTCTACATCTACGGAGATGATTGTCTGGTTTTTGTCCTTCTTTTTGTTGATATGGTGGATGATGTTGATGGATTTTCGAATGTTGTACCATCCTTGCATCCCTGGGATGAATCCCACTTCATCATGATGGATGATCTTTTTGATGTATTTTTTAATTCAGTTTGCTAACATTTTGTTGAGTATTTTTGCATCTATGTTCATCAGGGATATTAGTCTGTAATTTTCTTTTTTTGTGGTGTCTTTACCTGGTTTTGGTATTAGAGTGATGTTGGCCTTGTAGAATGAGTTTGGGAGTATTCCCTCCTCTTCTACTTTTTGGAAAACTTTAATGAGGATGGGTATTAGATCTTCACTAAATGTTGTTAAAATTCAGCAGTGAAACCATCTAGTTCAGGAGTTTTGTTCTTAGGTAGTTTTTTTATTACCAATTCAAGTTCTTTGCTGGTAATTGGTCTATTCAGATTTTCTGTTTCTTCCTTGGTCAGCCTTGGAAGGTTGTATTTTTCTAGAAAGTTGTCCATTTCTTCTCAGTTATCCAGTTTGTTACCATATAATTTTTCTTTTTTCTTTTTTTTTATAATTTATTTTGGTATCATTAATCTACAATTACATGTGCAATATTATGGTGATTAAACTACCCCCTTCATCAGGTCCCCCCCACCAAACCCATTACAGTCACTGTCCATCAGCATAGTGAGATGCTATAGAATCACTACTTGTCTTCTCTGAGCTGTACAGCCCTCCCCATGCCCCCCCACCTTACATCTGCTAACGTAATGCCCCTTTTACCCTCTTATCCCTCCCTTCCCACCCATCTTCCCCAGTCCCTTTCCCTTTGGTAACTATTAGTCTGTTCTTGGGTTCTGTGAGTCTGCTGCTGTTTTGTTCCTTCACTTTTTTTCTTTGTTCTTATACTCCACATATGAGTGAAATCATTTGATACTTGTCTTTTTCGGCTTGGCTTATTTCACTGAGCATAATACCCTTTAGCTCCATCCATGTTGTTGCAATGGTAGGATTTGTTTTCTTCTTATGGCTGAATAATATTCCATTGTGTATATGTACCACATCATCTTAATCCATTCATCTACTGATGGATACTTGGGTTGCTTCCATTTCTTGGCTATTGTAAATAGTGCTGCAATAAACATAGGGGTGCATCTGTCTACTCAAACTGGGCTGCTGCATTCTTAGGGTAAATTCCTAGGAGTGGGATTCCTGGGTCAAATGGTATTTCTATTTTGAGTTTTTTGAGGAACCTCCATACTGCTTTCCACAATGGTTGAACTAATTTTCATTCCAACCAGCAGTGTAGGAGGGTTCCCTTTTCTCCACAACCTCGCCAACATTTGTTGTTGTTTGTGTTTTGGATGTTGGCCATCCTCACTGGTGTGAGGTGATATCTCATTGTGGTTTTAATCTGCATTTCTCTGATGACCAGCGATGTGGAGCATCTTTTCATGTGCCTGTTGGCCATCTGAATTTCTTCTTTAGAGTAGTGTCTATTCATGTCCTCTGTCCATTTTTTAATTGGATTATTTGCTTTTTGTTTGTTAAGGTGTGTGAGTTCTTTATATATTTTGGATGTCAACCCCTTATCAGATACATCATTTATGAATATATTTTCCCATACTGTAGGATGTCTTTTTGTTCTACTGATGGTGACCTTTGCTGTACAGAAGCTTTTCATCTTGATATAGTCCCACTTGTTCATTTTTGCTTTTGTTTCCCTTGCCCGAGGAGATATGTTCATGAAGAAGTAGCTCATGATTATGTCTATGACATTTTTGCCTATGTTTTTTTCTAACAGTTTTATGGTTTCATGACTTACATTCAGGTCTTTGATCCACCTTGAGTTTACCTTTGTGTATGGGGCTAGACAGTAGTCCAGTTTCATTCTCTTCCATGTAGCTGTCCAGTTTTTCCAACACCAGCTGCTGAAGAGGCTGTCATCTCCCCATTGTATATCCAAGGCTCCTTTATCAAATATTAATTGACTGTAAATGTTTGGGTTAATGTTTGGATTTTCTATTCTGTTCCACTGGTCTGTGGGTCTGTTTTTGTGCCAATACCAAATTGTCTTGATTACTGTGGCTTTGTAGTAGAGCTCTAAGTCAGGGAGCGTAATTCTCCCTGTTTGATTGCTCCTTCTCAGGATTGCTTTGGCTATTCGGGGTCTTTTCTGGTTCCATATGAATATTAGAATTATTTGTTCCAGTTCATTGAAGAAAGCTGTTGGTAGTTTGATAGGGATTACATTGAATCTATAGATTGCTTTAGGTAGTATAGCCATTTTGACAATATTTATTCTTCCTAGCCAAGAGCATGGGATGCATTTCCATTTGTTAGTGTCCTCTTTAATTTCCCTTAGGAGTGTCTTGTAGTTTTCAGAGTACAGGTCTTTCACTTCCTTGGTTAGGTTTATTCCTAGGTATTTTATTCTTTTAGATGCAATTGTGAATGAAATTGTTTTTCTGATTTCTCTTTCTGTTAGTTCATCGTTAGTGTATAGGAGAGCAACAGATTTCTGTGTGTTAATTTTGTATCCTGCAACTTTGCTGAATTCAGATATAGTTCTAGTAGTTTGGGAGTGGAGTCTTTAGGGTTTCTTATGTACAGTATCATGTCATCTGCAAATAGTGACAATTTGACTTCTTCTTTACCAATCTGGATGCCTTGTATGTCTTTGTTTTGTCTGATTGCCATGGCTAGGACCTCCAGTACTATGTTGAATAACAGTGGACAGAGTGGGCATCCTTGTCTTGTTCCCGATCTTAGATGAAAAGCTTTCAGCTTCTCACTGTTAAGTATGATGTTAGCTGTGGGTTTGTCATATATAGCCTTTATGATGTTGAGGTACTTGCCATCTATACCCATTCTGTTGAGAGTTTTAATCAAAAATGGATGCTGAATTTTGTCAAATGCTTTTTCAGCATCTATGGGGATGATCATGTGGTTTTTGTTCTTCTTTTTGTTGATGTGGTGGATGATGTTGATGGATTTTCGAATGTTGTACCATCCTTGCATCTCTGGGATGAATCCCACTTGATGATGGTGTATGATACTCTTGATGTATTTTTGAATTTGGTTTGCTAATATTTTGTTGAGTATTTTTGCATCTACATTCATCAGGGATATAGGTCTGTAATTTTCTTTTTTGGTGAGGTCTTTGCCTGGTTTTGGTATTGGAGTGATGCTGACTTCATAGGAAGAGTTTGGAAGTATTCCCTCCTCTTCTATTTTTCGGAAAACTTTAAGGAGAATGGGTGTTATTTCTTCTCTATATGTCTGGTAGAATTCAGAGGTGAATCCATCTGGTCCGGGGGTTTTGTTCTTGAGTGTTTTTTCATTACCGATTCAATTTCGTTGGTGGTGATTGGTCTGTTTAGTTTTTCTGTTTCTTGCTTGGTCAGTCTTGGAAGGTTGTAGTTTTCTAAGAAGTTGTCCATTTCTTCTAGGTTTTCCAGCTTGTTAGCATATAGATTCTCATAATATTCTCTTATAATTCTTTGTATTTCTGTGGGGTCCGTCGTTATTTTTCCTTTCTCATTTCTGATTCTGTTTATGTGTGTAGATTCTCTTTTTCTCTTAATGAGTCTGGCTAGGGGTTTATCTATTTTGTTTATTTTTTCAAAGAACCAGCTCTTGGTTTCATTCATTTTTATTTATTTCTTCTCTGATCTTTATTATGTCCCTCCTTCTGGTGACTTTGCACCTTATTTGTTCTTCTTTTTCCAATTTCAGTAATTGTGTCTTTAGACTGTTCATTTGGAAATGTTCTTCCTTCTTTAAATAGGCCTGGATTGCAATATACTTTCCTCTTAGAACTGCCTTTGCCGCGTCCCACAGAAGTTGTGGCTTTGTGTTGTTGTTGTCATTAGTCTCCATATATTCTTTGATTTCTGTTTTGATTTGGTCATTAACCCATTGATTCATTAGGAGAATGTTGTTAAGTCTCCATGTATTTGTGAGCCTTTTTGATTTCTTTCTAAAATTTATTTCTAGTTTTATACCTTTGTGATCTGAGAAGTTGGTTGGTAGGATTTCAATATTTTTGAAATTACTGAGGTTCTTTTTGTGGCCTAGTATGTGATCTATTCTGGAAAATGTTCCATGTGCACTTGAGAAGAATGTGTATCCTGTTGCTTTTGGGTGCAGAGTTCTGTAGATATCTGTTAGGTCCATCTGTTCTAGTGTGTTGTTCAGTGCCTCTGTGTCTTTACTTATTCTCTGTCTGGTTGATCTATCCTTTGAAGTGAGTGGTGTGTTGAAGTCTCCTAAAATGAATGCACTGTTGTCTATTTCCTCCTTCAATTCTGTTAGTATATATGTTGGCTTTCCTGTGTTGGGTGCATATATGTTTATAATGGTTATATCTTCTTGTTGGACTGACCCCTTTATCATTATGTAATGTCCTTCTTTATCTCTTGCTACTTTCTTCGTTTTGAAGTCTATTTTGTCTGATAGAAGTGCTGCAACACCTGCCATTTTCTCCTTGTTGTTTGCATGAAATATCTTTTTCCATCCCTTCACTTTTAGTCTGTGTATATCTTTGGGTTTGAGGTGAGTCTCTTGTAAGCAGCATATAGATGGGTCTTGCTTTTTTATCCACTCTGTTACTCTGTGTCTTTTGATTGGTGCATTCAGTCCATTTACATTTAGGGTGATTATCGATAGATATGTACTTATTGCCATTGCTGTCTTTAGATTCGTGGTTACCAAAGGTTCAAGGGTTGCTTCTTTACTATCTAACAATTTAACTTAACTTTGTTGTTAAGTTATTGTGAACACTGTCTGATGTTTCTTTATCTTTCCCTTCTTATTCTTCCTCCTCCATTCTTTAAATATTAGGTGTTTTATTCTTTGCTTTTAGTTAGTATTTGGATGGTCTGCCTTGTTTGCTCTGATTTTATTTTCTCTGGTGACATCTTTTTAGCCTTAGGGGTGCTTCCCTCTAGAGCAGTCCATTTAAGATATCCTGTAGTGGTGGTTTATGAGCGGCAACTCTCTCAACTTTCGTTTGTCTGGAAATTGTTTAATCCCTCCATCATTTTTAAATGATAATCGTGCTGGATACAGTATTCTTGGTTCGAGGCCCTTCTGTTTCATTATGTTAAATATATCATGCCATTCTCTTCTGGCCTGTAAGGTTTCTGTTGAGAAGTCTGATGATAGCCTGATGGGTTTTCCTTTGTATTGATCTTTTTTCTCTCTCTAGCTGCTTTTAAAAGTCTGTCTTTATCCTTGATCTTTGCCATTTTAATTATTATTAGTCTTGATATTGTCTTCCTTGGGTCCCTTGTGTTGGAATATCTGTGCACCTCCATGGCTTGAGAGACTATCTCCTTCCCCAAATGGGGAAGTTTTCAGCAATTACCTCATTTGACACTTTCTATCCCTTTATCTCTCTCTTCTTCTTCTGGTACCCCTATAATGCGAATATTGTTTCTTTTGGATTGGTTACACAGTTCTCTCAATATTCTTTCATTCTTAGAGATCCTTTTTTCTTTCTGTGCCTCTGCTTCTTTGTATTCCTGTTCTCTAATTTCTATTCCATTTACCGTCTCTTCTGTACATGTAATCTGCTTTTAAATCCCTCCATTGTATGTTGCATTTCAGATATGGTATTTCTTAGTGATTGAATCTCCATCTTAAGTTCGTTCCTGAGGTCTTGAATATTTTTCTCTACTTCCATAAGCATGTTTGCAATTTTTTTATTTTGAACTCTCTTTCTGGAAGATTTGTGAGTTTGGTTTCATTTGACCCTCTTTTTGGGGGTTGTGAGATTTTGGTCTGAACCATGTTCCTTTGACGTTTCATATTTCTGTGTGGTGTCCACTAGTGTGCAGAAACTCCAGTCTCTGCAGCTGCTCAGCCCCTAGAGTGAGGTTGGGGGACGTAGGGGAGCGGAGCTGGTGCATGGGGGGGAGGGGAAGATCTGTTTCCTGCTTCCCGTCTGCGGTGGCTGCCTCCAGTGTCAGAGGCAGTGGGCCAAGCACACACGGGTACACTTCTGTGCTTTGCGTCTGTAGCTGTTGTAGGCGGGGCCTCCGTCTGGGTGGCCCGGCACCTGCCCAGTGACTGCTGGTTTGCGAGCAGGTGCCTGCAGGTCAGTAGGAAGGCTCGGCAGGCTGTGTATCACAGTGGGGGGCCTCGGAGCTGAGTAGGCAGCCAGGGGGATGGAGCACCTGAAGCTCCTCAAAGTTCCCAACCATCTGGGCAGAACAATCCAGACAACCTTGTCCAGCTCTCCCTTCTCCCTCACAGCAAGCTCCATGCAATCCCCGCCCCTTCAGCAGTGATCTTGCTGCTAGGAAGCCTCTCAGACCGCCTGCCTTTCCTCTGACCAGCGTGGCCGGGTGTGGATCCCGTCCTCCACAAACGGCCGGAATTTCAATTTCCCAAGCACTCTGCCTGTCCAAGCTCCCCAACGCCCAGGGCACCACACAATATAGGATTTGCTCACTGAGCAGATGTCCAGGGCTAGGTGTCCAGCAGTCCCAGGCTTTCACCCCGTCCCGCGCTCGGTTTCTCTTCCTCCCGCTGCTGAGCTGGGATGGGGGAAGGGCTTGGGTCCCGCTGGATTAAGGCTTTCGTACGTTACCCTGTTTCGTGAGGTCTGTATGCAGTCTGGTTCAGCCTTCTTTCTTGTTGCTGTCTGAAGGTTAGTTGTATTTATTAACTATATTTTTGTACTGTTTGTGGTTTTGGGAGGAGCTCTCCATCTCACCTCTCATGCCGCCATCTTGACTCTCTCCACATTGAATTTTGTTAAACTGAAAAATTTGCAGATTTCTTTGGCTTGGACTGTACACTTCCTTACAGTGTAGCAGGCAGACCAAGAACATGCTTTGCAACACCACTGGGGTCTGTTGAATGGGGCAAAAGTAGGGTTGTAGTGAAAGCATGGACTTGGATTCACGCAGATCGGGTTAGAATCCCACCTCAGTGGCTTATGGCTATGGGGTTGTGGTCACATGAACCTCACCAGGCACTGGTTTCCAGGAATAGTGATTCCTGTCCCGACAGGAGGATTAAATAAAGTAAAGGAATTTGTAAGTTGTACCCCTGGGTCAGGAAGGATGGTGACTGCTTTGTGCCATGTGGTTCTCCTGCTTCCCTGAAAGGCGGGTGCATGTGCGCAAGCATGCGCACACAGACATAACACAGGCTTTTCAAAGTCCTGGCTGGGAGGCAGCAGTGACTCTGCCTAGAAGTTGACTGAACTGTCGGCTCCCCAGATGGGGGGCAGCAGGACTCTAACTTTCCACGATGGGTTATTGAATTGCTTTGCTGCCAGATGCAATGTGCAAGGTTCTTATAATATCAGTTAGATCTGGGAAATGGACCAGGCATGATTTCCAGCTAAATGAAACACTTCAGGGCCATCAGCTAAACAGATGATGCTTTTGAGAGAGTCCCTTGAATGTGATGTCAGACAGGCTAGACTCTGGGAGGCCGTCTTCCGTCCTTGTCCCCGGCGGTGATGCATGCCCTGGGCTGGTTCCTTGGGTGCCTCTGGCTGTGAGGGCCTGTGTTGTATGTCTTAATATACTTGCAGGGAGCAGAGATCCAGTCCGTCTGGAACACTTGGCCCTTTCTGTGCCCTGCTTTCTTCTCCTCCCTTCCGTTCCCCTTCTTCCTTCCTGTTGCATGACTGTGGCAACTACAGGATATAATTTAGGGAAGTCACATGGCCTTCCCAGTCCACTCCAGTTCCCCCATGAAATAGGGGCTGTGCCTGGGGAGAGGGATCATGGGTTTCTGTGAGCTGGAGGGGGCATGTGCCCTGGGCCCTCCCTGGAGAGCCTTGACCCCTTGCTCTGTGTTCCAAGGAGCCTGGCAGCCATCTCTGTGCCCTCTGCAAAGATACCTTACCGATTTCTCTTCCTCTTCCAGCCCTATGCTGGGCCGGGGTGTGCCCGTTGGTCTTCCTGCCACCGTGGGGGAGCTGTGTCAGGCTGACTACGTGGTTTCTAATCCTGGATCTCCACATGCCGGCTCTGCAGTTGTGCGGGCTTAACCTGTGGAGCCCAGTTTCCCCTCTGCATGAGTGAAATACCTGTCTCAGATGGGGTTCTGAGGATGAGATGCCCTGTATACTGCCTGGCACAGAGGACTGATCAGAAAATATTAGCTCTCTCCCTATGCCAACTTCTTCACTTTCCTTAGGATCCTGGAGCCAATTACTTCTAGATCTTCCCATTCTGGCCACCCCCTCAGCACATTTTATCATGGACCACAGCTAAGACCTTTATCTTATCTTTTCTTACCTACTCGTCCACCCATCCACCCACCCATCCATCCATCCATTCTTCCTTCCATCCATCCATCCATCCATCCATCCATCCATCCATCCAGCCTTCCATCCATTCCTTGCTTCATTCATCCAGGACTTATTGGCTGTTTCCTCCATGTATATGCCAGGCTGTAGGGAGTGAAGTAGATTCCATCTCTGCCTTCACGAGGCTATAGCCCAGCAGAAGATAGAGACGTGAAATAGATGTGTGTGCATGCATGCTCATGCATGTATGTGTGTGTTAGGGATGGGTGCTAGGCAGGGAGAGTAAGAACTGCTTGGGAAATACATAGCAGGGTCACCCAACATGGTCCAGCAAGGTCAGGAAGTCTTCGTGGAGACATGACTCTTACCTTTTTGACCATATGTAAGCAACTTGGGGACAGGAGTGGTGCTTTTTCGGGCCTTGGAAAGCGAGGATCATCGACAGGCAGTCAATGAGGGCCTACTATTTATATGACGTGCTAGGGTTACAAAGAGGGATGAAAATGCAAAAGAAATACTAATGCAAGTTAATGGTTAATAAAGGCTTGTTCAGTGGGTTCATGGATGAATGAATTCATGGATGAAGTCTTTGCCAGCTTATAGTTGCTAAGAAATCCTCCCAGCACATGTTAAATCTCTGACTTCCCACGAATAAGAAGCTTAAGAAGGCTCATCTGAGTTTTCACGTGATTCATGAATATGTAAACAAGCTTCCTTTTAATCTCAAATTTTATTTTACTAGATGTATTTTAATTTGTTGGTTAGCTACGAGTTTGTTCGTTGAATCTATGAGAAATGTCACAAGGGCGAGCATCACCCCAGCTTCGGTGTTCTGGGCTTGTCGTGACCACAGGGGAGTCCTAACTGCCATCACCACCATAAACCAGCACGATGCGTGGCCGTCCAGGGTTACATAAAGCCAGAAAGCTCAGACATTCTTTTCTTTCTTTCTTTTTCTTTCTTTCTTTCTTTCTTTCTTTCTTTCTTTCTTTCTTTCTTTCTTTCTTTCTTTCTTTCTTTCTTTCTTTCTTTCTTTCTTTCTTTCTTTCTTTCTTTCTTTTTTTCTTCTTTCTTTCTTTCTTTCTTTCTCTCTCTCTCTCTCTCTCTCTCTCTCTCTCTCTGTCTTTCTTTCTTTCTTTCTTTTTCATTTTTTATTAAGATATCATTGATATACACTCTTACGGAGGTTTCACATGAAAAACATAGTGGTTACTATGTTCACCCATATTATCAAGTCCCCCCTCATACCCCATTGCAGTCACTGTCCCTCAGTGTGGTAAGATGCCACAGAGTCACTGCTTGTCTTCTCTGTGCTGCACTGTCTTCCCTGTGACCCCCCACACCATGTGTACTAATCACAGTACCCCTCAATCCCCTTCTCCATGGCCAGAGGAGGTCTTGCCAGCCTCGTTTTGCAGCAGGAGAGACTGCAGGCTTAAATGCACTAACTGCTCAAGGTCAGGCTGCCATCCAGCGGCGGACACCCTCGGTGAGCTTTCCACTGGGTGGCCTACATTTGTACCGCTCCGCAGGCCCTCGTCCCAGTTGGCAGGGGCACCCCCACGGGGTGGCTCAGCTTCCACGCAGCGGGAAGAGGAGAGTCCAGGAGCTTTCGAATCCCAGTGGATGTGTTCACACTCCCAACAGGTTCATGATAGAAAAGTTCTCTAAAACTGTTTTCCCTTGCTAAAATTAAATCTTTTAGGCAATCAGCTGTGTACTGGCTTTATCTTTGGATATCAGCATTATTTTGGACAACAGCACAAACCTCCCCAACCCTTCTGCCCTCATTTCTGCCATTCAAGTGGGGTCTTGATGTCCTGCAAGGGGTTGGAGGCACAGAAGGAAGGTTCCTCCCTCCTGACGTCAGGTGATTGTAAAAGTCAAGGATCTAGTAAAGGAGTGGAATTCCTGGATTAACTCAGCAGGCGTTTATGGAGCACCTACTCTGTGCCCAGCCCGGGAGACACAACGATGAACATACTCAATCTTGCCCAGGACTGGGGATTCCCTGAGGCTGAGTCTTCCCTGGGGCTCTTGGCCGGGGGTGTTTGTTGGATGCACAACCTGCACTGGCCCAGCTGCCCGGGGCCACGCCATGTCACTTGGATGGACTGATGGCACCTCGCCCGCCACGCTGCAGCTTCATTGGCTGCCTCTCTGCACAGGCTGCTGCTGTGAAGAGCCTTGACTCCCACGAGGCGCATCTCCATTGGCCTGCAGCCGGCAGAATGCTGGAGGGTCCCTGGACACCCCTCCCATGGTCCACAGGGGAGAGGCTAGGGTCGGCAAGGAGCCGAGGGGTGCCAGCTGGACAGGGGCTCCCCCAACTGGTGCATTTCTCACCACTGGGTGAATCTTTCATCCCCCCACGAAGCCGCTTCTCCAATAACCTGGAAACTTCTCTGACCAGCGGCGGGAATTAATTTTCTAAGGCACTGGGTTTCTGGAGCCTGGAACTTCTTCCCTGGCACGTCAAGTCACGCATGAGGAGCCATGAGGTGGTGCCCCAGTGTGATATGCCAGGCAGTTGACAATCACCCCCAGAGAAACTCAGGCACCCCAGGACATTTAGCATGATTTCTGGGGTTCACTTCTCTGCCTTGGTCTTCTCTCTGGAAAAGATCACAGGCACAGACACATACAGACCTTTAGAGGGTCTCACCCTCTCGGGGTAGAAGTCTGGGGTCTGCTCTCTCCCAGGGGAGGCCCTGCTCCCTGCTTGAAGCTGGCGAGTGACTCTCCCAGCTTTCTGAGTGTGGCCCAGCGGCTCACCCCCTTGAGCCCCTGGCCAGCTCCAAACCTTTCTTTCTGTGGCCCCAAACGGCCGGGATCCTCACACCCTCTGCGGTGTGCCCTGCCATCAGTCACACACGGTAAGAAGCGTGACGTGTCCAGCCTAGTGTCAACCCACTGCCCACTCTAAGTAAACGCCTGCTCCTGTCCCTCTCGGGCTTCAAGTTCATTGTCCCCACATCATGTGAGGATCCAAAGGGTACCCTGTTCAGTGACCAAGCTGATGAGGACAAGCACCCACTTCTCAAGAACCTGCTTTAGAGGGTGGACAGGCAGTGGGAGTTCCTGTAAAAGGGGTTAACACAGAGCTCGCTGCCTCCCCCTTAGAATCCCCGCCTGTCATGGAATTATGATCATCTTATTATCTGTGCCCTCCAGCCCTGGGCAAGACTGCGTATATTCATCGTTGTGTCTCCCAGGCTGGGCACAGAGTAGGTGCTCCATAAACGCCTGCTGAGTTAATCCAGTAATTCCACTCCTTTAATTTTATTTAAATTAATGGTTTTCTCTCATTGCTCATTGAAGAACATTCTATGCCCCACAGAAGATATAACAAACTTCCCACAAATCCTCTGAAACCTTGTCCCCAGGGATAGCTAAGCTTAGCATTTTAGAGGACATCATCCCTCCAGTCTTCTCCATGTGAACCTGGAGGTACATAGGTGCTCGGCATATAAATAAATGCACATAACTGAGGTCCTACCATATGTGCTGTTTTACAATTTGCTTTTTTTTTTTTTTTGGCTCATGGAATTCTTTTCATGTCAATAAGGATGGCCATGCACCATGTTTTCTATTAACCATACTATCCCATTATACCAATCTGCTGTGACTTAGTCACCAAGGCAATTCCCTGAAGCAATTCAGAGGTGGTTTCCACACTTTCCCTATCCTAAGTCAGGGCGTGGTGACTGTCACTCGGTGCGTATCTTTGTGCCCCTCTCCACCCAAATCGGCAGGGCCAGTGCTGTCCTTTTATAAGCAGCTGATATGACTCTAGCTTGCTTTTGGGAGTCCATCCCTTACAAGGGTTAAGTTGCTTATATGTGGGCCAGTGTCCCTGGGAGCTCTCCCAGCTCCTTACAATGGGAGTTATAACGCCTGTGACAAGTGGCCTTGTGAGGAGTGGCCGAGGACACCTGGTGGGCCCCTCCTGTTCCCACAAGACTGTGTGTGACACAAAGATGGGGGCTGTGGTGTCTTTCTAAGCTGGACGCTGCTCCGCCCCCGGCCCAGTAGTCCTCGCCCAGTGTCCTGCACACAGCGGACCCTGAGGTGACCGCTGACAGCCAGGGAAGGAGGACCCGAGGCAGGAGCCCAGGACAGAGTGCTCTGTGCCTTTAGCCTACCTTAAGGTCACTACGAGGCCTTTCCCCTCATCCTCTAACAACCTACCTCCCCTGGCAGTAAAGCATTGCTTTCTATTAAATGATGTGTCTGACATTCACCAAATTTTTATGTGACAATTTAGAAGGAACCAGTTTCATTAAACAGCCTTATTAATATTGCAGTGACATGATTAGGGGAACATCATGGCCGTTAGACCATAGGGCTCTGATTTACGAGCTCTGGAGACGGGAGGTAAAGAGGTGTCTATTGACCAAAACACCTTCTCCAGAATTCATGTTATAATTAATGAAAGTCAGAGAGAGATCCCTCTGAGTAGCAGGTGCTGAGAGCTCCTCAGAAGGTCTGGATTTTGCATTTCCATCTGGGGAGCACATGCATTGGGCTTGGAGGGATTCAGCACCGAGGGGTTTCAGTCTGTTCAGAAAACCTCCCCTGGTAGGGCATGAGGTAGACCAGATCCTTCCTGGCACTCTGATGTTTGGCTGGCTTTTGGAGTCTCTGTGCACATCGTAACCATCTTCTGAGGTGGGCAGCCTAGGATGGGGTGAAAATGTGTGCCTGGACTGACCCCTACCTGCATGGAATCCTGGCACCACCCACGACTGCTGGCTGTTCGTGGCACGTCATCTAGCCTCTGGGAACCTTGGTGGCTGTCTCCATGGAGAGGAACTGCAGTATTGCCTCTAGTGCAGGGTTATTGCACAAATCGAGGGGCTCACGCATGCAAGCCCTCAGCACCCTCCAAGCATCTACTTCAGGCTCAGTACGTGTTGGTTCCTATTTTGGTTTGAGGAGGCCCCTACGGGCCACCTGTGCTCCCAGGCCCTGGTGGGAACACATCAGAGATGTTTTGGGGGGTCTACCACGGTTAAGATCCCTTTCTAGGTCTGTAGAAGACCCCAAATAAAGGGCTATGGCTCCTCCTAAGGGCTTTCCACCTTCGGGGGAGGCAGACCCATGGAACTAACTGGAATGAAACTAGGAGGGCAGGGAGGGCCTGACAGAGGGACCTGGGTCGTGCTGAGGGAAGGCAGAGGAGGTGGTATGAATTCCAAGCCAGTGAGGGGAGGGAGGTGCCAGCAGTAGCAGCTGAGATGGGCCTTCAAGAACAGAGCAGGGTTTTGGACTTTGGCCAGGGGAGGAAGAAAGGGAATTGAGGCTAAGGTGACCTTGGGGCAGAGTGATCTGGAGGCCTGAGGGTCCCTGGGCAGGTGGCCCAGTGGGGCTGGGTCACCAGGACTTAGAGCCGCGTATGGGAAAGGGTGGCAAAGCAGGGGGCTTTGGGTGCCAGGTCAAGGATGCCCGTTCACAGTGGCACTAAAAGTGTGTGAGTCAGGCTGTGGGTCCTGGGCGTGGGGGAGGCCAGTGTGGAGAAGCGAAGGGGGACTCTCCCAGTGTCCAGGAGGGGTGGTGAGCCTCTGCCCCTGGGTGGCAGCTCTCAGGTCCAGGGCAGAGAAGGGAGATAGCATCAGAGGCAAGAGGTGAGGGCAGGGGTAGGGCTCGGGGTGGCTGTGAGTAATCCAGTGTCACCCCATTTGTGCCCTGGTCATCGCTGTGAAGGCACAGTGGGACTTCTTTGCAAAACTATAGACTTGTAAAACGTGGCCCCTGTCCTCAGGGATCTGAGAAGGTAGAACTAGTCGTGAAAACCCTACAGCCTGCAGACTCCAGTGAGGAGAAGGGGACTGGGGTGGGGTTGGGTGCAGAGGTGTTGAAGACGGGGAGAGAGAGCGACAGGTGTGCTGGCCTGGAAGGGCACCAACAGCAGAGATCAGCTTAAGCATCCTTAAGAATCCAACTTTTCAGTGGTAGAGAATTTACCTTTTCCCATGATTATAAAACAGTATGTGCTCATTACAGACAACCTAGAAATACAGATCAGTAAAAGGAAGAAAAGAGACCCTTAATATTGTATCGTACAGGTCACAGATAAACACTGATAAAGTTTTAGGACCTGGTATTCATTCTTACTCTCATCCAGATATTCCTTTTGGGTGTTTTGAGCTGGTTGGGGCCCAGAGAATGGCCCTTTGAGGGACTGAGCATTAATGTTATCAGGGGACATTATGTCTCTGCACCAGGTAGTGGGCCCAAGGTGGGAGCCCATGAAAGGTTCTGGAGCTGGTGCTAGGTGCCCAGAAGGAGGGCTCCCAAGCCCCTGCGCCCGACCTGGGAAAGCAGGCCTAATCCTCCTGTAGCCCCGAGGCTGTG
This sequence comes from Phataginus tricuspis, assembly GCA_029783875.1. Classification (NCBI taxonomy): domain Eukaryota; kingdom Metazoa; phylum Chordata; class Mammalia; order Pholidota; family Manidae; genus Phataginus; species Phataginus tricuspis. The sequence goes on from JAQQAC010002837.1 coordinate 4,924,140, forward strand.
GCTTGGAGGGGGCCACTTCATGAGTGACAGCTGCCCTCCTGGGCCACGGCCTGCTGGAGGAGCTGAGGGGGCCTTGCCCGTTCAGGGGGCTCCGGGAAGCAGGAATGAGGCTTGGGGCAGGGGGCCAGGGAAGGAAAAGTCTTGGAGGGAAATCAGTGGCTCCCAGCTCTGGCCCTACTCTCGTCCAGTTTTTCTGCCCCACGGGCCCCCAGAGTCCTCCCCATGCCCCCAGCCTGGGCTGCCCCGCTTCCCTACAGCCCCCTTCCCTGGCTGGTGCACCTCTTGGAAAAGCACCTTCCCTGCCCGTCTGTCCCCTGCCTTCTGGAACACCCCTGAATCTCTGCCTTGTCACCCTCCGTCTGCACCCAAGGTCACCTCCCTGATTCCATCAATCCAGCAGCATCTGTGGGGTTTGTGGTCTTCCACATGTGAGAAAACCCTCGTTCGTGTCACGTTGGAGGTGACAGCTGCAGGTCCCGGCCCTGGGCGGAGGTGGGCACTAGTGCTCTTCTGCCTGGGAGCCCCGCTGGGGAGAACTGTCCTTTCTCAGCCCAGAAGAGAGCAGCTGAGGCGATTTCCAGACGCATCCTGCAGGCCTGGGCCCCAACCAGTCAGAGAGAACAGGTGTCGTGACTTCTCTCAAGAGCGGAGGCTGTGGCCGTCAAGGCCTGTCTGACTGTGAGCAGGCAGCGTCTTTCCTCCTCAAGAGGCCTCTCCCGAGCTCAGAACCATTGGCCCAGGTCCGTGCCCACGGCTGGTGGGAGCCTTCTGCAGCCAGCCCAGGAGGGCTGTGCGGTGCTGGGGCTGTGGCAGGTGGAACAGGGCCATCCCTGCAGCACCAGGCTCCTGCACTTGAGATGAGGAGGCCTATTTGGTCACACAGCAAGGGAGGGGCAGCTCGGGGTGCACTTGAGAGACCCCATGGGTGCCCTGCCCTGGGTGGGGCAAGCAGCCTCACTCAGGGCCTTTAGGAGATCTGCCCAGGCAGTGTGTTTGCCCCGTAATGGTGGGCTTAAAGTGGGGAAGATGGCCAGGTCTGGAGACGAAGGGTGGGCAAGAGAGCGAGTGAAGAGCAGAGCAAGCTGGCCGGGTGGGGACGGTCGTGGGCATCATAGGGCCTGGGTGTTCTGCTGATATGCCTGTGGTGTGAGGTTTTCAATCAAGCCAATGGGTGATTCCAAAGCCATGAGATGCATGTGAGAGAGAGTGATGGCTCCGCTCCACAGCAGGCAGAACAGAGGCCGAGTTCAGGCTCCACTCAGTGGTTCTGTGACCTCGAGGCATCTGTGACCTCTGAGGTATGGTTTCCTCCTCTGTGAAATGGGGAGCTAACAGCAGCTATCAAATGCCATCCTGCAGATTAAAAGAGAGAATCCTTTTAGCTCAAACAAAACAAGAAGGGTCCCTGCTGTCATGGAGGCTACAGGAGCAGGGACAGTTCAGCCTGCCGGTGCCATGATGGGGGCGTACCCGGTGCTGGTGGAGGGTGAATTGGGGGGCAGCATTGTGGGGAGACACCTCTCCATGGTAGTGGGCCTGAGGAGGGAGCAGGGCCTGTTGGAGGACTCGGTCTGCGTGCTCTTCCTGGACCCAGCGCTGTCCAGCCCAGACCTGCTGGGCTGCCATGCTGGAGGGCACCAAGTGGTAGACGCAGGGCTGGTCTCCCCGAGTTCCATTCGTGCTGTCTGAGCCCTGGCTTCCTGGGCCCCCACGGGCATGGCTGTGCCAGCACTGAAGGCGCAGTCAGCCTGGGCGTCCCAGGACTCGGGGCCTGTTCCCACCGGCCAGGAGGAACCGACACCTGCTTCCAGAAGCCGCCATTCATCCCGACTGTCCTGTTTGCTTTGACACCAGAAGTGTGATGGACTCCAGAGCCTGTTTGTATGTTTTCCACTAAAGATTAAAAAAAAAAGTTACTAGATGAACCAACTCTATTGTAAGGCACACAACTCCTGTCTTGGGTTATTTTCCTTAGAGCACTTCTCTGTTAGTAGTTTGTTGATTGATGGATTTCCTCTCTAGACCGTAAGCTCCCCGAGGACCAGGACCGGCTGGCAGTGTAGTCCTGCATCCCCAGGTCCTACAGTGGTGCCTGGCATGGGGGGAGCCCCAGGGAACGTGTGTTACCAGGGGGCAGGGCCAATTTTGCAGCAGCCTCTGTGGATCTACCTGGAAGGTAGCCCTGCCCGATGTTTACACAGCTCCCCCTTGGCGACATCTTCCCTCTGCCCATCTTCTCTTAATAGTTATAGATTATGGAAAAGAAGAACAAAGCCCATTAAGGGGTTCCCCTACATTTGATTTGAGGAAGTTTTCGTCAGAATGGCTCCATTTATTGGCCTTTAGCCTACAGCCTTAGTCCCTTCTCACAAAATGAATATTGCCTTGTCTCCTTGAGAAAAATTGATTTCAACCAGGAAGGAGAATAGCAAATTCCCTCCTCCCCCTTTTCTTCTTTTTTTCTTCCTCCCTCCCACTGAGACAGAATTTATCTCTTTGGTAGGTTGGGGGGCGCGGGGGGGGGGGGGGAGCAGGAATAATTGGACCAGAAGCTAATTCCCAGAGATTCATTGTCTCGAAAGCTCCCACCAGAATGTGGGACGCTTGCCTTGAATTGCATGCTAATGATAAATGACAGCTCTAACAGACCGTCACATTGAGATGCTTAGTCCTTCCTGCTCGGAGATGACACATTCATTTTCTCTCAGATTTACATTGGATTATTAATAAAATATCGGTGTTGGACTATGACAAGCAAGGGCCTGTGGAAGTGCCGGGCTCTATGTAGGCATGTGGATTTTGGCCAAAAGAGATGTCGGTGGGGTCGGATGTGACCCAGATGAGGGTGGCATTTAAATGACGCCCTTGTTCTTTGCCGGGCTCTGGCTCTGTAACCCGGGCCACACCGAGCAGTGGCGACGGCAGGTCCTCTTTCTTTCCTATGTATTGAATCGAAGCAAAGCCGAAGCCATATGATCTCTTGCCTTTTTTCTTTGCTTTGTTGCTGACCAAACATTTTGAATGTAAGTGATGTTTTCTGCTGGTTTTGTTTTCAAGAAAAGAGAGAGGATTTCTTTGTTCCAGTCACCAAGCTGCTTGTTAACTCACTCACTTGATGAGCATTTATGGAGCTTTTACTGCTTACAAGTTGTCACGGCAGGTGGCGGAGGCCCAAGAACAAGTCACAGCCTGGGTGAGCCAGATGTGCAGGTGGAAACCATCTCCCACTGCTCTGCTCCCACTTTCCATCACCTCGCATCGGGTGAGGGTGAAGTTCAGAGTTCTCAGAGGTGGTGAGAGGCTGGGGGGTGGGAAGCACAGCTCCAGTGCCCCAACATAGAGGCAGCTTCCCTGAAGAGTCTCAGGTACCTTTGACATTTTCTTCACTGCGTTTCCCAAAGTTGCAGTTGTAGAGTGATTTATGTTGTCTTACACTTTGGGTCACACTTGCCTTAAAATCCGGACTCCTCACTTCTCCTGCACAGCCGTTCGCACTGCTGTAGTACCTGGTTAATCTGTGTCTGGCAGCACACTTAGGACAAAATGCACCCTCATTCATGACTCCCTGACCTGGACGGTGCCCCTCCACCCCCGCCGGCTTCATTGGCTGCGTGTCCCTGTGTACTCTAGCCACATGCAAGGCAAGCGTGCCCTCAGACCCCTGGCCTCGCTCTTCCTGTCTAGGAAAGCACTTCCCTGGGAGCCTCCCAGCTGCCCGAGCCTCCCACCTGCCCATGCCTTTGCCTAGGGTTCTGCTCAGATGCTGTGACCTGGGAGAGGTCTCCCCAGCCCATCACCACATCACCATGTCACTGCCACTGTTATAGGACATGGTCTGTTGTCCCCTGAAGGCCCTGTGGGCTTCCTTCCCTCCCCAGCACCAGGCCTTCGCAGGGTGCCTCCCCAGCTGCCTGAGAGCTCTACAAAGCAGGGCTCTGGACCCTGGTCATGACGGCACCTAGAGCATCTCATACCCATGCCTGGCCCATAATAGCTGCTCAGTAAATATTAATTGAATAAATCACTGGCTGTCATAATAGAATTTCAAGCTGAGTGCCCAGGGAGCTCTAGGAGAGGAGCCATTAATGAGTCCCTGCAGAGCTGCTCTGGACTGATTCCTGGGCATTACCATCGCTTCGTAGGGCAGTATTTTCATTTCAATGACCTCCAGCGACGATTCAAATGAACCACACTGCGAACAGCCTGCATTTAGTGACCCTCGGGAAGCGCGCTGCTCCTGCCTCTGGGACCTGGAAGCCTGAGCTGCCTGCATCCTGCTTCCGGTCATCCTGCCGGTGGAGGTGACAGTGCAGGTGCACTCCCACCGGGGCGTCCCCTTGCGTGGCTGTGTAGGGGGCTTCCTTCTGGGTTGTAGGGAGGCCCGATGAGACAGTGCTTACAGACCCACTGACTTTGCTCAGGAAGATGAACACATGTGCCAGGAAGTCCTCAAAGGAGGCCCCTCGGAGCCACGGGTTGGCCGCATCAGCTCATCTTCGCCAGCACAAGCAGACCAGCTTGCGGGGGCTTCCAGGCATGCGAATCTACCCAATCGTTTGCTCCCTGATAAGAGAGCCTCTTTTACGATTTTCAATTTGCCCTTATTTTAATGAAAAGAAGCTGGGGTTGGACCGCCCAAGAAGGAGCTAATCAAATAAAGCAAATTGGTGTTACCTTCTCCTCGTCCTTATTATTTCTATGGCTCCAGCTGGAATTTATTATGAAAAGCAATTGTTTTTTGTATCTGGAAGATTGCAGCCCCGGCCAGGCCTGACAGCCCGTTCTCCCCTATCATTCTGTAAATAGCATGGAGTGGCCAGGATGGGAGTTGGGGGGGAGGAAACAGAATGCTCCCCACTGGCTTTCTTGCTGCTGGCCCCCCGAATCGTGAAGACCCTCTAAACGAGGCAGAAGAAAACGCCAGGTGGAAAGTTCACAAGCCAGCCCCCGCCTATGCAGTCTGGGCTGCCCCTGAGGCTTCTTGGGGCTCCGTTTGGCGTCCTATCAGCCTCGCTGGGCTGCGACCATCAATTACCATTCCAGCTGGGGCTGTGTGTGAGCGAGATAAGCAGGAGAGACATTTCTTTTCCAGATTTCTTCCCTCCCTTTGCGACAAAAGGAAGAACTATAGGAGCAATTTAATTCAGGCTCCAACCATCCTTCCTTTATCTGGAATGTTTGCCGTGGGCAGTTCCCGGGGATTTTGAAAGTGCCCTGGGTTCCTGCCGCTGGAGAAGGGGAGCGGGTACCTGGGATGTGCCAGGGATTTGTGGCGAGAAGCCAGGAGCGGGTGCAGTGGGCTGGTTTGCCAGTTCTGCCCTTACCAGCTGTGTGACCTTGGGAAATTTAATCTCCTTCTCTGTGCCCCAAATCTTCTCATCTGTGAAATGAGGATAATAATACCCACCTACTAAAGTTTTGTGGGATTAGAATGAGAAATGAGTGCGAAGGGCTTTACCCCGGGTCTGGTACACCATCTGCCAGACGGATGGCTGCTCTTGTTCTCATGGTAACTGTTGTCACGCTTGTTATTGACATTTTGGACCAGCCTGTGTTCTTCTAACGTGCCTTTAAACCAGGACTTTCTGCACTGGAAGGATCAGAAAGAAGGGTGTGGGTACATAAACACGTAAGCTGCGATTAAGGGCGGCGTCTCTCATTTGCTAGCCGCCCCCGGGGCTTCCGGGGCAGCGCCCGTTGTTCTGGCCAACGCGGTTGGTGCCGTGTCACACAGGCCGGTTTCACTTCCGGGGTCAGGGCCTGGAGGCCCTTGAAATGGCAGGAACTGCGTTTCCCTCCACCTAGGCTCTTCCGGATGCCTGGTGGTGGGAGGGGAGGCACAAAGGCGAGGGAAAGGAAAGGAGGGGAGAGGAGGAGCCTGCCCAGGGTTGAGTTCCGGCTGGAGAAAGGGAAATTCCGGGAAAGATTCACTGCTTACAGGCCACACAGATACTGCTTGACCTACAAGGGATGAGGACATACTCTGTTCTCGAAGGGAAGCTGTAAGGACAGAGCGTGTGGGCACTGGCACAACAGCCGATCGACTGGAACAGAGCTTATTGCAGCAAATTTGCAGCCTCTGGGCCAGGCCGGAGGGATGGGCTGACAAGGGACTCACACCAGAGGAGGCCTGCAGGTCCCTGGAGTAGATGACTGGGTCTCAGTCATCCACATGGAATTTAAGGTGGCTGTCGAGGTTCTGGAGATGATCGGCCAAGGACAGGGAAAGTGGGGGTTCTGGGAGGAAGGGCCACGAACCCGAGCTGTTTGGGTGCATTACTTTCTCAAGTTAGACTCGGGCACTGCCGCGTGTCAGACCATTCCTTCTGTGGGATTAACCTAGTCTTGGATACAACGCCGAGGTGCTCCGTGAATTCCTGCTTAATATCCACATAGAAAACCTCTCAAGAACACAGCACTCCTCTGATCTTCGGTTTTTAATAGTCCCGATCTGCCCAATTTGAGAAATAAGCAGTGAGTTGAGTGTGTGTGTGCCTCAGAGATTTAGGGGTGCCTCTCCCTTGGGCGAATTTTCCAGCGGTGCCCCCCACACACCATTTCATCACTCCCTGAGTCCTTCCATCATTGTTCCCGGCAGGGGAGCCCTACAAAAAGGGGCCAAGTTTGTTAGCATTGTTAGTCACGAAGAACATGTATTATATGGCAGCAGCGTGCCGGGAACCTTGCATACATTACGCCTGCTACAACAGACAGATCCAAGTAATTTGTTCAAGGTCACACAGTTCATAAGGAGCTGAGCCAAGATTTAAAATTAAATCTTGGCCAAAAGGTAACCTAGGGCTCATTCCAAATCCCATGATCATCTTCTTTTGTAAAAAGTATTATTATACAAAATTCCCAACACCTGCAAATATGACGGACGAGACTGAGCGCATCTCCTTCTCATCCACTTTCAACCTGGGCCAGCACGTGGCCAGTCTCGTTTCATCCATGCAACCCTGCACCACACACACGATCTTGAAGCATACCTCAGACACTGTGTGATTTCACTGGTAAATGTTTTAATATATATCTCTAAAATACAAGGTCTCTTTTAAAACAATACTTCTGTACTCCAATTATCAGTCTTAAAAATGAATAACTCTTAATATCATTAAATATCCAGTAACTGTTCAAAATTCCAATTGTTCCACAAATGCCATATTTTTTTACAGTTTGGCTCATTATCCAAGTAAGGTCTACACATTGTGACTCGTTGACAATCTGTCTCTTTTAATCGACATATTCCATTCCAGTGTTCTCTTACTTGTTTCTCATTGAATTTGTTGAGGAATCCAGGTCATGTGTCCTATAGTTTCCTGCAATCTGGATTTTGCTGATTCAGTCCCTATGGTGTCCTTTATCATGTTCTTCTGCCCTCTGTGGGCTTATAGTGGTGGTTATAGCAAAAGGTCTGAATAATTTCAAGTTCCTCCCTCCCTCCCTCCCTCCCTCCCTTCCTTCCTTCCTTCCTTCCTTCTTCCTCCCTCCCTTCCTCCCTTTTTTCTTTTCTTTTCTTCTTGGTCACAGCAAAATGTTCTTCCATCAGAGACATATACTATCTGATTATTTCTTTTGTGACGTTGATCGCTACTGATGATCCATCACTTTATCAGGAGTTGCAAAAATAGCGATATTTTAATTCTTTCACTTCTTCATTTATTGGCTGGGATACTTTTTATAGAGAAAGTCCTCTCTTTTGATATTTGCTAACGTAAAGGAACAGTTTGTACAGGAAAGGTAGGATAAATGCCTGATTCTTCCTCCCTCTCTCTCTCTTAAGTATTCAAAATAATGTATTGGGTCATTAGCATTCCTCAACAACAATCAATTAGTTTTTTGTTTTTGTGCTTTGGGATCATTATGAACTTACAGATTCAAATATATTTAATGTGTTTTAATCCACTGTAGTTACTATTCTTACTAATACTCAAATTATCCAACCTTTGGTCAGTGGGAGCCTCTTCAAATTGGTTCCTGAGTGCTTTTCACGTATTTTAAGTTTTTGACACAGATCACATCATATTTAATGGTGGAAACCGAATGTTTCCCCCTAAGATGAGGAACAAGACAGGGGTATTTATTCTTATTGCTTCTATTTAACATTGTACTGGAGGTTGTAGCTAGTGCAATAAGGCAAGAAAAAAAGCATCTAGAATGGAAAGGAAAAAAGAAATCTATATTCATTCACAGGTGACTTGATTATATATGTAAAATAATTACAGTGTCTATGAGAAAAGCTATATATTAAAGAATCTGCAAAAGATTACTGGAAATAAGTGACTTTAGCAAGCTTATAGTATACAAGATCAAAGTACAAAAATCAATTCTATTTCTATATAGTGGAAATGAGTAATCCAAAAATGAGATAAAAAGAAAAACATTCCATTCATAATAGTATAAAAAAGAATAAAGTACTTTGATAAATTTAATTTACAAGTTAAAAACCTGTACTATAAAAGCCTCACTGAGAGAAAGATTTACATAAATGGAGAGACATTCCATTTTCTGTGGTTGGGAGTGATTAGAAGATTCAATATTGTTAAGATGGCTGTTCCTTCCAAACTGATTTTTTAGATTCAATGCAACTCTTATCAAAATCCCAGCAAACTTTTTGCTGTTGTTACTCCAGAAATTGTCAAGCTAATCTTAAAATTTATATGGAAATACAGGACAAAGATGACCCCAAATGATTTTTAAAAATAAGAACAAAGTTGGAAGACTTATACTCCTTGATTCAAAATTACTATAAAGCTGCAGCAATCAAGACAGTATAGTACTGGCATAAGGACAGAAAATACAACAGAATATGATGTCCAGAAATAAGGCCATATGTTTATGGTCAGTTTATTTCCAAGAAAGGTTCAAAAGCAATTTAATGGGGGGAGAGGATAGCTTCTTCTATTTTAAACAAAAACAAAAACAAATGGTGCTGGGGCAATTGGGAACCGACATGCCAAATATCAGCTTTGATTCATACCTCACACTCCACACAAAAAGTAACTCAAAATGCATTGTAGACTTAAATATAAGAGCTAAAACTATGAAATTCGTAGAAGAAAACAACAGGGAAGATTTTTGTGACCTTGGGTTAGGCAAAAGTTCTTAGATAATGATGCTAAAAGCACTATACTTAAAAGAAAAAATTTAAATGTGTACTTTACCAAAATTTTAAATGTTTGCTCTTTAAAGGAATCCATTAAGAGAAAGAAAAGGTATGTATTGGGAAAAAATATTTGCAAATCATACATTTGGTAAAGGAGTTGTATCCAGATCTTATGTAAATAGCTCTTACATTTCAAAAAGAAGACAAACAACTCAATTATAAATGGGCAAAAGATTCAAATAGACATTTCACCAAAGAAATTATATGAATGGGTAATGAGGACATGAAAAGATGCCCAATATCATTAGTCATTAGGGAAATGCAAATTAAAACCCTACGGCACACCCACTAGAGTGGCTGTAATCCAAAGATAGACAAGGCCAAATACTGGGGAGGATGTGGAGATGTTGGAATACTCATACATTTCTAGTGGGAATGTGAAATGATGCAGCCACTTTAGCAAAGAGTCTGGCAGTTTTATTTTTATGTAATCAGGTGGACCTATCTTTCACATATAGTTGCTGGATTTTTCGTCATGGTTAGGAAAGTTTCCCTTCAGCTTATAGAGAAACCAGCCTATATTTTCTTCTAGAGTAATGCATGATTTTATTTATTATGTTTAAATATCTGGTCCATTTGAAATTTAAGCTGCTCTAAGGTGTGAGGGGTAGATCCAATGTTATCTTTTTTCATTTGCCAATATTACTTATTAAAAAGTCAATTCCCTTCCCCCACTGACTTGAGGTCCTCCTTTATTGTGCATGAAATTTGCATATATAAAGGAGTATTTCTGGATTTTTCTATTCTGTTCCATTGGTCTGTCTATTCATATGTCAATTCCATACTTTTTAAAATACAGAGGCTTTATAGATGTGTCACTGTCTTGTAGAGTGCCTCTATAACTTGGTCCTCTTTATTGGAGCTTTACTGGATATCTTTGTTGTTTTTTTCCTTCCCAATAAATTTTATAATAAATTATTCTAGATTCCCCCCCCCCCACCCAAAATCCTGATGAGATTCTTGTTGTCATTCCTTATATTTATAAAGTAACTTCGGGAAGAGTGACATTTTTATGATCTCAACTGTTCCTAACCAAGAACATGTCATGTTTTTGCTTTTATTAAAAACTATTTGTGTATCTTTTAGATTTTTATAGTTTTTCTCCTTAGGTTTTGGGAATTTCTAATTACGTTTAGGTCTAGGTATTTAGTTTTCTTTTTCTCTATAGTAAATGAAGTCTTCCATCATTCCTTCTACGAATTTTATTTGAACGTGTGCGTGTGTGTGGATGTGTGTATATGACACACATACACATAAACTATTATATAAATTGTGTGTGTGTGTGTGTGTATATATATATATATATAAACTATTTATTATATAGCTTATTTAATTTTATTTCTTTATTTCTATAATCGGTAGTAGTTTTTCCATTGATCCCTTGGTTCTTTTTACTATATTGCGTTGCTACTGGTTTTGTAGCTATTAGTTCCTTAGAGTAAAAGGTTACTTGGCTAGAATCCCCCCTGGCTAGAACGAAGCTCCCTGTTCACATTTTTTTCCTTGATATTCCTCCCTACTGCAGTAAATGTCTCCATTGTTTCCCTGAGGCTATCTTAGACTGTCAGCCTTAGTTTGGCTTCTCCTAGTAGGATATCCTGAGGTGAGGACTTGAGTATAAGGAGTTTATTTGAAAGGCGGTCCCAGAAAACTCTAGTAGGGGGCATGGAAGAGAAGAAAGGGAGCATTACAAATAAAGGGTGCTTTCCCTCAAGGTCACCGCCATGGACAACTGAAACTTATGCTCTGGGAGACCACACAGAGCACCAGAGTTATCCTAGCCACTGGGCCAGGAGGACTGAGATTACCTTATTCCAACTGTGGGATAAGGAAGCTGGGAATTCACCCACCAGGGGGGCTTTCAGGGAATGTGAGACCACCCAGCCAGTAAAGCAGAGCTGGCATTCATATGTGGACTAGTCCCCCAGTCTGTGCTAATGCAGTAGCCTTGGGGGAGGCTCGCATCAGACTGAGTCGGAGGGAATCCCACTCAGACACTTTCTGGCTGGAAAGGCTTGATTTCCTTATCTTTATGTTGGGAATGATCAAATGCTGTGAGGATGCAGAAAATGTAGATCTAGAGACAGACATATATATAGATGCAGATGTGCAGATGTAGACATAGATGTAGATGTAGACATTCATGAGGATGTAGAAACAGACGTAGACATAGATATAGAGGTAGACATAGACGTGGATGCAGATGTAGATGTAAACATCACTGTAGACATAGACATAGATATAGATGTACATGAGGATGTAGATATAGACACATAGACGTAGATGTAGACATACATGTGGATGTAGATGTAGATGTAAACACAAATGTATATGTATATGTAGGTGTACATGTACATGAGATGAGGATGTAGACACAGACATAGATATAGAAGCAGATGTAGATATAGACATAGATGTAGATGTAAACACAAATGCAGGCGTAGCTGTAGCTGTAGATGTAAGCATAGAGGTAGATGTAGACGTAGATGAAAACATAAATGTAGACATAGACATAGAAGTACATGTACTTGGGGAGATGAGAATAGAGACACAGACACAGAAGTAGATGCAGATGTAGACGTGCAAGGGGTGTGCTCCCCCAGCAGCGGCACTAACTAGGAGTTGGTGGCACTCTGAAGTGGCAGGACTTCCATTCTCCTCCTTGCAGTAGCCTTTATCTTCTGTCCTCAGCCCCATTCCCATTTTCCTGATCTTCTCAGGTGGGTATTACTTTTTATGCTTCTGTGAAATATATTAAAGCCCTCCTTTGACTGGCCCCCTCTTTGGGGTCTACCCCACCCCTCCTTCCTTCCTCTGATCCCTTCCCACCATTTAGACTTGCTCTTGATTATATACTGGAGGGCAACGACAGCCTCATTTTCTTCATGTTGTGGTGACTGTGGGTCCCTCTGCAGCCTGTCTTGTTTACCCTTTGCCATCCTTAGGACCTGTGAGCTATGGAGGGAGGGACCTTCCCCCACCACGCAAAGCAGAGGCAAGTGCTAATAAAATCAGAAGGACGGATTAAACACTATTAGGTTGCTTATCATTGCAAGTTAAAATGACGATTCCATTTAAGAAGGCCATTTAAGCTGGACACCTCCGTTTCCTGTGGGGTTATGCCCTGCTAAAAGTGTTTGATGATGGGGCCATCCTCGCCTTCTCGGAATGCAAAGGATCAGGTCACAAGGGGAAGACGGGATTCCTTGGGTATGTGCAGTTGTGATTCTGACTACAGACACGACAGTGTTTGGGGGGGTCCACTCTTTCTGGATCATACCAGTTACAATCTGGGGACAGTTGGCCTGAAGACACTGCTGAGGTTCACTGACCATGTTTTGAAAGGCAAGAGGATGGAGCAGATCACAGATATTTATGTAGCTGCCTTAGCTCCGGGAGAAGCTGGATCGGACTAATTTGCATCTTTTCAGCAGATGAGTTTCTGGGACCAAGGAGTCCCTGCAACACTCTCATGGGTGTCTTCATTCCTGTTCGGAGGACGTGAGACAAAGGTGGACCCGTTCTATTTGATCAGATGTATTTATTTGCTTATTCTTAGGCAATGGCCCTAAGCACAGTGGGTGGACTGTGGGGTCTTGGTAATGGATCTTTCAGGGGGTGGGAGGGCGCACGGTGCTCTGAAGGTTGGGTACAGGCACCCAGGGCAGGGCTGAAGTGGAAAGAGGCAGGTACAGTTGGTCCATATTTGAGCCTGTCTGCTCTGAGAAATGGAAGGGAACTGTCAGGTCTTCCGTGAAGACTTGTAAGTGTTACACAGACCGTCAGGGCACGGTGTTGTGACAAGCGTGCAGAGCTGTTTTCCGATTTAGTTGGTGCAGATTTAGGGGGGAAACCAGCACTGACACAGACCGACTGCACCGTGATGGGCAAACAGTGACATGGTGGGAGTTGCTGTTGAAAGTCTGTAATTGCCAGTGGATTTGCTGCTGAGTCACCAGTGACTGGCACAGCCCTGTGGGGTGGAACTACAATTTGTGGGTGTCACCATGGCATGATTTTAATTTTTTTCCTACAGTCAGTGGAATACTAAGAAATCAGTAGCCAGTGTTCTGTGCCTGATTGTGGAATGGTCCATTGTTCAAAGGAAAAGAGAAGAATGGGATGGAAGCCTTTTGCTTCATGCAGGGGGCATGGCTGGCTTCCTTTCTCCCCTCTGCAGTAGCAAGAAACACGAGCCAACTCACATTAGAAGACACTGTCCTTGCCTCGTTTGTGTAAAGAGGGCGCTCTCCCCTTGGCTGGGAGAGAAATTCACTATGCTGGTCTCGGGGGGTCTTTGCTGTGCTGAGCCTTCTGGTGCAGCGACACGGAGCTGACCCCAGGGGCGAGCTTGTGCTGTCAGCTGTCAGGGGAGTCTTCCTGGAAGGTTGGATCCAACCACCGCTGCTGAAACCTTATTCTAGAAGTGGTTTGCCAGAGCACCTGCTGCCACGGGAGTTCAGTTCGTTCTCTCCTTGGTTTCCAAACCATGAGACGTGATTGTTGCAACTCAGGACATGTGTGTGAGCATCCTCTGCTCTCTGGGGCCAGTGCATGACTTCTTCTAGGAAAATTCAAGGTTCTTTTTGTTTGTTCTTTTTAAATGGCACGAGAATGGCCATCAGCTTTCAGCATTTAGCAAGTGGGCAACTATTTTCCTACAATATGGTGGTTGTGGACCCGATAGACAAATTCACCTGGCAGTACTGACCCTCTGACAGCTGAAGCCCAAACAGGAAAGAATCAGGTACTTAGCTTGTTTGAGAAGAAGGCCTGTGGGTGCTCCTGTGTCTAGCAGTTATCTAAATGCAGGGAATGAATCAAGAGCATTTGGCCAGGGCAACTACATCTCCTATTGGTCTGCTCTTAACATAGTCATCTTGCATCTGCATTAAACTTATTTATTTCCTAATGCTGGGTGATGGATTAAAAGATGTGTAGAAAATCTTTCTACAAGAGACAAACTATTGCCACAACACCCCTGGCTCTTTTTGCTTTCTCTCTGTGTTTTCTACTTTTCGGAGCAGAGCCCAGGCCCCAGCATCGTATATCCTGATTAGATGGTGGATATTACTAAGGGGATGTTTTTTAAGCCTATCATTGACACATTTAATTCATTAGGTACAAAATCCACAAGCAAATTTTGGCTGGCCATAAAACATGGTTAATCCAGGGAGCTGCAATAAAAGGTGAAAAATTATGTTCCAGGAAACGTGGAATATTGCTTTTCTGTAGAGACTTTTACTGGTCTACAATATCTTTCTTCATAAATTTTCCTTCTGCTTGGTTCTCTTGGTAACTTAACCATTTGTTGTTTCCAGACCACAGAATGGCTCAATGATACTCTACAACAGGAAGAAAGTGAAATACAGGAAAGATGGGTATTGCTGGAAAAAGAGGAAAGATGGGAAAACGACCCGAGAGGACCACATGAAGCTGAAGGTCCAGGGAGTGGAGGTAAAGAGCAGACAGGCTCTCCTGTCCCACAGGTGTCATTGCTGGGTGGCCGTGAGGATGGGGTTACTTTGGAGTCATTCGGTGACAGTCACCTTTGTGAAAAGTATTTTGGTGGCCAAGACCCTGTTTGTTGTTTTTCTTTTTTTCTACCTTCTTACCCAACAGTCTCCATGCAAGTTTCCCATGAACCAGATTTAACTAAAGCACTCCTGTCTCTCGGGAGTCATTGGTGTCTCAACTGAGATCGGTAAGGTTCCTGCAGGAGCATGTGTTGGACCTGTCACAGAGGAGCCTCTGGGCACACTGAGAGTCCACAGGTGCCAAGGACGAGGGGCTGAATAAGGAATCTCCCTCCTGAGTGGCCTGGGCCTGCCTCTGTTGAGCGGGTCCCTTGGGAGCTAGCCATCTGTATCCAGACCCTGGCTTTGCTCCCTCTACTGAAACCCCCTTCCATTTCCCTCTGGGTGTTTCAACCTCAGGAAGCTCTCGGGTGTTAAAGATAAGGGATAACAAGGTGTGTGGGATTCTTGTAGGGCTGCAGTGGAGGTGGGCGCTGCAGAGAACATCTTGAGATCTGTGCCACATTGGTTGGGCCCTGGGGGAAGGCAGGGTGCAGCCTGGTTTCCCTGCTGTTGTGTGGACACTGAGGGCCATCACCCCTGGGCAGCCATGGAGACATATCGCAGTTCCTCTTTTCATTAGGAGCAGGGAATGTGAATGGTGGTGCATTCCTGGCCTGCGTGTTATCGAGCACCCAGCTTTCCTGTATTTCCTGCTGGTCCTTCTAAAGGATCTTCTCCAGGAGTATGGCCGGTGCTGTCTTGGGTCAGGAGCTGTGATCCACCTGGTATTTCAAACTGGTTGAAGAGAGGGCTCCTGGAGTCCATTGATGTGTGGGGTCCTCTGTTGTGCCAGGATTGATCGCCAGGACCTAAGCCCACTTGAGTTCAACGGCTCACCCTCCTTGGTGACACTCTTTGTGACACACTTTGTCATTATGGCCTTTTCTGTATTAATCATGTGCTTTAGTGGCTGTTAAAAATAGTATCCAATGGCTTTTATTTTATTACCCACAGAGAGAACTTTTGTTTTAAGTTTTTGTGTTTTTTTAAACACCTAATGACAATTCTTTATGATGATGAACAAAAAGTCCTGATATGAGAAATTCCGGTTCCCTACACTCTTCTGCATTCAGTGTTTCACTGTTTGCATGGCGTGGCTTAACTGACTGCACGAAACATTAAAATGCAGATGACCCAGAAGTGCTGTTCTGGACCCAATCAGCCATTGTTTCAGGGACCTCAGGGAGGTGGGCTCTGCTCTGATCTCCCACGAAGGAGGGACAGGCAGAAAGTGAGAAGTGTAGGTGGGGCCCAAGGACACAGGGCCTCTCACGCCGAGACTCACATCATCTGCAGGAACTCACACCAAAACCACTGTGCCCGCAGGTGTCTGGTATGGTTCATCCTTAGTAAAACGTAAATCAGGAATGTCTGGTTGTAGACAACAGCAGGGTCAAGTTCTTACTCAACAGCAGCTCAGAAGCCCAGCGAAAAAATAGCCACAGTGTTTATTTTCTTCCCTCGTGTTATAAATTAGAATTGTCACTGGATGAAATCAGGGTGACGCATGTTATTCTGGGGCCATAGTTGTGTTGGGAGGTGTCTGTGGCTCTCACGCTTGCAGTCTCACCGTAAACACACGTACGGGGACACTCTGGGCCCTCAGAACACGGAGGAAGGGGATGTGCAAGATGATGAGAGGTTTCCATGACTCCGGGGCGTGAGTGGCAGGGGCAGCACGGACGGGAGGCGGGTGTGGAGAAGCCCTGGCTGGCAACACAGGGGTGTGTTTTCAGGTTCTCGGAGAGTGAGGCCACCCCAGGTGGGTGCGTGGTGTGCTGGCCTGAGGAGCTCAGGGAGCTGCCCGTTGGGTTGGGCAGCCAACATTGCCATGGCCCTACTCGGTGCAGGGCCCTGGGGTTCTACAGACAACATAGGAGCCGTGGGTTCTGCCGCTTGGACTCACGGTCAAATTGAAGAGACAGCTCTGTACTTACCTAAAAGGCATGAACAGTGCTGAGATGTGCCGAAGTATTGTGGGCTTTTAGGATAAGTGTCCTAGGGGTTCAGAGGGGACTGGGATGATCGAGAAGTTCCCTAGGTGAGATGGGATCTAAGTTAAGCATTTAAACTTGGGTAGGATTGTGTGTGTAACTTACACAGTGTTTCTAGCTCACCTTTTTCACTCAGCATTGTGGTCTGGGCTGTGTCTCAGTTGATGCTTAGACCCCCCCCCTTCCCTTTAACTGCTCTGTAATATTCCACGGTGTACGTATTTGAGGCACTCCCCAGTTGGTGGGCTTAGATTCTTTCAAGATGTTCAACATCACCGTGCTTCAGGAAACATTCTTCTACACGTCTGCTTGTGCCCGTGTGCCGCCTGGACCTGGAACTGCTGGCATAAGGTCTAAGTATTTTCTGTCTCCCTGCCAAATTGCTCCAAAGTGGCTGTGCTAATGTTATGCCCACCAACATGAGGAATTACTGTTTCTTCCACATCCTCTCCCACACTGATGGATGAAAGACGGTACCCCAGTCCATCTGAATTTGGGTTTCCCCTAGTTGTTTGTGGGGGTGAGTACCATCTCGTGTTAATGGAAGTCCTTGCTGTGGACTATAGGCCATGGACATGAATTTTAAACAGCCCCAGAGCAGTCCCACATCTGGAGTTTCTCCTGCACTTGCTCTGATCTGGACCGGGGTCTGGGAAGTCCAGTGGTTGTTCAGGGGACCGTGGGCAGGTGGTTCTTTCCACCTGGGCTATTGGATATACATGAGGTTTTGCATTGCATAGGAGGAAGGGGCCTCCCTGTTTGAACCCTGCCTCCTCTTTCAGTGAATTATATCAGGTGGTTCCTATGGACTCAGAACCTGCATCCCACCAGGCACAGTGCCTGCCAGCTTCCCCTGCTGCTGACAGAGGCAGACAGTCCCACACAGGGTCTCAGAGCTGTGATTTTTCTACCACCCGAGCTGGTTTCCTCAGTTCAAGGGCATGATAAAGATGTTTGGATCTGCCGTTTAGCATATCGCTTGCTATAAGCCTTCCCTCAGGCCAGGAAAGCTCCCAGCCCTGTTCACGGAACTGCTCAGCAGTCTAGCTTCTTTGTTCTCAGAGGCTGGGGCCCTAGGTACGCACGACAACTCAAAGCACATGGATTTCCTCAGCCTGGCACAGGATCGGGGCAGCTGCCTTTGAAGCTGATGCGCCGTTAGGTCCACGATTAGTTGTCTTGTCTGTGAGCCAAGGAGAAGCTAGTTCGATAAAGTTTTCAGGGATGACAAAGGTTGGCAGGCAGGAAAAAGAAGGTGGTTGCAACATTTCATGAGATGAAATTCAGCACGCCTGATGCTGGTCCTGCCCCCCATGTAGACTTAAGCCTGCTTCTCTGGGGCCTTGACGGTGTAAGGGGGAAACTCTGGAGGTGGGAGAGCCCCTGGAAACAAAAGGCAGATCTAAAGTGTCCCTCTGCCTCAGGAGTCGCCATGTCGTGGGTCAGATGAGCTGGGTGAGTGGTTCCAGGTGATGTTCTTTGGACCAAGCTGCAGGAGTCCTTCTGTCTGGCTCCAGAAGTGTCCAGGATTCTCTCCTGCCTGGTCCTCAAAGCTCTCTCCTGAGAGTGCCGGGAGTCTCAGAGCCCTGGCCAGCTCTCGGGTCTACCTCCTAACTCCTCCATGGCTGGGTTTCCACAGCAGATAGGAGCCACACGCTTAGCAGAGTGGTGGCCACAAGCTTGCAGATCTCCTGCATACCAGGTACACTCTCATTCAGCCCTCACCAAAACACTCATGCAAAGTACCCAGTCATATACCCATTTCACAGATGCAGAGACCGAGCCTCAAGAGAGGGTTCCTCTTGCCCGCATATTCTGTCACTGACGCTGCAGAGCTGGGGCTTGAGCTGATGTCTGTCCAGCTGTAAGTGTAAGGGCTTGCCCTGCCACTAGCTGCTGTGGGCCTCCTGTGGGATCTGGCGTTTTTCAGATCAAGTCAGCCCACCCCCTCATACACCAGCCCATCATTGGGGCTGTCTATCCCCCAGCGTTGTGGTAGGTACGGAGGCTGTGGTGATGTCAAAGGCACACACTCGATCTCTGGGGAGACAAAAATCAAGCATGCAGCCCCAACACAAGGCCGGGAGGGGGTGACGGAGGACCTACAAGGCCCCATGCAGGTCACATCGGGGGTTATCTAAGGCAAACTTGGTCTTAGGGGAGTGACATAAACACAGGGCCCCAGGCAGCGGTGGGAGCTCCACAGTAGCGGGGCAGCGATGGGAAGCAGTGGGTGGGCAGTGACAGAGGCTGTTACAATACAGCTCATGTGATTTAAGGCAACAGATGGCAGAACTGTGACCTGTCAGGGTCTCTCGCAGCCTTCTGCACGCCAGATGTTCACGCCGCCCAGGGACCAGCTGTCTCTGCTCTGATCATAAGGCATCCGTGCCTCGACCTCCTGCCTCTGGAGCCAGTGGGTGGTTACGGCACAGAGACTGCTGGCTCAGTTGCAGGGAGTACGGACAATGGCATCCTTCCCCACTGGGCCCGTCCTGTGCAGGAGAGGAGTCCCGGCCTGGGCCGTCTGCCCGGTGGAAGCACCAGCCATCGTCTCCGATTGGAATTTTCAGCAGTGATGAGAAAGTTTCGTTCTGCCGACCTGTTTGTGCATCTAAAAGAGGGAAGAGGTGCCCTGACTTCTTGACTAACTCCCTGAAAGCTTGAAGCCTGTTGTGAGCGCAGTGGAGGTAACAAGGTCATGCTTCTGGACTCGGCCTCATTAGATGTGATGTTCTTTATTTGGACACTTAGGCCACATATTATAAAGGGAAAAAAAGGCACCCCTTTCAAGAGTAGGAATGATATTGTAGTTACCGCATTAGGAATTAACAGGGCATGAAATAACTGTCTGCCTTGTGGCGATACCACATCATTTCAGCTCTGCTTGCAGCCATAAGATAAATAGGTATCTTGCTTCCAGCTGATAGAAAATATTTTAAATAGCCAGCCACCAACATGTATGGTGCCCAGATCAAGGTTGGAAAACAGCAATGAACAGATAAAGAAGGCAAAGCTGGCTAATGAAACAGCCGAGCAGCTGAAGCTCACGGAGGGGCAGAGGAGCCCACGCGTTGCCCTGTGTGTTTTTGAATAGAATATGCAGTTTTTGCTTTTCATCAGCGATTGTGTGACTTTGGTCTGTGCACGTATTACTTCCCTCCATTTCCCTTCAGACTCACCAGGCACTCACCTGGCTGCACTGGACAGCATTCCTTGCTTGGAACCTGCTTTCCCCATGTCCACAGGGAGATTATGTTAGCCTTGTAACTTCTGAAAGTTGCAGGGCGGGTTCCTGACCCTCTCCAGCCAGGAGTAGTTCTCCCTTCCCTTTCTTTGCTGTAGGACTTCATCAGGACGTTTCTTAAGAAAATATTCTCTTTGACTTTATATTAACTCTGTCCAGTCCAATAAACCAATAGTAAGTATCTAGTATTTTCTAGAGACTAGAAAGTCTGTGTCTGGTGTCTAGATACTAGATGACCTGTTAAGTGCAGGATAGAGAGGCAGGTGAGACACAGCATCTTCATACTTGAAACATAAAACTGGTCATTCCAATGCGATGCAGTAATTGTTACCACAGAGCCTTTGGAAAATTGCAATCAACTTGTTTCCCCTCTCTGAGGACAGGGGTGGGTCAGTCACCCCCAGGACCTGCTCTGAGCAGTGAGGTCTGTACCCTGCTTCCCCAGGTGCCCCCTCCCCTGAGCACCACCCCAGCCCTGCGGCTCGGTCATGGCAGGTATTTTTATCCCCACTGGTCGCACATCTGAGACTTGAGCCCAGGTCGTCGATGTCATGCCTGCTGCCTCATCCATCTGGCGTGAGCCTCGGTGGTTGAGGTATCTTGGCCTCGCAACCGTCTCCAGGGGAGGGAGCCAGCTCTCCCAGGGCTGTCTTCTGACTTGTAATCCTCTGAATTTCTGTGCAGCATTCTGCTGGTCAGCTAACACATTAAAACTTAATCTCCTGTTACTGGGATGTGTTCTGGTAGAATCAATTCAGGAGCTCAAATCCATAGTCTTTCCTTAATTTCTACTGACTTAGCATCCTGGTGACAGGTCCCGACCCAGTTCATATCATTAACTTTAACTATAAGTAACATTAAGCCAGCTGTGCTCTGAAGCAGCAGCAGCCCTCTCTGTTCACGTCTGTTGAGCTCATGGATGCCTGGCCAGGGTGGTGGTTTTGCTTCTCCTCCTGAAGGCTCCCTCTTCCCCAGTCACAGCCAGCTAACAACAGCCACAGCGACCATGGTGTCTCTTCTCGAGCACCAGCTGAATACCTGGTCCTGTGCCCATCACTCTATGTGCACCATCTCATTCAATGACTTGGTTCCGCTGCTGTCAGTAGGGAGTGTCATCTGCCTTTTTGCAGAAGATGTGGTTAATTTCCAGGAGGTTAAGAAAGGTATGCCTGGATATCTACCTGGTTAGTAACAGAGCCCCAAGACACCACCCCAGGTCTGTCCAATTCCAAGTCCCGGTTCCTCGTCACCACCACATTGGCTCCCCAAACATCTGGGCCCCAGATGTGTCCTCGGACTGTGGAGTACGGGGAGTGAAGAGCTGCGAATACAGCCCCATGTTTCCAGGCAAGAGGCTCCCATGAGACTGGGGTAAGGAAGGCCTTTAGGGAACAGATGGGCCTTCCTCTGGTCACCGAGAGTCCCTTCCTTACAACCCCAAGCAGCCGAAGAGGAAAGAGCCCCTGCCCCGCACTGTTCCTCCGGCCCAGGAACCTGGCTCCTCAGGCCTCCAAGGGCTACAAGAACAAGACGTGGAGGCCCCTGTGGCCGGAAGTTCATCGTGCAGCGGTGGATGCCTGCAGGGCCTGCTGTCACTCCTCAGCTCTGATTCCATCCAAGTCCTTCGGGCACCTTTTAGATTCCCATGTTGACCCTCACTTTGGTTAGATAACAAGTTATGCGTATCTTCTCTTTCTACGAACTGCCCATTCCATTTGTCCTGAAACTCCAGCTTTCAGGCGCCCAGGATGCACCCACTCTGGGGGTGAGGGTCTTCCTCAACCTCCCCGTGGAGAGTTGCCAGATTTAGTGAGTGCACACGTGCACATACACAGAGGCACGTGGGAGACGGGACGCCAGTTAAATTTGAATTTCCAATAAACAATAAATCATTTTTTAGTCCAGTACGTCCCATGCAATATTTGGGACATTATTAGAATGCTTATCTGAAATCACATTTCGCTGGGCATCCTTATTTTATCTGGTAACCACCCAGCCGTGAGGACAGTTGCCTTTGAGTCTTTACGGACGGGGATTTGGCAGCTTGGGGACCAGGCTCACGGAAGACTCGAGGAAGTGAGTTCGTTTATCTCCAGACGCCATATCGATGCGGGAACCATACACACAGGAAGGACACTGGCCATGACCTAGGATAGAAGTCATTCCTGGCAGGTTGCTAGTGACCCCCACGTGCTGTCAGGCCCAGGGGTCCTCTTGCTGTATCTGAAAAGTGGGTGCCTCTCAAATAAGAAATCATCAGCTAATACTGGAGCCCGGCTCTTTGCCCTTGGAAGCTGCTACCTGGAGGAAGGCAGGCCTCCTGTCAGTGGTGTTTGGAGAGCAGCTGGTCAGTGAGAGAGGTGCCAGGAGGATTTTGAAGGAAACGTGTCTGTAGTTTCTGCCTTCTTTATGTCTCTGGTAGATTACAGTATGTAAAATATTTGGCAATTCCCCTTTTTAAACTTGATTTGAGCCTTACTGAGCCAGAAACTCCCTGTCAGAGGTAGAGTGGCAGAATACCAACTTGGTATGCTGAACTTGTATTTAATTATTACCCTAACAGTCCCTTAACATCATTGCAGATTAGCCCACAAGGACATGAATGGAAATTTTAGCATATTCAATTACAGCAGAAACCCTTGAATACCACTGTCAAAATTCACCCAAGGGCCTTTCTCTGTTTGGGCCCCAACACAGAACAGTTACAAAGTTAGATGTTACCCAGGCTACACAACCTTGTTTTTGTAAGCACAGTTTATAGCCTCAACCAGAAGCTGGGGATGCCTTTTAAGAACAGGATATATGTTCCACTGTCTTCTTGGTAAGTGACCAGATATGGCTGTTTGCATTGGGTAAAGAATATCTCTAGCCTTCAGTTGACTGAATAGTGAATGACTGGTCTTCACTCCCTCTTTCAATGCCTTGACATTGTTGGGGAAATTTACTCCTGTCATTGGTGGCTGTGACTTGTCTCCATGTGGGACAGTCCGTCCTCAGAAGGCACGAATCTCCAGCTTTGTCCTAGAAGAGTCACATCTAACCCCCTTTAGTTGACATGAATTAGTCACTGACACAGGGAAGGTATATGGTTTACAAACTAATCAGGCCCACGCCAGTCTGTCTGCTTCCTAGAGGCCAGCAAAAAAGATGGGGGAGGTAGAGGTACGGTGAAGGGCTTTTTTGCTCCGGTATGAGCGGCAGACAGAGGCGTTCCCAGGTGAAATGAAGGGACAGATCTTCACGCAGCCGTGGGGGTTGATGGCTGCTGCCTCTGTGTGCTTGTATCTTCGGCCTGCTGGGGCTTCTGGCTGCCAAGACACTCTCTGCTTACCCTCCTCGAACACAAGGCTGGAACTGTCGCTGAAAAACAGGTGATTTCATGAAAGAGCTCCTGTCTGGTTCTTGCTTTTCCCCTGGACAGATGGAGTGGCCCTCCATTGCCCCTTTGCACTTCTTAACCCCCAAACCTTGTAATGCTGAGTGCTCATCAGGGTATGTGTTTATTTCTCATTGCAAAGCACTCCTAGCTACTCATGCAAAGCTGAAGCGCCCACAGCCACGTACCTGCTCCACTGCAGCTGCTGCCCACACGGGGGCGCCTGTCAGCAGGGCAGAATCTTAGGCTCCACGCCCGACCTCCTGAACTAAGATCCCTGTGACTCATAGGCACATGCCCTGCCCCACGTGGGACAAGCCACAGAACTGACGTGCGCCACCCTGTCCCTGCTGGGAGGACCCTCTCTTGGGGACTCAGCCCTATGCAGGTGGTTTTTTTGAAAAAAAATCCAAGGGAAACATTTTCAAGTTGGTCTGCCAATTCGTTCCTTGACTCCCAGCACCTTTTAAAAATACCCAACTGTAATCTCTTGACTACAGCTGACCCTTAAACAGCCCGAGTTTGAAGGGAATGGGTCCACTTATACTTTTTTCAATAAATATATTGGAGATTTTTTTGGAGATTAGTGACAATTTGAAAAAAACAAACTCAGACGAACTTCATGGTCTAGAAATACTGAAAAAAATTTTTTAAAGTTAGGTATGTCATGAGTGTACACAATGTATGGCGTTACTAGTCTATTTTATCACTTACTACACTAAAATGAATAGTAGGCCATTAGGGATCACGTTTTGGGGGAGTCAAAAGCTATATTACTTGGCATTTCGACTGTGAGGGGAGTGAAGGGCCAGGTCCTCTAACCCCCACCTGTGCATGGTTTGAGCCCAACATTTGCCCTTGGCCGTGAAGCAGAGGAAGAGCAGGCTTCTGGAGTGAGGGGCCCGTTCCTCCACCCACTCCTCTCTGGGTAAAATAGCCTGACTCCAGTGTCGTCAGCTCCCCCCAACGGGGCAGACGTCTCCTGCTGTAACCCAGTGCTTGGCATGGTGTCTGGCGCACATTTGGTGCCCAATAAACATTTTGTGAATGAATGGATGAAACGATAGATTTCATGAAGGGCTGGATAGTAAATAAGTTTCAGTTTTGCCAGCCAGACAGTCTCTGTTGCAACTATTATAGTGTGAAAATAACCATTGATGGTAGTTAGTCAAGGAATGCGTGTGATTGTGTTCTAATAAAACGTTATTGACAAAGACAAGCTGAGAGCCAGATTTGGACCATGGGTGTACTTTGCCAACCTGTTATAGATTATGGTGGCAGGTTCTAGAAGGGGCAGGGTGCTGTGGTAACCGGGGAGATGCTTGTGGGAATGATCAAGGACTCGTCAGAGACCCATTTAAGGACTTCAATCTGAGCGCTGGGATGTCCTAGGACTCACGTTTGCAGCTGATGGTGTTCACAGTCCGCTTATAGTTCTGCATGGAATTAGCACTTTTATTCCTGGCATGCCAACTATCACATCAGCAGAGTTGTTGGTAATGTCTGTCCCGCTGAAGTTAGGGTCTCTTCTTCTCTACTCTTGCGGCTGTATGACCACGTGGCGTCGGCTTATTTGTCCTCGGTCCGAAGAAGCTAGATGATGTTTCTCAGGGCCATTTGGAAGTGGGGGCTGGAAAGTCCCAGTGATGTGCTCTGAGCCCTCGTCGAGGAACAGCTGAGCCAAGCGCACATGGCCGTGCTGTGACCAGGTGCATTAAAGGACCAGAATCCACAGAAGAAAGAGAGGCGGACCCACCTGCCTGGTCAGGTTCAAGTGCTTCGAAACATCCTGGATGTGTTTGCTATGGCAACGTCCCTCTAGAACAGAGGCTGTAGGGAAGGTGCAGATGTTATTCGTACATGTTTAAGTATTTACATGGCAGCACGAGAAAACCGGGCATTTTCTCTTTCAACGTGGCTGCCACAATTTACGTACAGTTTTATGATGGATGCGAGAGGCAGACATTTATTACAAAAGTGTAAGAGATGTTGACTTTTCACGAATTGATTATTTAGAATTTATTTTATTAAATATTCTAGGTGGCGTGTGATAAACTGAACGTCTGCTGGTTGCAGCTTAATGATTCATGTATCTGCCGTGATGATAAGGAAATCAAAGACTTGTTTGCCATTTCAGGGGAAGAATATGGATTATTATTAAATCTGGAATAGGCCTCTTGAGAAGCCTTTCTTAAGGGAACACACATACCCATAATTTCTTCTCCATATGAGGATCCTCACGTTGCACTTACGGAGACATAAATCCTAGACAAGTGGCTGTGGCTTTCCCTCCCTTGGCCCCTTACATCTTTCACACGGGGATGACCTGCTTCTTATCCCTGGGTTGGGGCCTCGCATTCACGGTCCTCTAACCTCTGTGTCTGTTTTTCCATTTCGGATTTTTAATGCTAAAAAGCTTTGCTGAGGTCGACATAGGTCAATACCTGAGATGCTGGTGGAAGCCGGGATAGTGTCCCTTTTGCTTCAAATTTCCTCAAAGATTCTGCAAGTCTTAGAGGAGCCTTTTACACATAACTGTTAGATCTCAGAACTCCGGTGGACATGTGGGCAGCCCCTGTAGGACGTGGGGTGTCACCCGGAGCCCCCTGTTGCAGAGCTGACAGGCAGCAAAGCTCACCTGGCTAGCGGCATCACGGACGGCGGGCGGGGAGCCTCCGGGGTGTGCCTGGAGCCACGGCAGGGGGCAGCCCACGTATGGCCATCCAGCCTGCCCCCTCGGGACACAGGGCACAGGCGGCTCTTGTAGGTGACGTTTAGCTAGGAGGACAAGTCCACACGCCTCCTGGTGATGTTTCGAAAGGATCAGTATCATCTAATACTTCGAGTTTCAAAATGACTTCTTTCTCTTCCCAAAATATTAGACAGATGGGTCAAATCTCTGCAGAAGCCTGTGGGAAGCTAACTTGGGAAACCCCGAGACTCCTTCTCTCCTTCCAGGTGACTTACTCACCCATGCGCGGGGCTGATATGCACGCTGAGTCCCTTCCTAAGTGGGACACCCTGATACTGATAGTTTACTTAACCCCCTGGTTTTGTTGTGTGCTTTTATACATGAAACTAGACCTGATTGTCAATATAATGCCGTATTCAGTTCAGTTCCCCCAAAGAATACACACTGAGCCTTTTGGCACTTACTTCCTAGAAACAGAATCTGCTTGGCTTTCTGCAGGACTCTCAGTCCAGGAGGAAGCGAGTTTTGCTGCTGACCTTTAGTTCTTTACTTGCTGTGAAATAGTTGGAAGTGTCTAAATTACAGCCCCCACCCCAGGGTGGGCACCCCGAGGCTCCCGGGTCCCTTTATGGCTGTGTGCTGGGTGCTCTGGCCTCCTGGGATTCCCGGCCCCTGTGCGCTGGACCCTGAGACTACCCCTGAGGAAGACGGTTCGCTGATGGGCTTTGTCAGCCTCTGCCTCACCAGCAATGAGCACAGCAGGGACTCAGCGTGAACCACTGAATGGACATTTGAAGAGCTGGCCTGTCAGTTTCCAGTGCCTGATGGGGGCCATGGTCTCCCTAGTGACTGAGCAGGGGCTCGTGTTACTGGGAGCCCCCCAACATCTGTGTGGGGCTGGAGCTGGAGGCTGAGGCTAGGTGCTGGAGCCTGCGTGCCGGGAGATAATCACATGGGCTTTTCCTGGGAGGCGGGTAAGTAGAACCTCCTAGAAGTAGCTTTAGCTTCCCTCCCCAATTAATGAGCACTTCCAGACATGTATGAAATGTTTGGAAATTAGATGCAGCACAGTATTTTGGCCATATATATTTTTTTCCCTTTCACAACACCTGGCAATAAAACTCCCGAGCTAAATACCAGATGAGTGCGTGCCTCATTATATATAGTAACTTCGTCTATAACTTTTTTAAGCCCTCCAGATGGAAGCACAGTATAAATGTGGAAAGCTGGAGAAGGGGAAATGAAAATAAACGCAGTAAGAAATAAAGAATCTGTTTTTTATACTTTCTTTTGCAAATAGTGTTTGCAATGACATATTGTGAATGGACTGAATTATAACAAAAACGGAAATGAAACAGAGCTCTGGGGTAGGAAGAGCGATTGTTACACTTACTTTAACTGATATAATGCAAAGCAATGCTTTTTACACTCAATTAGTTTGCACATTGCGTTGGACACAAACCAGAATGTACAACATTTTTGGGTTTTGTTTTTACATGATTAAGGGAGATGAGATGAAATAAATTTAGTAAATTACCCTCCATTCCTTTTCTGTCTGAGATACTTCTGTTTCTCTTTGTCTCTGGTATTGAATGAATGAGGCTTGTTCCTTGGGTTGGGGGCAGTGGGGGAGCAGGGGCCCCAACCTCTGTTCCCAGCCAAGGTGGTCCTCCCAAATATCAATGGGTTTTTCAGTAAGGTTCCTTCCTCTACCTCAGGGCCATCGTTTGCTACACAAACAGGGTTATGAGTCAGAGCTATTTATATTTGGTATTTGACCATATTTTGTGCTTTGAATCTCGGGAATGGAGAGCAAGCATGGTGGTGGCTAGCAGATGTGAGCGAACATTTAAGCAGCAGAAGTATTTCCAAGGCTGTGTATGTCAAGATCCTTGTTTAATTTATTTTGCTTAATTATCCTTTCTTGCATTTTTAATGCTCCAAATATGATAATATTAAGAATTGCAGTGTGTGATTATGTATTGCTCATTTTAATATATGCTGGAAGTGAGAGAAATGTGGGTTGATGCTGTGAGCCGGGGACGGACGGACTTGGGGGATGCAGCCCCTTGCCTTCCAGAGTGCGGCCCCATCTCCTGCAGGAGGGGCCGGGAAGAAACTGGGTCTTCATGCAAATGATGTAGGAAAGTGTTTCTTCAGTTTTAATGGGGGTTGCAGTTCCCTGGGGCTTCTGATCCAGTTGGCCTGGAGGTGAGGGGTGGCCTGAGATGCTGCATTCAGAGTTAACTTCCCAGGTGACTTTGATGCTGCTGGTTATGCGTGAAAATGACATCAGTCGGATCCAACAGGCTGCTGATTGACTAGTACCCATTACTAGTTGAAAGTAACCAACAGCTGCTGACTAAGCCACACCAGTGGTACAGGGCACCTGCAGTTTCCTTCTGGCACAGAAGTTGTGGTCAAGGGCCCTGGTCCCACTCTTGTCTTTTCAGAAGCTCATTGTCATTTTCATCTGTGCAAAAGGAAAGCCACACCTGTCGGGCACTCAGCGTTCTGGGTTTTATATTCGAAACCACAAATACTAACAGGAAAACAATGGGAGAAACCTGTTAGGTATAATATCCAATTACAATTATTTTTTTTCTCCAAAAGGCACGTCAAATAAATAATGCAGTTTATGTTACTTCTCAAAAACGCAGCAGCATTAGTTAATTTACATAAATTATACAACTCATTAACTTTGTTTATAAAAAGCCTTAGCAATATTTTGGCTTATGGATCTAAAAGGGGGAAAAAAAATCCCCCAGATTTCGGTTCACTGTAATTTTTCCTTTTCTGTACATCACCTTGTTATTTATTTACAGAAAGAGAGTCTGTTTGACAGATCCCTTTAGGAGGACTGCCCTTTCCTCATGATGAATGGAATGTGTTAAGTCTGGCTTTGGTTTATCAGAAGCCAACTACATACAAGTGGAGCCGTCCAAGCACCCAGAGGGAGCTCTGAGTGGCACTCAAAGCTTCCTCTGCTGGTTCTGTGGCTGCCTGGCACCCGCACCTACACCACAGGGTGCAGGAGACCAGAGCAGGCGTTTCCTCCTCTTTGTCTTCTCTGCCTGGACGTTCTCAGCCCTCCTCCCCACGCACCACCTGTGAGCAGTAGGGCTCTTCCTGTCCTGTCCAAAGCAGTGGCCACGAGCCACAGGTCATTATCGAGCCCCTGCAGTGTGCCCATTCTGAATTGCAGTGTGTGGAAGTGTAAAATACACACTGCATTTCTGAGCCTTGGTATGAAAAAATGCCATGTTAAATAACCCATTCATATTTTTATTGATTACATGTTGAAATGATGTTTTAAATGTATTGGCTAAGTAAGATTTATTATTAAAATTAGTTTCACCTGCTTTTTTTACTTAACATTGCTACTAGGAAGTTTAAAATGTGGCCTGCCTATCAGACTTCTTACTCGACAGTGCTGGGGCTATACCAGCCAAGGGACTATATTAAACCTGGATTACATTTAAGCACACCCGTTATTTAGGTGCTGATTCTAACCCTTCTACTGGCCCTGCTTCACGCTCTGACTCCAAAAGAGAAACTCAGGATGGGCTGCAATGGAAAGGGCAGGTCTCGTTTGATGGCATGGATGGAGAGTTGAAGGGGCCCTAGAAGAAGAGAAGGCTGTGAGAAAATGAGCTCTTACTGAGGTGGGGCACGGACCTGGGACAGATCAAGATGAACTTTTCTTGGCTATGATGAAAAATGCTGAGATATAAACAGTAGTAAGGACAGGAGGGACTCCATCTTAAAGCTAACATTCCATTTTAAAAAGTAGAGAATTGAGAAGTAAAATTCCTAACATATTCTCTGGTAATCAGACACTGACCCAACAGCCTATCTGAAGGCAGGGCAGGCAGTCTTTTTTTTTTTTTCATAGTTTATTTTGGTATCATTAATCTACAGTTACATGTGCAATATTACGGTGATTAAACTACCCCCTCCATCAAGTCCCCTCCACCAACCCCATTACAGTCACTGTCCATCAGCATAGTGAGATGCTATAGAATCACTACTTGTCTTCTCTGAGCTGTACAGCCCTCCCTGTGCCCCCCCAACATTATATCTGCTAATCGTAATGCCCCTTTTTCCCCCTTGTCCCTCCCTTCCCACCCATCCTCCCCAGTCCCTTTCCCTTTGGTAACTATTAGTCCATTCTTGGGTTCTGTGAGTCTGCTGCTGTTTTGTTCCTTGAGTTTTTTCTTTATTCTTATACTCCACATATGAGTGAAATCATATCGTAATTGTCTTTTCTGGCTTGGCTTATTTCACTGAACATAATACTCTCTAGCTCCATCCATGTTGTTGCAAATGGTAGGATTTGTTTTCTTCTTATGGCTGTATAATATTCCATTGTATATATGTACCACGTCTTCTTAATCCATTCATCTACTGATGGACACTTAGGTTGCTTCCATTTCTTGGCTATTGTAAATAGTGCTGCGATAAACATGGGGTGCATCTGTCTTTTTGAAACTGGGCTGCTGCATTCTTAGGGTAAATTCCTAGGAGTGGAATTCCTGGGTCAAATGGTATTTCTATTTTGAGTTTTTTGAGGAACCTCCATACTGCTTTCCACAATGGTTGAACTAATTTACATTCCCACCAGCAGTGTAGGAGAGTTCCCTTTTCTCCACATCCTGGTCAACATTTGTTGTTGTTTGTGTTTTGGATGTTGGCCATCCTCACTGGTGTGAGGTGATATCTCATTGTGGTTTTAATCGGCATTTCTCTGATGATTAGCGATGTGGAGCATCTTTTCATGTGCCTGTTGGCCATCTGAGTTTCTTCTTTGTAGAAGTGTCTGTTCATGTCCTCTGCCCATTTCTTAATTGGATTATTTACTTTATGTTTGTTGAGGTGCGTGAGTTCTTTATATATTTTGGATGTCAACCCCTTATCGGATACGTCATTTATGAATATATTCTCCCATACTGTAGGATGTCTTTTTGTTCTACTGATGGTATCCTTTGCTGTACAGAAGTTTTCAGCTTGATATAGTTCCACTTGTTCATTTTTGCTTTTGTTTCCCTTGCTTGGGGAGATATGTTCATAAATAAGTCACTCATGTTTATGTCCAAGAAATTTTTGCCTATGTTTTTTTCTAAGAGTTTTATGGTTTCATGACTTACATTCAGGTCTTTGATCCACCTTGAGTTTACTTTTGTGTATGGGGCTAGACAGTAATCCAGTTTCATTCTCTTACATGTAGCTGTCCAGTTTTGCCAACACCAGCTGCTGAAGAGGCTGTCGTCTCCCCATTGTATATCCAAGGCTCCTTTATCAAATATTAATTGACTGTATACGTTTGGGTTAATGTTTGGATTTTCTATTCTGTTCCACTGGTCTGTGGGTCTGTTTTTGTGCCAGTACCAAATTGTCTTGATTACTGTGGCTTTGTAGTAGAATTTGAAGTCAGGGAATGTAATTCCCCCTGTTTGATTCCTCCTCCTCAGGATTGCTTTGGCTATTCGGGGTCTTTTGTGGATCAATGAATTGTAGAATTATTTGTTCCAGTTCATTGAAGAAAGCTGTTGATATTTTGATAGGGATTGCATTGAATCTGTAGATTGCTTTAGGTAGTATAGCCATTTTGACAATATTTATTCTACCTAGCCAAGAGCATGGGATGAATTTCCATTTGTTAGTGTCTTCTTTAATTTCTCTTAGGAGTGTCTTGTAGTTTTCAGAGTACAGGTCTTTCACTTCCTTGGTTAGGTTTATTCCTAGGTATTTTATTCTTTTTGATGCAATTGTGAATGGAATTGTTTTTCTGGTTTCTCTTTCTGTTAGTTCATCGTTAGTGTATAGGAAAGCAACAGATTTCTGTGTGTTAAGTTTGTATCCTGCAACTTTGCTGAATTCAGATATTAGTTCTAGTAGTTTTGGAGTGGAGTCTTTAGGGTTTTTTGTGTACAATATCATGACATCTCCAAATAGTGACAATTTGACTTCTTCTTTACCAATCTGGATGCCTTGTATTTCTTTGTTTTGTCTGATTGCCGTGGCTAGGACCTCCAGTACTATGTTGAATAACAGTAGAGAGTGGGCATCCCTGTCTTGTTCCTGATCTTAGATGAAAGCTTTCAGCTTCTCGCTGTTAAGTATGATGTTAGCTGTGGGTTTGTCATATATAGCCTTTATGATGTTGAGGTACTTGCCATATATACCCATTCTGTTGAGAGTTTTAATCATGAATGGATGCTGAATTTTGTCAAATGCTTTTTCAGCATCTATGGAGATGATCATGTGGTTTTTGTTCTTATTTTTGTTGATGTGGTGGATGATGTTGATGGATTTTCGAATGTTGTACCATCCTTGCATCCCTGGGATGAATCCCACTTGATCATGGTGTATGATCCTCTTGATGTATTTTTGAATTCGGTTTGCTAATATTTTGTTGGGTATTTTTGAATCTACATTCATCAGGGACATTGGACTGTAATTTTCTTTTTTAGTGAGGTCTTTGCCCGGTTTTGGTATTAGAGTGATGCTGGCTTCATAGAATGAGTTTGGAAGTATTCCCTCCTCTTCTATTTTTTGGAAAACTTTAAGGAGAATGGGTGTTATTTCTTCTCTATATGTCTGGTAGAATTCAGAGGTGAATCCATCTGGTCCGGGGGTTTTGTTCTTGAGTGTTTTTTCATTACCGATTCAATTTCGTTGCTGGTGATTGGTCTGTTTAGTTTTTCTGTTTCTTGCTTGGTCAGTCTTGGAAGGTTGTAGTTTTCTAAGAAGTTGTCCATTTCTTCTAGGTTTTCCAGCTTGTTAGCATATAGATTCTCATAATATTCTCTTATAATTCTTTGTATTTCTGTGGGGTCTGTCGTTATTTTTCCTTTCTCATTTCTGATTCTATTTATGTGTGTAGATTCTCTTTTTCTCTTAATGAGTCTGGCTAGGGGTTTATCTATTTTGTTTATTGTTTCAAAGAACCAGCTCTTGGTTTCATTGATTTTTTCTATTGTTTTATTCTTCTCAATTTTATTTATTTCTTCTCTGATCTTTATTATGTCCCTCCTTCTGGTGACTTTGGGTCTCATTTGTTCTTTTTTTTCCAATTTCAGTAATTGTGTCTTTAGACTGTTCATTTGGGAATGTTCTTCCTTCTTTAAATAGGCCTGGATTGCAATGTACTTTCTTTTTAGAACTGCCTCTGCTGTGTCCCACAGAAATTGCGGCTTTGTGTTGTTGTTGTCATTAGTCTCCATATATTCTTTGATTTCTGTTTTGATTTGGTCGTTAACCCTTTGAGTGATTAGGAGAATGTTGTTAAGTCTCCATGTATTTGTGAGCCTTTTTTCTTTCTAAAATTTATTTCTAGTTTTATACCTTTGTGATCTGAGAAGTTGGTTGGTAGGATTTCAATATTTTTGAATTTACTGAGGTTCTTTTTGTGGCCTAGTATGTGGTCTATACTGGAACATGTTCCATGTGCACTTGAGAAGAATGTGTATTCTGTTGCTTTTGGGTGTAGAGTTCTGTGGATGTCTGTTAGATCTATCTGTTCTAGTGTGTTGTTCAGTGCCTCTGTGTCTTTACTTATTTTCAGTCTGGTTGATATGTCCTTTGGAGTGAGTGGTGTGTTGAAGTCACCTAAAATGAATGCATTGCTGTCTATTTCCTCCTTTAATTCTGTTAGTATTTGTTTCACATATGCCGGCACTCCCATATTGGGTGCATATATATTTATAATGGTTATATCTTCTTGTTGGATTGACCCCATTATCATTATGTAATGTCCTTCTTTATCTCTTGCTACTTTCTTTGTTTTGAAGTCTATTTTGTCTGATACAAGTACTGCAACACCTGCTTTTTTCTCCTTGTTGTTTGCATGAAATATCTTTTTCCATCCCTTCACCTTTAGTCTGTGTATATCTTTGGGTTTGAGGTGAGTTTCTTGTAGGCAGCATATAGATGGGTCTTGCTTTTTTATCCATTCTGATACTCTGTGTCTTTTGAATGGTGCATTCAGTCCATTTACATTTAGGGTGATTATCGATAGATATGTACTTTTTGCCATTGCTGGCTTTAGATTCGTGGTTACCAAAGGTTCAACAGTTGCTTCTTTACTATCTAACAATCTAACTTAACTTTCTTGTTAAGTTATTGTAAACACTGTCTGATGTTTCTTTATTTCTCTCCCTTCTTATTCTTCCTCCTCCATTCTTTATATACTAGGTGGTTTATTCTTTGCCTTTAGTTAGTATTTGGATGGTCTGCTTTCTTTGCTATGATTTTACGTTCTCTGGTGACATCTTTTTAGCCTTAGGAGTGCTTCCCTCTAAAGCAGTTCCTTTAAGATGTCCTGTAGAGATGGTTTATGGGAGGCAAATTCTCTCAGCTTTCTCTTGTCTGGAAATTGTTTAATCCCTCCGTCATATTTAAATGGTAATCATGCTGGATACAATATTCTTGGTTCAAGCCCTTCTGTTTCATTACATTAAATATATCATCCCATTCTCCTCTGGCCTGTAAGGTTTCTGTTGAGAAGTCTGATGATAGTCTGATGGGTTTTCCTTTGTAGGTGATCTTTTTTCTCTCTCTAGCTGCCTTTAATACTCTGTCTTTATCTTAGATCTTTGCCATCTTAATTATTATGTGTCTTGGTGTTGTCTTCTTGGGTCCCTTGTGTTGGGAAATCTGTGGTCTTCCATGGACTGCGAGAGTATTTCCTTCCCCAGCTTGGGAAAGTTTTCAGTAATTATTTCTTCAAAGACACTTTTTATCCCTTTTTCTCTCTCTTCTTCCTCTGGTACTCCTATAATGTGAATATTATTCCATTTGGATTGGTCACACAGTTCTCTTAATATTCTTTCATTCCTAGAGATCCTTTTATCTCTCTCTGCCTCCGCTTCTCTGTATTCCTGTTCTCTGGTTTCTATTCCATTAACAGTCTCTTCCATCTCGTCCAGTCTGCTGCTGAGCCCGTCGATGGCTTGTCTCATTTTTGCATTGTTTTTCCTCACTTCCCTCACTTCCTCCCTCAGCTCTTGTATATTTCTCTGTAGATCCATCAGCATGATTATGACTTTTATTCTGAATTCTCTTTCAGGAATATTGTGCATTTTCATCCCTTCAGTCTCCCTCTCTGTTGTTGTCTGGGTCTGGGTGAGCTTTGTCTGTACGGTACTCCTCTGTCTTTTCATGGCGATAGAAGTGGTCGCTGGTAGGTGCCACGTATGTCAGCTGGGCTCTTTCAGACTTAAAAAAGAAAGAAAATAAAAAAAGATAAGGAAGAGAAAGAAAAAAGAAAAAAGAAAGAAGGAAAAGAAAAAAGGAAAAAAAAATGCCCACCGGGAGTAGATTCTGTAAGGATGCTGTAGGTGGCGCTGTTGCTCCACTATTCCGTAGCCACGGCCGCGGCATTCCACAGAGCCGTTTGTAGCTCTGGCCAGGGCGGGAACGAATGGGAGGGTGTTGTTCTCTGTGTGAAATCTCAGTGCGGCTACTTTTACCCAGTCGCCAGTCAAGGGGTCCAAAATTCCTCAGGACTCCCATCCTGCTGGGCTGAGTGTGCTGGGACAATCATATTCCTCTGTTGGGCTCCTGACTCTTTAGGTCCGCCAAAAAAAAGTGCGCGCTTTTCTTTTGTCCTGGGGAGCCAGCTGCAAGGACCCGGGTGCATTCCCAGCTCAAAACCTGCACCTTCTGCCTCTCCAATATCTGATACACTGCGCGATGTGTGTCAGTGCTCCTGGCGGAGATCACCAGGGCTGGTTATTTTGCGGGCCTGTACTTCCACTCCCTCCCGGCTCTGAATCCTCTCCTCCCGCTGGTGCCCTGGGGTTGGGGAGTGCTCGGGTTCCGCCGGGTCACGGCTCTGTATCTTACCCGCCTCGCGGGGTGCCGAGTCCTCTCAGGTGCAGATGCCGGCTGTGCGCTGTCCTGTATATTCTGGTCTCTCTTTTAGGAATAGTTGTTTGTATTTGCTGTATTTTCATAGATATATATGGTTTTGGGAGGAGATTTCCACCGCCATGCTCACGCCACTGTCTTCCTGGAACCAGGGCAGGCAGTCTTAACTGATATGTCCCCACTGCTTGAGGGTAACTGCTATCTTGTAGAAGAACAGGATAAATAAATCCCTTGTGTTGGGTTTATTGAGCCGAATTAGCTGGAGGACTGAAAACAAAGGAGAGGAGACATGGTGTCTCTCACCAGAGATAAGCCCCTTGAGACCATAAGTCAAGCCTGTGCCCAACAAACCCCCTTCTGTCCTCTGCCCCATTCTTGAAAGTCTTAAGAAACAGAATCCCCAAACTTTCAGCGTGCTTCCTTTCTGAGGACGCCCGCACTTTCCGTTCTTTAAGTGCATACTTTCAAATAAAGCTTTCTCACTGCTCAAATTATTGCGGTTTGTCTCTTTACTATTTCATTTTATTTCCAAGTCTTCTCTCTGTCTCCACTTTACTCCTAATAAGTAGGAAGGGGCTGCTGAGAGCTCAGCTTTGGGTGTGCATGTTCCCGTCACCTGGGCGACCTGGATGGAACTGCTGCTGTGCAATCTGCTCTTAGCAACCTGCCTGAAGATCTCCTTTCCTCGGGAAGTTCTCAGAACATAATCTCAGTCCATCTGTGCTCTGTGGCTCCCCCAAATCCTGAAGAGGTAGGGGCTAGTCCCCATGTTGTGCAGATCCAAGCAGACACAGGATACCAGGTGACCCTGGCTTGAGGAGTTGGCAAGGGAATCTGCCCTAGGCCGAGAACCTTCCCTCCGCACTTTCTGGGTCTCTGCTGCCTGCAAGGCAGCTGCCATTCCCTGACGCTCTTGCTTTAATGAATTCCTTCTTTACCTACCCTCGTCTGACCAGTTTGAGAATTCCTTCTGGCCCAGAGTCAAGAACTCTCCCCTGAATGTGTTGAGGTTTCTCCTAGTGAGCAGGGAGAGACCTCTCCAGATGCAGCTGCCCTGCCACATTATCCCTCAAAAGCTCTTGGCTGGTGCTTGTACCTTGAATATTAAAGTCTGCCTGTAGATGGAGGAGCCCAGTTCCCAGGTTATTTCAGAAGGAAAACTAGTGAATCTTAGGTTCTCTGTCATGTACACAGACCCATCATAATGGCAAGAGGAAAGGGCTGCCCCACAGCAGGTCTGCAGAGTCGGGACATACTTGTTAGTGGGAGTGCACTTATTGGACAAGGAATGATGGACATGACTGGGGAGACCTGTGTCCTACCAGGTACCAGCATGTCTGGACTTTCACCATCAGTGTGTTGAGAATGGAACACAATGCTGGCAGGGCTTCTGCAGGCATAGCCTGGGACCCCGAAGCCCCATGGTGCACCCCTGAAGACAACAGGGCCTTTCTTCAGCTGTCAGTTCTGCTGGGGCCAGGTAAAGCTCAGGCTTATAAGTGACAAAGTGATTTCTCTCACAGTTGTTGGTTAATCATGTAATTCTTATATCCATACATTCATCTAAGAAACATTATTATAAGCCCACTGTGTGCCAGGTACTTTGCTAGACATTGGAGATACAGTAATGCACAAAGAAAATACATTCTGTTTGAAGCTCCCAGCTCTGTGGGCTGGGGACAGACAGGACAGAGGCAAGCAGTAAGCACCTCAGGGACCCCCAGGAGAAATTTTGAGGGTGATAAGCAAGGAGAATAATGGCTGGGCACTAGACTTTGGTGGGCCATGGGGGCCTGAATGAGGAACATTCAACCTGTGACTCAAAGCATGAAGGGACGTTGCTGTGAAGAGCTGGGACAGGCATTCTCAGCAGGCAGTACAGCGTGGCTCCCTCAGGCCAGAAGAATGTTGGTTTTCTGCTGACAGAAAGGGACCAGTGTGCCTGAAAGGCAGAGACAAGGGCAGCATGGTGTGAAGTACAGCCGGAGGGGCCTGGAGCCAGGTGGTATAGGGGCTCAGATATGGTAAGGGTTTTGGATCATTCTAATGGTCATAAGATACCACCCCTGGGGTTTTAGCAGGGGTTTAGGAGGCAGCAGGGAAGGTTCTAGATGGGTAAGTTGGCCTTGGGCTGCATAATTCCAGACATGTCACTTAAATCCTCTGGGTGATAGTTTCTTCATCTATGAAGTGGAAAGGTTGAAATAGGGGAAAGGAAGCTGGCCAGAATGTTCTCCAAGGTTCTGTCCTATTTTAAAATGTGATGATTCAGAGAGAGCTATGTTTTCCCTTATTGATGTTGTGTAACTTCCCTGTCTTCTGAGGACGGACTGTGGACGGCTCACAAGGCACTGGTCTTCGGAAGTCTACAGCTTCCGTGTTTGTGAGTTCTTTGGCTTCGTAAGAGACAAGAAGACGGAGGGATCCTTGGCTGTGCCTCACAGTCACTGGGCTGCCAAGGTTCTAATTTGCAGTCTGGGGTGGGACCTTGGCATTTGTCATTTTTAAAAAGCTTCCCAGGTGCTTGATTTTGCCTATCAGACAGATTGGAGACCCCTAGGATTATACCTCTAGGAGGGGACAAAAAGGACCCGTGTAGCCAGAGGTTCTCTGTGGAGCAGTATGCCAGATGCCTGAGGCACACAGAGTCTCCTGGGACCCGTCCAAGTTAAAATATCTAGCCCTACCATTAGGCTGAGAGTCTTGGTTCAGAAACTAGGGTAACATGACTTTGCACAAAGGGATTCTGGTGCAATCTACAGAATGAACAAATCCATCATAGACTGAGGGACTTTCTGATAGGTTTTTATCTTACATGGACACGATATTTGCTGAAAAGGCAAAGGGATTGGTTGTCTGAATACTGCTAATGAAGGTTTTGGATTTCCAGGTTATGACACAGCCAGTGAGGCTAATTTCTGATGTATCTTCCCTCTACCACCACCCCTCCACCCCCATGAATAAGCCAGTTGAGTACCTATAAAAAGCGTAAGAACCTAAAGTTGGCACTAAGTGCTAATCCCATTCCCTTGTGTACATCTCTAAAAATGCCCAGAGGCCTCTAGTGGCAATGACAGAGTAACTGGTAACAACCTTAGCATCCCACCAGAACCAACTATGACTCTGGTCAAAATATGTAAAACAACCACTGTAAGATGTTGGACAATAGGCAGTGCGGGACTGTGATATGTGAGAGACGTAACCAAGGTGAGTTCTGGCTTCCCGGCTAGAGGCTTTTTCCGGTAGCATGAGGGTTTGGGGTAACGAAACAGGACATGGCTGTCTAGCTGAACTGAGGGGATGGAGACCAGAGTTTGGGGAGGCCAAGACAACTGGAATTCATAGGGCAGAGTATTGGAGAGAAGGAAGATAAGCAGAGGAATAGCTCTAGAAATGTGCTTAGATCCCCTTGAGTCTCTAGCTAAATACTAAGCTGAGCATGTATAAGGTGAAATTCCATGAAGTCAGTCAAAATACAACCACTTGGAATTGTAAGCTAAATTTCTCAGAACCCACACAGACTAGAACATGTTAAAGTTTGGCCTAGCTGTGTGAAGAGAGGTTATTGACCATCTGGGGTTATACAGAGACCCCAGAAGGGTCACAATTTAGTAATAGGGCTAAGCTCTCCCTGGAGTAAGGACTGCTTTGGGCCCACTCTACGAAAGTGTAAAAACAAACCTCAAAACAAGCAAGCTAATCTGCAAGTAATGCAAGTGCCTGGCACAACAAAATTCAACATGTTTTAAAGTAGAACAGAAAATCCACACTCAACAGTGTATCATCCACACTGTCCCACATTCCATGGAAAACTGTTAAACATGTGAAGAGACAGGGAAATGTGACCCATATCCAGGATGAGAATCAACCAGTAGAACAGGAGTCAAAATAACTAGAAATGGAATTAGAAGATAAGGACTTTAAAACAAATATCCCCAAGGATTTAAAGGAAAAGGTGACTAGTGTGAGGAGGGGACCATAAGAAAGGAAAAGGAACCAAATATAACCATTAGAATTGCAAATTCAGTATCTAATATGAAAATTTCCCCAGATGAATGTATAAATTATTGACTAATGTGCAAAATATTACCACAAACTTAGCAGCTTAAAGCAACACACATTATCTCACAACTTCTGATGGTTGGGAATCCATTTGTAGTATAGCTTATGTCTTCTGTTTCAGGATTTCTCACAAGGCTGCAGCCAACATGCCAGTGAGGGCTGCAGTCTCATCTGAAAGCTCAATGGAAGAGCATCTGTTTCTAAACCTTCTTGGTTGTTGTAGGAATTACATAGGGCGGTGTTGGGCTGAGGGCTTAAATTCCTAGCTGGCTTTTAGCCGGGGGCCACCTTGTAGTTCCTTGCCATATGGACCTCTCCAACATGGCACCTTGTTTCATCAAAGGATACGAGCCAAAAGACAATAAAAAGAGTTTGCCAGGAAGATGGAAATCACAATCTCTTGAAACCTAATTACAGGAGTGCTGTCCCATCACCTTTGACGTCTCCTGTTGATCAGAAGCAAGGGACCAATATGCCCACAAAGAAGAGTGGAGATCACCCAAGTCTCATTAGATTTAAAAGGATTACTATCTGTTTCTCTGGCAGTAAATGAATTAATTTAGAAAAAAAAACTACGAAGGAAACTGGAAAATATTTTGCAATGACTAAAAATGAAAGCACAACATATAAAACTTGTGTGATGCAGCTAAAGCACTGCAATAAGGAAAGATAAAGAAATAAAAGGCATACAGATGGGAAAGAAAGGAGTAAAATTCTATTTTTAGATAACATGCAAATATATATAAATTGCTAAGGAAACTATGGAAAAACCCTTGGAACTAATAGTTAAATTTACAAAGCCCACAGGGAATAGGGCCAATATACAAAAAAACAAATGCTTTTCCATACATTACCTATGAACAATTGGA
This sequence comes from Phataginus tricuspis, assembly GCA_029783875.1. NCBI lineage: Eukaryota > Metazoa > Chordata > Mammalia > Pholidota > Manidae > Phataginus > Phataginus tricuspis. Next base: position 4,964,998 of record JAQQAC010002837.1, read on the forward strand.
AAATAAAAAGTTAAAGAAATGTGTAATTTAGAGTAGCATAAAGCATCCTGAAATATTTTAGGATAAAATTAGCAAAATATGTAAACTGAAATCTATAAAACATTGCTAGGAAAATTTAGAGACTTAAATAAATGGATGTATTTATTTATATAGATATACCTTAAGCATGAGTTGGAAGATTCAGGGTTGTTCATATGTCAGTTCTCTCCTTATCAGTCCACAGCTTTAATACAATCTCAGTCAAAATCCTATCAGGCTTTTTTTTTGGTAGAAATTGACAAGCAGGTCTTAAAATTTTTATGAACACAAAAAGGACCAGCATAGCAAAAAGAATTTATAAAAATAAAGTAAAAGAGTCACACCTACATTGCCTGTGAACAATTGGAAAATAAAAAGTTAAAGAAATGTGTTATTTAAAGTAACATAAAGCATCTGCCCAAGACAGAGGTTCAATGATACCAATACCAGGCTGTCTGATTACTGTAGCTTTAGACTAAGCAGTAAAATCAACTAGTATAACTCTTCTACTTTATTTTTTTAATTCTTTTAGCCATGTTGGTCATTTTTGTGTTTATAAAAATTTTAAAACCAGCCTGTCAATTTCTACCAAAAAAGAGCCTGATGGGATTTTGACTGAGCTTGTTTTAAAGCTATATTTTATAAATATAAAGAAATATTTTAGGATAAAATTAGCAAAATACATAAACTGAAATCTATAAAACATTGCTAGGAAAAATTAGAGAGTTAAATAAATGGATGCATTTATTTATATAGATATACCTTATGCAAGAGTTGGAAGACTTGGTGTTCTGAACCAGTAATGGGTGAATTGATGTGAAAACCATCCCTGCGGGCATGTATGCAGGGCTTTCTTCTAGCTCAGAGAGGAAGAGCCCACCTTCTGTGGGTACTCAGTTTTTGTAGTGAGTTTTCCAATCAGTCTTTCAGCTTATTAACAACACAAAAGAAATAATAAGAGGAGCTACACTTGTTCATGCTAAGTGCTTTTCATGGCTTATTTTAATGTCACAACAACCCTGCGATGTTTCACAGGTGAGAAACTGAGGCACAGACAGGCTGGACAATTGCAAGGTGGTTTAGCTAGTGAGCAGCAGAGCCATGATTCTAGTGCAAGATGTCCTCACTCTCGGGCTCAGGTTCCTTCTCTAACTCCAGCCATGGACTTTTGACTTTAACCAGCTAGTCTTTCTTTCCCTACCAGCCCTGGCTCTCATCCAGCCATCCATCCAGCCATCCATTCTAGGGCCAGGAGAGGACATCGTGGGCAAGATCACAGGCCTCATGGAGCTTCCCGTCTGGTAGGGACATCATTTCATCCCTAACTGTGTGAAAAGAATTATGATTAGTGCCCTAAAGGAAAAGTGTAGGGACTCCAAGATCTGTTAACAGGAGGACCAGAGACGGCAGCTCTGAGTTTCATTGAGAGTGTCCGGGAATGGGCCCAGCGGGGGGGGGGGGGGGCTGGGGAGATGGGAAGAAGCTTGCCAGGAATGGGAGCCCCTGGAAGGATGGAGGCAGGGGAATGACATCATCTTGTTGTTTGAAAACCATTGCGTGGGTGGTTATTTGCAGGATTAGTGGGGGGATTCCAGTAGGAGGGACTTCTCTTTACATTGCTCCAAAGAGGTGGTCTGCCTCCTCTTTCTTTTCCTCCTTTCTCCTTTTTTTGGTTAGTTTCTTTCCCCTCTTGTGTTTTACATTCTGGGCCTCAGGCTTCCGAAGTGAGAGGCTACAGATGGCCTGGATTTTAGAGTGGTGAAGTCAGGGGACCAGCGGCCCCGGAAGCTGTCATATGTCACACAGGTCATCCTTCCAGAGCCGCAGCTACCTTCCCGGCAGAATGTCAAGCAGCTTGGTACGAGCAGCAGCTTCTCGGAGCAGCTCGGAGCCTTGTCAGAGCACCATAAACAAAACGGCCAGGTTTCCGCAGAGATAACCTCCTGGCCTCCACCGCCACATTTCACTGAGCTGGGGGCCAAGCTTTCTCTTCTGGCATCTGTTTTTGGTGCTTCCAAAGCCCATGGTGCAGGACGTTGGGACGGGGGCTTTGGGGCGCAGTGGAGTCTGCACGCTGACACGCCACCACCAAGGCAGGAGCGGGATGCCGGGAGCTGCTCTCACTGCATCTGTTCTCTGGAACAAGTGGAAGGCTGAGCTACAGCCTTGGTTACTGAGGGGAGCCCCCGGACCCCTTCCCAGAGAGGAAGGACTTGTCCAATGGGATCCTGTCATCCCAGCACCCCCAGGTAGGAAGGGATCACAGGAGTGCCCTCCATGCCATGCGCAGCAGCCCAGAGCAGGAAAGAGCATTGCAGGAAAGAGCATTGCATCAGGCAAGGAGTCCTTGGTTGCTGTAGAAACCTTGCAGCATCTCTAAAGGCCACTCAGCCCTCTTTGTAAGCCTTTATCCCTGTAAATGTCAGAAATGCCTGGCCATAAATAAGACAAAACATAAAAACCAGCAACCATGATCTTCCCAGCCTGATGCACATCCGTGCCTCCTGCCCACCTGGATGCCTGACCTCACACTAATTCCCTCCACCCTGGTCCCCAGTCACCAGAAGCCCTATAGTTCTCTGAATTGCACTCACCAGGAAAGAACACAGCAGGATTCATTTACATAGCTTCCCCTTGGCTCATTTGAGGAGTGATTCCCAAGACCCCACTTAGGGGCGAGACCCTCCCATCCCAAACATGAAAGTACCAGGGTTGGAAAGGCTATGATGTGAAGATGGGGCTCTTGGGGCTCCGGGGACATCGAGGGCATTGAGGAGAGCCATCCAGAGCAGCTAAGCTCTTCTTGGGGAGGCACCATCCTAAACGCTGAGTGGCACAGACTCGCAGTAACCGTTCAGGTAATTGCTCTGTAATTGACCGCATCACCTTCTTCCTGTTTAATAAATAGCACGAATAAAACCACCCCGCATGTGGTGGGATTGTAATTCAAATTCCATTGGCTAGAGCTGCACATTTTTCATTTAGCATGGAAAGGCAGTTTCTATGTAAATCATTTCGAAAGGTTCTCCATGGGCTAATGGCATTAGTGTTCAGATGGACTGCGATTGTCCGAGTAATTGATGCTACAACAGTGTGGTGCATCTTGGAGAAAGAAATTGGCCCTGTAACTTGTACACTTTATTGTTGTTGTTGTTAAGGCCTAATTAGAAGAGAAATGCTGAAAAGCTAAAACGAATATTTCATAAACAAGAATCCAAAGTGTAACACATTTGTTTTGACTTGAAAAGCCAAATTCTTTGCCAACACAGAATTAATGATTCCATCGATGAACTTCCCCCAGAATGATGTGAATGCCGGCAAACATGGGGCTCTGCTCTTTTTTTTCTCACCCAATCAACTCCTTTCCTCCCCACAATACAGGGCACTTCTATTTGCAGACCCCAGCTGGTGGCAGAAGTTACGTTAAAGACATCAGTTCCATTTTTGAAAGACAGACTTGTAACTTTGTATTTATAACTGGGCAGAATATTAATCTTGCAGACCAATTCAGGAATCTCTTTTAAAAATGGCCTTCTGGGCTTCAAGGTTGTAGGTATATATTTAAATAATTAAAGTGCTTTACAGTTAATTGTGTCAAAGGCCTGGTCTGCCACATGGAGAAAATAATTGTAGAAGCAGGAGTAAAACCATATGCCCACGTAAGTAAATGCCCTGACAAATTGGATTCCATTCCCTTGAGTATAAATCTCCTGTGAATTAAAGATTCTGGCAAAAAGAAGTCAAAAAGCAAAGTAGGAAAACAACCAAAAACTTGAAAGTGTGTTCTTAAATGAAAAAATTAATCATGCTGAATCAGAAGAAGTATTAAAATAGTTTTAGATTAATGCAGACTGTGAATATCAATATAATTGCAGTAGCTTAATTTGGCATAAAAAGCATCTAATGAAATATTTTAATATCACTGTCCATTCAATTTAGCAGCTTGAATTTCATGGGGTATGAAGTGGTTTTTAAATTATTATCGCAAAACCTTCTAAATCCATGTTGTTGTTTGAGGAAGGAGTAAGAAAGAAGTGTGTGTGTGTGTAATGAATCTAAATCCAAATTCCTACTTTGTAGACCAGGTAAAAATCCTCCCTTGTTCTTGCCAACAGTGCCTGGAATCAGCATTTCTCCACGTCTGGAGGCTTGAGCCCAGGGGTCAGAGGTCTCTGTGTTATTCTGAAAAATGCTTGGTTTAGCAAGAGGCATAGCCCTTCGTTATGTGATCGGGCAGCCAATTGATCGCCTGTCATTAGAAAAAGGGGGTTTTAAGGGGCTCGTTCCTTGTGAATCTCTGACTCCGAGCACAGTAACGCCAAGCCCCTGAGAGAGAAACTCCAGGTGGTAACTGTCTAAGCATGCTTTCCCCTGCATCCACAGTCCCGACACCCTCTGTCTCCTAACATAGCGTTTACCTGGCTCTCCAGCGGCTCTGAAGCTGGTCCGCGCCACACCCGCCCTGGAGCCTTGTCCCTGTTCTCCAAGCCTGGCCTCTCTCCCTTAAAACCTCCTTCTCATGTCCATGGCTCTTGCCTCCCTGGTAACTTCCAGATCTGGAAGAGCAAAACCACGCGGCTAGCAGTGACCAGCAATTTTCACTTTACTCAATTGAAGGGTGTTCCTGCCTCATTGCAGCTGAATTCTCTGTAGCATCTGGCACTGGCTCATCTTGCCCTCCTTGACACTGTTTTTTTCTTGGTGTCCTTCACCCAGAAATCGGGGTCTTGGTGGCCTCTCTGCCACCACTCCTTCCTCCTTCAGGGTTTGTCTGAGGCTTGGGAGGAGCTGTACGTGAAGGCTGAGTGGAGGCCGTACAGGAAAGGGAGACTGGGCGAGCATTCACTCCTCAGGGGCACAGAGCCGCCTGGCTTTGTTGTCCGGGGCTGTGGGGCACAAGTGACATTTTTGAGCGGGACAAAAATATGACAAATGTCCACAAAATTTATGTACAACGATGCTCATTACAGCAGTCCTGATAGTAGTGGGAATGTGGGACAACCCAAGTCTCCAGTAAGGAACTAGTTAAATAAACCATGGGACTCTATCAACACTCACTGAATAAATGATTATATAGAAGAACCTAAAGAAGGACAAAAAGAAAGTAAATCACCTCCTCCCCACTGCCATCGCCGCAGGTGAGGCTGGTGTCTCCCCTCCCCAAGGCTGCGCCCCGGACGGCATGCACACCGCCACGCCAGCTGTATTAGACGTTCCATGTGAATTATCGGTACAGCTTTCCTTCTAATGTCATGATGGAAGTGCTTTCTCATGTCCTGGACTTTGCCTGCATATCGCTCTGCGTGCAGTGTTCCTCTGAGTTTGGACAGACCTTCCCATCCACTCTCTGCTTTCCCCAAGGCCATCTCTCCCATGCACATCCCTGCCCATGGCTCCCATTAACACCTGCGTGCAGGTGACTCAAACTTCTGTTTCCCCCCCAGATCTCTTCTGTGAGGTCCAGACAACCACCCATTTAACATTTCCCCTCAGACTCTCAGGTCCCAACCAACCTCATGATCTTCATTTCCACACGTCTGTTTCAGCAAAAGGCAATGTCACCCATCCAGTTACGCAAGCCAGAAACCAGGGGGCCATTCTTGATACCATCTTCTCCATCAACCCCTTATCCAGATACACTCCAATCCTTTCACCTTCTGAGGGTCACAAATCCATCCCTTTCCCTCCAGCCCCCCAGCCCTCACACTTGCCCAAGCCACCTCCACCTGGGCTTAGCATTATCCTTCCAAGAGACCCACCTGGGTCAGCTCTCGCTCCTAATCTACTCCCCACGCTGCTGCTGAGGGTCTTTCTGCAGTGCAGACTCCTTCGTCCTCAGGAGACTTTCAACTATCTGGCTGGTAGCTGGGACTCTGGAGCCAGCCTGCCCAGGCTCAGTCCCCGTGTCGCTTGCTGCGTGTGAGGCCATGTGCGTTTTACGTGCATTCTCCCATGTTCCAGTTCTCTCATCTTCCATGAGGACCGGGTGAGTCACACACACACTGCTCCTAGATCTGCCCTGGTGGTAGAAAGGCTAGTTCAGTATTTCTTGTTGTTGTTATTATTTTGCTGGTATCTATAAAGTAGAGATCGTAGCAAGGGACTCATGATTAATATGGCGCAAGGCTTACAAACATGCTGACCTCAGAGTAAGCCCTTGATTAATGTCAGTGGTGGCTGGTGTCCCTCTGTCTTTGTCCCGTGCCATGTACTGCTTCTGTCCCTGTGCTCATCACATTCCCACCTCCCACAGGGCCTTTGCACACATTGTTTTTCTGCCCGGAACACTTGCCTCTCCTCTCTGCATAATTAACGTGATCTCAGATCTTAGCTTAACTGCTACTTCCTGGCCTCACTGACCAGGCCTCACTTCCCTGATGTGGGTGCTCCTTCCTAGAGAATCCATAGGGCCATGGGAAGCGTGGCATGGTGGAGTGGAGCTCTCAGATTTCCAGTCCCATGTGTGGGGTAAGACACAGCTCAAGCAGCCCTCTTGGAAACCCATTGCTCCTGAAAGGCTCTCCCACCGTGTTCCCAGTGGCCCCTGGTGGTGACTTGCCATTCCAAGGCTCCTCCTGGCCAGGTGACCCCAATGGCCATGCATCCCAGAGAGAGCACCTATCCAATCCAAGCTGGGGAGAGAGAGCCGCCTAGCAGATGGATGTTTTTAGGCACTTCCCTTCCACGTCACTCTGCCCCCATTGGTACAGCTGCTGAGGAGAAATGGTTCATGAGGACAAGCTACAGCCAATTCCTCGTTCTTTGTTTTCTTTTAATTTGAGAGAAGACAGAACCTTGTCAGGTAGTTGCCAGAGGGGAAAGTGTTGGAGCAGCTTTCCAGCCACGTCTGTGGTTCCCACTGCATCCCATGGTGTATTATTCTGGTACCTATTTGGGAAATTGTATGATGTCATCATCAATCACATGATTGATCTGATTCTATCTAGCTGAGCCCAACCTGCCAATGATGTCACCTCTGTGGGAGTATTCTAGACTGTGGTGTCATTGACTCGTGTCTCACAGATCACCCATGGTGCTCAACAAGCCCTTAGATGGGAGTCACCAGGGCCTTCTAAACAGACACCCAAAGCCATTCTTTTCTTTCTGAAATGCAGACCACAGATACTGTGGGTTATGAACAACGTCACAGGGTCTCTGCCCTCGGGGCCCTCAGCCTGAGTGCTACGGGAGCAGGGGCACGGCAAAGACCTCAGAGGGAGATCAGCTTTGACTGGAGTCTTTAGGGGGGAGGGGGAGGGTCGAGGGGAGACCGGCATCAGGTGAGGTCAAAGCCTGGGTGGAGGGACAAATGTGCCAGAGTGTGCCCCAAGCTTTAGAACTTCCAGAGCAGTGATTCCAGATCGGGGAGCTCAAGGGGACCCTTGAAGGCAGCCATGGGGGCCTACAGCTCTTTGTGGCATTTCAGAAGCCCAGACAGATCTCACGTGATGAGGAGTGTCATGTCCATGGCCAGAGAGTCCACCCTCTTCTCCTTGGCTAGAATCACCTCCATTGAGAGTGATCATGCCTCCATCGTCCTGAGACGCGCTGATGCGTAACAAAGTGGCCATCACGTTAATCAGCAGCCAACCTTTTCTACATGGGGTGGAGACTTTTGGTACCCCTGGGATAGAGCCCTGGCTCTCAAATCTCAAAGTATGTTAGGCTCAGATTGTGAACGGTCTTAAATGCCCCTAAACGTTCCTGTGTGACAGTCAACAAGTTAGAGATTTGGTGGGCTGCTGAGGGTCATGGAAAGAAAAGGCCTGAGTGAAAATGCCGTCCCCACTTCTGTGAGTAGTGAGAGTCAGGCATGTTAATAACCTTCCTGAGCCTCAGATTTCCCCTCTGAAAATGAGGACAGAGGAACTCCAAAGACTCCAGAGTGAGTGTGTGTCTAGCTCAGTGCCTCTCATCAAATTGGCCCTCAATAAATAAAAGCTGGAGCTGCTACTCCTACTCCTGTTACCATAGGTGTCAGAAATTGTTGTGATTATCACTGTGAGATGTACTATCAGTATAAATTAACTTGATCTGATTCTATCTAGCTGAGCTCAGCCTGCCCTGAGAAACTGCAGCTTTGGGAGAAAGATCAGAGCATAAGGGAAAGCTAGTTATTTTTATCAAAAAATACTTGGCAAGGAGTACAGGCTTGTGGGTGGAGGGAGGGAGATGCTGCAGAGGGGGATTTCAGCAGTCAGGAGCAGCTTGAGCATAGTGAGCGACGAGTGGGAGAGAGGGCACCCGTGTGTGGGAGGTGCCGACGCCCCAGCCAAGGGCACTCGTGTCTGCAGAATGCATGTCAGCACGAGTAAGGCTGAATGTTGGCCCCGTTGCTCATTTGCAGCAGGACTCGCATTGGGTCTTATCTCTTGTGATGATGCAGACGTGGGGCATTGTGGTCATCTGAGGGCAAAGACCTGAGGGTGCTTGGTCTCAGGAGATTTCTAACTTGTATATACAAAACTTCTCTTGGGACTGGATTGAGCTATTCTGACCAAGGTCCTCCACCTTCCTTTTTCTTCCTTCTCCTTCATCATCATCATAACTAATAGTTTTGCACGTTGTATTGGTCAAGATAGGCTGGGTCATGCTCTGGTAACAAATAAGCCATGTAATACCAGTGTCTTAATGCAGTCTGAGTCTACTTCTCACTCACATTGCAACCCTGCTAGAGCCAGATACCTCTTCAGTTGCTCTCCTCCAGGCAGTGACTCAAGGATCCCAATTCCTTCCATTATATGGATTCATCATGTTAGAGTCTATTTCACAGCCCTGAAGACAGGGAAGAGAGAGAAGATTTTAGGAGCCAGGCCTAGAAGTGCTATACATCATTTTCATCCTCACTTTATTGGTCAGAACTCAGTCACTTGGCCAGCCTAAGTCACTTGGCCAGGGGAGGCTGGGAAATGACATTGGTGAACCTTTGGCCAGACTCCACCATGTGGCTATTATCTCACTTGATTTTCTAGAAAATCCTATGGGCTTGGTGGCATTATTACATTTATCTGTATATGAGGAAGCTGAAGAACAGAGGTTTCCTAACTTATTCTGGTAAGTGGTGGAGCCAGGATTCAGAAATAAAAATGTGTGACAGGAACACTCAGCAGAGTTCAAGTCCACACAAAAATCTTAACATCTAGAGTACTTTCCCAACAGGAACAGGTTGCTTTTGTCCTAAACCCGAGCACTTTACAACTATTTGGCTTTGCACTATGTTCGCTCAATTTATCTTCTCTACTAGAGTTTAAGATTCAGAATCGATGTTGGATATGTGTCTTTGCATTGTCCTTAGCCTAACAGATACTTAGTGAACACTAAGTCGCACAGAGTAACCATGATGTGGGTCATTCAGTCAACAGAGAGTTTGGGGTCACAGGTGTAGAGGGGAAGAGGGGTTGGTTCATTGTGTTCCATTAAGTGGAAGAAGATTGGAAGAGAACAGTAACCAAGAGGTTACTGGTGCCTGTGGAAAGCACAAGAAATAATGGGCAGAAGCCCGAATGCCAAGGTTGAGTAGAGGGTGGTGAGAGGTGGGGAAGTTAGTACAAGTCTGGACTAACTTGTAACACATTTGGTATTAATGGGAGTGTGGGGGGGTGGTAGTAGAGTCAAATTTGGGGTGACATTGGGAGTCTTCCATGTGTGTCTGGGTGAGGGAAAATGCGTAGAAGGGACAAGAGTCAAGAGTCCAGGGCAAGGGTTGGTTTTGAGACCCAGTCCCAGAGGACAAAGGAAGGCAAGAGGTTAAGATCACAGGTAAAAGACTGACCCTGGAGAGGAAGGAACACCCTTCCCTCAGACACAGGTGAAAAAGAGGAATATGGGTCCAGTTTCCTCATCTATAAAATGAGGCCTCTTCTCCCTGTACCTATAGCCTTCACAGTTACCATGGGTTAAATATTATCCCCCAAAAGCTGTGTCCACTCAGAACCTCAGAATGTGAGCCTTTTGGGAAATAGGGACTGTGCAGATGTAGCTAACCAGGTCAAGAGGGCCATGGTAGATTAGGATGGCCTTAATCCAAGGACTGGTGTCCTTGTGAGAGGGAAACGTGGACACAGACCCATGGAGGAGAATGCCATGTGAAGACAGAGATACAGACTGCAGTGATGTGTCTACAAGCCACGGAACGCCAAGGGTTGCTGGCAGCCATGGGACATGCAAGAGACAAAGAAGATCCTCCCCTAGAGCCTTTAGAGGGAGCAGGGCCCTCCCAACACCTTGGTTTTGGACTTCGGGCCTCCAGGACTGGGAGAGAATAACTCTGTGTCCTTTGAAGCTCCCAGTCTGTAGTACTTTGTGCAGCAGCCCCAAGAAGCTGATACAGTGGGGGACATCTGAGGTGCATTTGAGTAGCAAGACATGTATGACTGCCATGCAGTGTGTGGAATTTTCAACGAAGTCATTGTAAAAGAGGAAGGCATGGACATGGCCCGGCAGAAGTGAAGGAACTCAAAGTTTCCATCTTTGAAAGTGCTTCATTGGGCTTGGAGGCTTTCTCCTGCATTATGAGCAGTGTCTGGATTTAGGTGATTAGAAAGCCACGGTTTCTTCCCTTCCTGGTTGTCTGCAGCCTCCCAGGAGCGGTCCATCTGCTTCAGTCTCAGACTGGGGAAGAGAGCCGGAGTTGGGGTGCATGTGACTGTGCTTTGCCCGCCTTCCTTCGGGGAGGAGAACCGGGAATGGCCACACCGCTGGGCCTCCGCCAGGCCATTTTGCAGTTCCAAGCAGGTGTGTCCAGTCATGCTCACCGTTGCACATGTTGCCTTAATCTTTTTTGCTAGGTGTGGTGGGAGGACACATAAACGCTTATATTGTAGGAAGAAAGCTTGTATTGAGATCAATTTAAAATATTTTCTCCACGTTTACGCTGACTGCTACCTTCGCCTCATCTTGCGTCCATGTAAATCCTTCCCATCCATTTGTTCTCATCCTCCCCACTGTCCTCACCCCATTATCACATGAGCGTGGTGAGCCCAGGGCTCTCAGCTGCCCTCCCGATAGAAGAGAGCAGATGAGACCCCCGGTCACTGGACTCCCCCGATTGTTCAGCTTGTGCCTTTACCAGCATGTTCTCTGAGGCTCCTTTTGGCTTTACCACTCTGGAATTTCCCCTGATTTGGGAGCCGAGGAGACAGGCTCACAAGTGAAATGGCTCAGCTGTCAACGGCAGGACGGAAGCCAAACCCTGGCTCTCAGATGCTGAGGGCATGGTAACAGGTACCCAAGTCCATTTTCACATTCTCCCAAGTCTGCTAGAACTGTAGCCCCGTGCTGGGTCATGGAGGGTGCTGAGCCATGCATGGGTGGGTGGGGAATGCAGGGTCTGATTTCTTCTTGCTGTGAGCACTGAAAACCCCAGGTGGGCCTTCGCTCCAGGGGCAGTCGCAGCGTCCCATGGCTCAGAGAGGCAGAGATGGGAGCAGACCCAGAGATGCAGGGGCAGCTGTGCTGGGGCGGGGGGATCTCGGTAGGGCTGCGCCTGACAGGGAGAACACCGCGTGGCAGGGAGAACTTGGGCTGCGAGCCAACCTGACCCAGCTCTGCTGTGGAGCACTTATGCAACATAGAGGGCCTCTCAACCTATTTCCTCATCTAAAATGGAGTTAGAAATACATAACTCCTAGGAGTTATTGAGAGAAGGTGTATGCTAAGCACCTGCTCCCAGTAGGCTGACTGCTCCTCTAAATGCATCCTCCCACCACACCTCGTAAGTGGTCTGCTTGTCTCCCGGGCCCCGTGGTTTCCTGGTGATGAGTTCGCAGCTGCTGGAGGTCTTGCTCCCGGGGTTTCCTTCGGCTGCCCCGACAGCTCCAGCACTGGGCTTCCTGCTTCACTCTTCTGTGCTGGCGGAAGTGGAAGGGCAGAGGGCTTGGCCCGGGAACAGGTGGCCAGTGTAGACACGGCTGCCCATCGGGCTCCGTTCAGTTGGCATTATTGTCAAACATTTTTGTTGCCACTCAAATCTGGCTTCTTGGTTGGAACTCTAGAGGCACATTCCTCTTTCCAACAACTGTCTGGAAACAAAGTGGTGCAGGGAAAAAAAAAAACAGATGCCAGCTTCCCCCACTGTTTTGACTAGGTTCTGCAAATGGAAATATCTGAGAATGCCATCCAAGGGCACATGTGCCCATCTGAGAGCTGGCACGTTGAGTCGTGGGGAGAATGTATGGTATAAACACACTCTGACGTTTATATTGAAAATTTTAGTTTGCAGAAATTCGAAATTAAATATACTTTCCACCTACATTATGAAAAATCCATTTATAGACACCAAATCAAATTGGAGATCTAAGGACTGATGGCCAGAAATGAAATATTTTAAAAATGAAATACATGGAGATTGAATTGCTGAAGCGGTGGCTTGTTCTGAGGCTTCCTGGGCTGTGAGCTGGCGGGATGACTTCCTGGGCAGCGCCTTCTCCGGGGATCAATTCTGAACCACTCTTACACACTGCCAGTGGGAAAAGGGGAAAAAAAGTTCTTTGAAAGAACTTATTTAGCATGCAGAGCAGACATTCTGTGTTTTCTGGAAGCCACCTTGTATTTCAGCTCCAGCAGGTGGGTGGGTCTCTATGTGAGTTGCCTGAACGCTGGAGAGGCTGGGGATGGCATGGGAGCCCCCTAGCCTGTGTACCCCAGCCTCACCGCTCCTTCTGAGGACTTCGCTCTCTTCCAGCCGGTGGTGATGCAGGCTGGTCCTACTCCTCGCCCGTCAGCACTCGGGAGGGGGGCTGAAGCTCAGCTCTGGCTTAGGTTTCTGAATGGATCCCTGAGTGAATTCCTTCTGAAGAAATCCGTCCCCAGCCCTTAAAAAATCTCCAAGGCCTGCTGTTTCTTCCCCCTCCTCTTAGGGACCTGGCGCATTTGTGTGCCAGGCTGCGCCCACTGACAACTCAGAAAACCCCACCATTTGGCCCAAGTGAGTTGTTACTGCCCTTCATGTTCCCTGCTGCCCTTGAGAGGACGCCGAACGTACAGCCAAGGGCTTTCTGCAGCCTTGCTTTCCCAGTCAGGAAGTCCGCCCAGGAGCTCCTGCCCGGCCCTGCGCAGCCCTGCCCCACCTCCCATCTCCCCAGGACAGGCAGCAGGCCGGATCTCCCAGAAAGCCCGTCTGCCCCACTCTCTGGGGAGTCAGCAAGCTCTCGGCCTGGTGTCCAGCTCCCTACTGGGAGTTACTGGGAGTTCTCATGCCCAGCTAAGTCCACAGAATTTTTTTTGCCGCATCCCACCTTCTTCCTCCTTTCCAGTAATCAGGGAAGGCACAGGCTGGGGGCTGGGGGGCTGTAACGGGTGGGGACGTGTGTGCTGCTTGTCCCAGAGCCGAGAAGCCCCATCTCCAGAAGCTGCAGCGGGCTGCTGCGACGCGTGCTGGCGGGCGGCCGGCCTGGGAGAGGCATTCCCTCCTGCAGCTGAAGGCCGCGCCGGGCTGGCGTTCCTCTAGCACGCAGTGTGAGCTGAGCCATTTGGCCATTTGTCAGGCAAGACAGAGGAGTGAGGATGCGCTGATTTCTAGAGCATCCCGAGCCCTGTGGGGCGAAGGCCCAGGTTGTTCTGTGACCCACGTGCCTGCCTTCCTGTTTGGGTTTGCCCTTAGCTTTCTCGCCTTCCACTGGGAGCGGTTGGTCACAGCTTTCATAATACGGTGGTCTGTTTGTCTGTACGATGAAATGCTCCCATTTCAATGCAACTGAAGTGGGGTGAAGTGGGATTGCCTTGTACCTAAGACTCTCGGGGGGAGTCTAGATATGAGTCACCCCAGCTTAATGCCTCAGGTATTGGGGTTCTCTTGGGGATGGGGATGGGGATGAGGAGTGTCTTCACGGCTTCCTGTGTTGCTGCCTGATAGCTGCCCAGGGGCCCGCGCTGCTGTGACCCCCGCCTACCTCCAAAACTCAGGAACGCCCCAGGGGGCTCTTGGGAGCCTGCGGGAGGAGATGCTGTGGCCATGAGCATTTGGCTTCTGCAGTGCTTTTCTCGCTCCGTGCCAGCAGCCTCCAGCTTCCACTGGTTCAACTTGCGAATCATCGGCATGCGTCCCCCAGGCGGAGCACAGTTGAGCCCCGAACCCACAGTAACCCAGGCTTTCCTCATTTATGTGCAGAGGGCCGTAGCCAGTCCTCGGCGCCCATGGGGGGCGGTGCTGGAGAAGGTCACCACGAGACAAACTGTCCCTAGAAAGGCAGGTGACTGAGGGCTCGGGTGGGGGCAGGCAGGGGGGGCCCCAGTGGCAGAGGCTCCCTTGTCGGCGTGTGGCTGGGCTGGTCTGCTCAGCGAGCCTGACCCCTCTGGGGTTTCATACCGCTGACCGCTTGCCAAGGGTCAGTATTTAGGGCTCCACTGAGCTTCTCCCAAGAGCAGGTAAGGAGGGGAATCTCCTTAATTGTGCAAATGCAGAGAGGTGCAGTCACTCAGAAAGGACAGCGGCTCTCAGGCCTCCAGGACTGGCCTGCCCCTGATGGGGGTGTCCGTGGGACCAGGGAGAGCGGCAGAACAGGACGTGTAGGGGACAGGCTGTCTTGGCTGGCAGCCAGCCCATTCATGTTCTGTGCTGACATGAGCCCCGTAGAGAAGGGGCTGCCTCAGCCTCTTGCTCAAAGCCTTAAACACAGAAACCACCCACCCACTCTCTTTCTGCTTCCTAGAGAGAATGCTCTCAACCATACAACTTTCTGGTCTCTGGAATGGCGATTTCTTAGACATTAATACATGGTATTTTCATTTTTATCCCCATGCTTCATGAACGTGGTTAAAGGGAAAACGGTCAGTCTCAGCCTCTGCAGTGACCCCGGGCCTCTGAGCCTGCAGGTGAGGGCCAGCCCTGTCTGGGCAGGTCACTGGGCAGCACCTCTCGCTGGGACGCTGCCCCAGGGTCCACCCAGGACGAGGCCCTTGGTCTTGGGTTTGTCCCACAACGTCCCTCCACAGGTGACCTGGTCTTCTCCTTTGGGTACTGACTTTCCTCACACCCTGACGAGCCCTGGGAGGCTTGCAGGCCTTCTCCTTGCTACCTGGCCAGTGGCCGCCCAGTCAGGCTGCAGGCTCATAGTCAGACTGCGGACTTCCATCACAGCCCCCATAAATGCTGGTGGTTTGCGTGACCGTGAGCAGTTACCCAGATAGCTCCATTCTGCTGTGGTTTTCTATCAGTAACACAGGGATCACAGTGTCACCTCCCTGTGGGGCGTGGGAGGTCTAACATTCTGGGCAGCACACGCACAGAGCTGGGAGGGGCCTGGCACACACCGGTGCTCAGGGTTGGCAAGGACCTGTTTGGTCCTGTCCCCCCACTGTGATCCCCCGCGTGGTCATTGCATCTCCGTGTGTGATTGTTCAGGCGGTCCCAGGACCGAGAACTGACGGCTCTACTCATTTGCACGGGCTGACTTTTCCCTTCGGCAGGGTCACGACTCCTCAAGGGGAGGGTTTGCTCTGTCTCTTTTCAGCAGCGCTCTAGGCATGTGGTACAGATTCAGGGAATACACCCTGGCTGCGTGAACGGGCAATACCATGCATCTGGGAGTGTATATTAAGAAGTCTATTCCAAATCACTTCCAGGTGTTCATCCTTTCAACCCTATATGGCCACATGGGAAAAGGCCCTCTGTGGGATATTTATTCATCTATTCAGCAATACTTAACTGAGGGTTTGCCATGGCACGGTTCTAGTTTCTGGGGACTCAGAAGTGAATAAGACAGATAATATCCATGCCTTTGTGTAGCTCACCTGGTAGCAGGGGAGACTGCCAGGGACACATGCAATTCGGGAAGTGATCCGTGCTGCGAAGGAGGCACGGTGTCTTGGTTCCGTACTCCGTGTAACAGATGACCCCTAAACTTAGTGGCTTACGACACACATTGACTGTCAGACCGTTTGTGTGGGCTGGGGATCCAGGCATGGTTGAGCTGGGTCCTTCAGCCCAGGCTGCAGCTGAGGTGACAGCCATGGCTGGGATCATCTCCAGGTCCAACTGGGCCAAGACCTTCCAAGTCCACTCATGCCCTCATTGGGAGGACTCTGTTTCTCATGAGCTGTCGGCCCGAGGGCTTCAGGTCTCACTAGCTGTTTGCTGGATGCCACCTCGCCTGCTTTCCCTGTGGGCGCTGCATGGCAGCCTTACAACACAGCAGCCTGCTTCCTCAGCGTGAGCCAGTGAGCCAGGGGGTGTGCCTGCCAGGACCCCTGGCTCTCAGTTTCTGAACCAGTCTTCTGAGGGAGTTCTATTAGGAACTCCACTTTACAGACGGAAAGTGATTGAGTATTTTGCCCAGAGGTGTGCAGCTGGCAAGTAGGAAGGCCAGGGTCTGACTCCAAGCTGTTTAGCTCCAGCCCCTGTCCTCCTACCCACCGAATTATACCATCGCTCGGCCTTTTAGTCTTCCAGGCAAGGGAAGATGGCGGCTCGGTTACGTCATCAGCAGTGGAGGTGATGAGAAGTGAGCTGACTTGGGTGCATGTTGAAGATCTTGTTGGTAGGACTTCTTGATAACTTAGGGGTGGGGATAAGGGGCAAGAAAGACATTAGAGATGATTCCAAAGTTGGGGCCTAAGAAACTGGACCAAGGGTGGCAGCATTACCTGGCATAGAGAATTGCAAGAGGTGGGTGGGGCTGGGGAAGAACGTCCCGTTATGTTCTGGCACGTGAAGTGCGCCATCGGTGGGGCTGTTGAGTAGGCTACTGAGTATACTGCCCAGAGCTCAGGGGAGTAGTCAGACCAGAGGCACAGACCTCCAAGTGTCAGCCATAGATGACTGCCTAGGGAAAGAGTAAAGGGGAGAAAATGCCCTATGGCACCTAAAACATTTAGCAGACTAGGAGAAAAGGGAGAGCCAGCGAAGGAAGTGGAGGCCGGGGGGCCCGTGAGGCAGAAGGAAAACCAGGTGAGCGTGGCGACCTGGAAGCCCGTGAAGAGGGACTGTCCCAAACGGGGGCCGTTAGTGGTGCCGTATGCCCGGTGAGAGTGTGTCTGGGATGGAGGATCAGATGGGAAAAGAAGGCTATGAAACTGTATATTCAGAAAGATCCTAATTTTGTAAAAACAATTTATCTTTCCTATATAAAAAAGCTCTTTTTGATTACGATTGTTAAACCTGTACGCCAGTCTTGGCCCATGAACATGATATACTGTAGGTGTTATCGAAGATATGTTGTTGGGAGTCTGGATTATGTCACTTTCCATAAAGGGTGTTGAGCTTTGCCCTGACAGGTGGTTCAGTTACTGGCCGGGCCTCTCGGTCTGGTCTGGCTTGGTTTTCATCTTTGCCAGGGTTGGTCTGTTCTGGGTTTGTCCTTAGTTGGGCTCTGGCCCTTTCTCAAGGGCTGGTCTCTACTCTTAAGAACTTAAGTGAATTTTTACTCTTAAGAATCTTAAATGAATGCTGCAGGCACTCAGTGAGGGTGGTTGCATCTGGCAGAGCCAGATTTCAGAGGTCCCCCAGCCCTGCCTGACCTCCGTTGTCTCCATGTGGCCGTCAGTGTTAACAGCAGCTGTGGAGTGTTGCCCTGTGTGTGGGTGGCTCTACTAGTACCCCACAGGGAACCTCCAGGCAGACTTCTGAGGCCTCCCTTCTGCACAGCTCCCTCCTCTCCAGAGCCCAGACCTGCCAGCTCTAACTGGTCTCTGATTTTTTGCCTTCTCTGACTGGGAAGCCTGCCATGCCCTCTTGGACTTCACCTCCCCGAATGAGGGTCCAGAAAGCCAGGCAGATGTAGGGCTCACCGTGTGTGTTTTCTCTCGTACAGGATCACAATCCTGAACTGCCTATTGTCTAGTGCCTGAAAAGAGTAGCCTTGGATATTTTTGTCTAGTTTTATGGTTGTTTCCAGAGGGAGGGCAGGTCCTATATCAGTCCCTTCGTTGTGGTGGGAAGCCAAGTCTCTCTGATTTAATATTGACTGTTTCTTCCCTTGCTGGCTCCAGACCATCACCCTTATCAGGGACTTTCTGTACGTGTTTATAAGTGACACGGAGGAGTCCTTTTGGTTGAAATAAAAGCCCGTCAGACAACTTGTGATCTGTAATGAACGGAGACCTCTGTGAAGACGGACGGCAGTTGCACTTGTAGGGTGGTGTCTACAGGGAACTCCCAGGGAAGGGGTCTCAGGGAGGACTCCGTGGGACATCCCTGGACAGAGACCTACAGGGCTGAGGACTGGGGCGGGCCTCCTGCAGGAGAACCAGGGGAAGCAAGAAGCAGGGGTGCTGGGTGTGGCAGTGCGGACTGAATTCCTGCCTAGCCCCCTGCAGAGAAGCATGTGCTTGTATGTAGGACCGCTCCCCTCTTCCTTATCCCAAAGATGCTTTGCTGTAGAAAAGCTACCTACAGGTTCTTCCTGGGTCCCGTGGGGTCCCCAGCAATGCATTTTCTGCTCAGAGGGACAGCGATCCCCTTTTTCCTGGCTGTGGATTGGAGGCAGACCTGGTGCCTGTGGCCCTCTCTCAGGGCTCTGTTCACACAGGTGCCTCCCCCATCTGGAGACTCGTTACAGTTCCAGTCACTCGTTACAGAGGAAATCCTAGAGTTTTGTGCACAAATGGCCCTGTGTTATCAGTTGTATATTTCATCATTTCTATCTGGGGGATCATCTATATATTTATCAAGACATTTTATAATAGATACTATTATGCAGGAAATTTTTATTAAGCACCTGAGGTGTACCAGACATTGTGCTAGGCGCTGGAGCCCCCACATCGCTGACCCAGGGTCTCAGAAATGCTCTCAGGCACCACTTCAGGAGTTAGGTGAGTCTGGGCTAATGTACTGAGGTGGGGGTTACCAAACATTCAAGACAGAGCACTCCTGAGCAGTCAGCATTCAGCCTCCCTGCCCCCTCCACTGCCAACTAGATTTCTGGATACATAATTGGCTTATTGCACAGCCGTGAACTAAGGACATCATTTGATTAATGAAGGGGCTAATGTAATAGGCAGGTGTCTTTGAGTTTGCATTTTGCTCTCCGCTGACTTGCCATAGGACCTTAACCAAAGCACCTTCCCCTCTCTGGGACTGGTTCCTCATCTTCAAAATGTCTACAAATTCTGAATATGACCTGAAGGTGCAGAGACCTGGGTTCCTTGCCTCGCATTCTGTATGTTTGTGGTTAGGTCATTAAGAAGACTAACAGTAAAGCTGCTCTTCGTAGTAAAAAGTAAGTGAAGCAATGACCTAATGTCCTTATATAAAGGCATTTTATACATTTAGAAATATTATTAAAATATTAGCTTCTGAGCATGACCTCCAGTTTTGGCCCTGTGACAGCAAGGCCTGCTGTCTCTCCCCTTAGGATAATCCTGTATGCGACTCAGTGTGGACTGAGACGGGGGAGAAGGATGGGTGCTCTGGTCTACCCCTCTAAGCCACACTTTCTCTGGAATTCTCCCACTTGTTCATATTCTGGGCAATTTGCTCCTGCTGCTGTGTGACTCAGACTCGGAGAGCTTCCAGCCTCACCCTGAGCCAGCAGCTGCCCTGAGTCAGAAGCTAGCCGGCCACTGTGAATCAGCCTCCTGGAACCTTCAGATAAAACCCTCCATCTCCCCCTCCTCCCTGGTCACCTTCAGGCAGCACCACCCCCAGCCCCATATGCACAGACACTTGCTCCCGCAAATACATTCCATGCCAAGGACCTCAGGAGGTCCTAACCCCACCCTGGGCCAGGATTTCTAGAGTTTTGTGCACAAATCGCCCTCCCTGTGTTATCAGTTGTATATTTCATCATTTCTATCTGGGGGATCATCTATATATTTATCAAGACATTTTATAATAGACACTATTTTCCAGAAAATTTTTATTAAGCACCTGAGGTGTACCAGACATCTTCTGGGTTTGTTTTGTTTTGCTTTGAAATGTAAGTTTATTTCTGATCAGGGGCAGATCCCAATTTTATGGGATGTGAAGCCAGTAGCATTTGAGAGCCCTGTATAAGAATAAACAATACGAAATAAGGAACACAAGGTTAGACCTCGCATCTTAGAAAAGGTCCGTGCAACTTGAAGGCTCCTGAACCTAAAATGCCGTTGGCTTCCTGGTAAACAACTACAGTTCTGATTCACTGGAATTAGATCTGGAATAACTGCTCCCTGCACCCTAAGTAAATTATAATTTAGAATAAAGAAAGAGAATTGCTTGCTGTGTTTTTATTTTAGAATCAAGCAATCACTGTGTAATTTAGATTTGAGATAGCATTCTTTTTTAAAAATTTTGCTTTACATTAAAACAACAGATTAAATGTCCAATGAGTCACAAATGCCCTTCTGAAAACAGCTGCATTAGAGGGACTCACTCAGAAAACATTCTTTTCCTTCTTCCAAGGCTGCCTTCAGTCCCCAGCATCTCCCTGAGACCCTGGCATGGAGTCACCGCCCCTGCCCTCCACTCCTCTTTCCTCTGCCCTCTCCTGCCCCTCCCTTGCTCACGCTGCCAGCTCCACAGACACCTCCCATATTCAATGCATCCCATCTAACGCCAGTGTTTTTAACTGCGTTTAGAAAATTGTACAGAAATGGATTGAACCAGAAAAATGGAGAGATTGTAAGTAACTGGTGGGCAACCAGGGGAAGCGAATTCAAGTCCTGATGTTAGTTGGTGACAATTTCAAACTCCCCTGGTTTACAGCAATTCTAGAGCAACTCTATTTGAATAGTCTGTGTTGCTCTCGAAGTAAATATTAATTCCATCATGCCATAAACTTTTATTTATCATGACAGCAAGTTATAAAGTTCTCTTACTAGAATATAGCTTCTAAATTGCATATCATAGTTGAGATACAGCACACACATTGGATGCTAGCAGCAATTACCCACTGTGCTTTATGCAAGTCAGTATTAAATGCACTTTCTAAATATGAGTCGCAGTCTGAGCTTATGTAGAAAATCTTCCATGGCTATTATCCAGGAGCCCAGAAATATGAGAAGAGGGTGACAGAGAAGTCACCGAAGGCAGGGGCCAGACACCAGGATCAAAGTGCACAAGTCACCCGGCAGTAATTCATTTGAAGCGTTCTTTGCATATTATGGGTCTGACTTTTTAAATTACATAAATTGCTCATTAGAAGCGTCTTGTAATTGCCTTACTCTGTGGGATTGCGAGAAGTGTAGGTTTTAATTATTCTTTTTTGATTTGTAGTGTGGTTTGACTTGTTCAGGGTGATGGTTTGAAAATATGGATCTGCTTTAATTGTCTACTAAGTGAAAATAGATGATTCTGTTTATCAAACTCCTTGACTTTGTGCTTGGGGAGTACAGGGGGTCTTAGGGTTTCTCAGCCATTGTTGGTAATCGAGGGGGGCCACCAGATGGGGCCATTTTGGGCTCTGCCTGACTCTAGGGGGACCTGAGTGGAGCCTGGCAGTGCTTTGTCTATGCATAGATTTAATGACATCTGCCTGGGAGTCCCCACAGGTGGATGGGGCAGGAAAAATAAAAATTCTCTTATCTTTGGAGAATGGGGCAGGAGCAATGGGTGGTCCTGGGATGTCTGCAGCAAAGCCACCAGCCCTTCTATCTCTTCTTCAAGGGCAGCCAGGCAGCGTTGCTGCCCAGCGTGGAGGCCTCTGCCTTCCCACCCCACCCAGAGCCGAGCTGTTCTGAGCTCCACAGTGGGCTGCAGGCAGGGCCTCCCCTGGGTCTGGCTAGTGCCCTCCAGCACGTGGAACGGAGCCATGAGGTGAGCGCTGTGGCTTCCCAGGTAACTCCAGGATCTGCTCTGGCTCTTCTGCAGCCCCTGATGAGCACAGACTTCATTAGGATGCTGGTCCTTGAGAGGCACCTATTTTAGGGTTCACTTTTGGAAAGGCAGGGGATTTCTTTTTCCAGGATAAAATTATGCATCTGTCAATACAAAAGCAGTGGCATCGGCCGCTTTCTCTTGGGGGCTCTCACCTTAATTATTCTCCAGCAGAAAGCTTTTCTCTTTGAAGCCGGGCTGGCGGTGGGCTTCCATGCGTCTGCCTTATCAAGAGTTGCTCCCAGACCGCCTCTGCGTCTGCTGTCACATCCCCTATTTGGCTGTCCCTCTCACTGACAATACAGGGGACAGCCTTTGTGAGCCCAGAAACGACTGTCATAAGGCCCCCAGCCCACTGCCACCTATTTTCATCACCTGTTTTATGCATGTGACATTCCATTCCAGGCCGTATTTCTGTGACATGAAAAACACACTAAATATGGGCTGCCACAGTCACTATCATTAACCAACCACTAGTTGTGCCTTTATAAATTTTTACACACCACTAAATTATAAATATGCAATGCTGAGCGTAATGAAATATGCACCTATATTATCTGCTGTTATAAGATTTTTAATTCTGCATGCACATGCGATAAACTGGGCGGAGCTGGGGGACTTCATCTGTTTCCCAATAAGAGCTGATGGGGGAATTCTCCCCTGGGAGTCCCTCATGAGGATCTTTCCTCTCAAGGGGAGCCCCTGTGGGGAGCACCCTTCAGCTGCCAGGCTTTTCTGCTCAGTGCCTTTCCTCTGCTGGTTGTTCATATGTATTCAGTAAACAGGTTCAGTGGCATCTGCTGTGTATCAGATGTGCTAAGCTGGAAATCTGCAGTAGAATTAGTCTGTGGACACACGCATCATCTGTTCAGGGAGACAAACACATTATCAAGGAATGAGAGTGCCGGGCGACAAGGCCCAGAGAGAAGGGGGCCAGATGCTGTGGGAGGACTTTGGACATATGCTCTGTCTCAGTTTCCTCATCTGTGAGTGGGGCGCGTGCATCCCTGCCTTCCTCCTGGCGCTATGGGGTCATTATGTGAGTTCCTGCATACAAAAGCATTTACTTAGAGTGTTGCCTGGCTCAAATTAAGCATGCAGTAAATGTTAACTATTGTAACACTTTTATTATTACTTGATTTTTCTGTCTCATCCCCCAAATTAGTGGCTGAGATCATGGCAGGGGCACTTTGCTTCCTTGTTAAAGAACATGGCCTTCGGCATTGCAAGGTTTGAATGAATGAGACATTGTATTTTCTCCAGCATGGAAATACTTTCATTGTCTTTGTTTTGATGTCAAAAGTAACCTATTGTAGAACTGCAAACAGTATAAAAATGGATAGAGGGTAAAAGACCTCCCTAAATTTGGTGTACATGCACACACATTTTCACACACACAAAGTATCATTTTTTACCAGCACTATACTGTGGGCTTCATTTAAGTCAACACAGATAAGAGCTTAACAGCTGTGTGGTAGTCCACTGTAGGCA
Source organism: Phataginus tricuspis (assembly GCA_029783875.1). Taxonomy (NCBI): domain Eukaryota; kingdom Metazoa; phylum Chordata; class Mammalia; order Pholidota; family Manidae; genus Phataginus; species Phataginus tricuspis. Next base: position 4,988,237 of record JAQQAC010002837.1, read on the forward strand.
TCTACCCTATTACTGGATAGTTATGCTGTTTTCAGATTTGTTTCTATCCATTACTTTATGAATATCCGTGAACATGTTTTTGTGTACTTGTCCGATTATTTTCTTAGGGTAATTTTCTAGAAGTGGTATTGTGGATTAAAGGGCTTTGACATTTTTAAATTATGCATTTTAAACTGATACGTAATGCAAACTTGGAAGGAATAATACGTGATAAACAAAAGGTAGAAAAAGATACACAGTAAAAAGTAAGTCTCCCACGCACCTTGTCCCACCCCCACCAGTTGTCTTCTCCTCAGAAGCCACCATGGCACCATTTTCTCATTGATCCCTCTAGAGATGGACACTTTTTCTTGTCTCTCCTTCACTTTCTGCTTTCCTCTAACCTTCCCTTCCCTTCCCTTTCTTATAGCATACTTCATGCAGGTATTACACCTTGCTTTTTTAATTCAACACTGTAACTTGCAGATTGGTTTCTATTAGTACAGATCAGGCTGCCTCATTCTTAATGAGAAGGATTATTGAGCAGCTACTATGAGCCCAGCATTGTTCTAGGTGCCGGAGATATATAGTGACCCTCATTAGCACACATTCTAGAGAGGAGAGATGGACAATAAATAACAAAAGAGTATGTGCAGTATGACTGACAGTGGTAGGTGTCATTAAGAAAAATAGGTAGAGAAAAGGTGTAGTAAGTCGGTGCAATTGTATATTGGGAGGCCAGGGAAGACCCCTTTGGGAAGGTTAACACAGGACAAAATGCTCCTGGAGCGAGGAGCCCCATGGACATCCAGGGAGAAGCTTTCCGGTTATGACAGCAAGTAAAAGGCCTTGAGTTGGGAGCTGCTAGTCAACAGAGCGAATGTACCATCATTAATGTAATCAATACTCTGTTGATGGACAAATGCTGAATTACATTCCTATCAACGTTATGTGAAAGTGTCTGTTTCCTCCCAGCCTTGCCAAAACATTGTGTTATCAAACTGTTTATTTGTGTGGTTTTGAAGAGACAAGTGGTTCTCACAGTTTGACTTTGACCTTATCTTACAATTAAGAAAGTTGAGCATTTTTTTTACTATGAAGTATATAGTCACATACTTATAACATTTTGTAGTAGATTGTCAGTCTTTTTCTTATTGGTTAGGGTAAGCTCTTTATGTATGACAGAAATTAGCCCTTTTTAAATGATATGCATCATAAATAATTTTCTTTTATGACTTCCAAAGTGTATGGCATAGTGAAAAAAGACTTTTCTTACTCCAAAATTATAAAACGTTCTGGTACTTTAATGGTTTCATTTTGTTCTTAATTTAAATCTTTAATTGATTTGGAATTTACTAAGGTAGAGGGGGTAGGATCAGTACACAATTTTGTTTTTCCAGATAGCTACTTAAGTGTCCCCAAACTAGTTATGAAATCAATCCACCCTTTTATCTGTTGATGGGCATGTGCTTCTCTAACATACACTAAATCACCAATCGTATTTGGATCTAGTTTTGGGCTCATCTATACTGTTTCAGTGATTTGTCTGTTTACCCATGTTCTACTGTCATACTCCTTCGGTTCCTGTAGTTATAATACATCTTCCTATTCATGGAGCACCTTGATTATTCCTTTATTATTCCTCTTTTTCAAAATGTTCTTGGCAATGTGATTTTTAAATTTTTGTTTGTTTTTCTAACGAACTTTAGGATGAGCGTCCAGACCTAAAAGCAAATCCTGATTGGTATTTTTATGACGGTCACACCCGTACCTGCCCTGAAACCCTGGCGACCACCAGTCTGTTCTCTATCACCATAGGTTTTGTTTTTTTCACAATGTCTTATAAAGGCGATCGTACAGGGTGGGGTCTTGAGACTCGCTTCTTTCATTCAGTGTAAGGTCTCTGTGATTCATTCAGGTTGTTAGGCTCAGGACTATTCCACTGTGTGGATGCGCTACTGTTTGTTTATCCATTCAGTGAATCAGCTCATTTTTGGTGAATCTGAATAGGGCTGCTGCAAACAATTGTGTATAGGTTTTTGTGTGAACATAAGTTTTCATTTCTTCTGGGTAAATATCCAAGAGTGGGATTGTCACATCATATGGTAAGAGTTTGATTAACCTCATAAGAAAGTGATAAGCCATTTTTATTGGTTTGGTTTTTTTTTTTAATTAGGTATTTTAATAGGTGTACTGGTGTTTCGTTGTGGTTTTAATTTGCATTTCTCTATTGGCTAATAATGTTGAATAGCTTTTCATGTGCTTATTTTCCATTTCTATATTCTCTTTATTGAACAGTTTGTTCAAGGTTTTTGCCCTTTTTTGTGTTTTTTTCTTACTGTTGTCATTAATGTGATTTGTACATATTTTTTCAGTCTATAGCTTGAGTTTTCATGATCTTAAGAGTGTCTTTTCACAGAGTAAACGTTTTTAAATTTCAAATTAAATCCAATTTATCTGTTTTTAAAATGGAGTGCTTTTAGTGTTATGTCTAGGAAATCTTGCCAGGTCTCAGGTCATAATTGTTTCCCATTTCTTTCTAGAAATTGTACAGTTTTGTAGATTGCATTTAGATATATGATCCATTCTGAGTTAATGTTTTTGTATAAATCTTTAAGTTGAAGTTCTTTTTGATGTATGGTTACCAACACCACTTGTTGAAAGAATGATCCTTTCTCCATTTAATTGTCTTTGCACCTTTATCAAAAATCAAGTAGGATCTGTTTCTAGGTTTATTATGTCCAATGATATATATGTCTATTGCTACATCAGTGCCACAATGTCTTGATTATTGTAGGTTTATAATCCTTTAAATCATGTAATGAAATTTCTCCAACTTGATTTTTTCTTTCTCAGAATCATCTGGCTATTCTAGCTCCTTGCTTTTTGATATAAATTTATGTATCAGCTTGTCTATAGCTACAAAGGTTCCTGCTGGATTTTGATTGATAATGCATTATGTCTATACATTGGGAAAGATTGAAATCCTTGCTATGTCGTGTCTCAGTCTATGCCTATGATATATATTTCTATTTATTTAGGTTGGCTTTGATTTCTTTCACCAGTACTTTGTAATTTTCAGTATACAAAGCCTATAAAAGTTTTGTTAGATTTATGCCTAAGCATTTCAAAGTTTTGGAGCTATGATAAATAGTATTTAAATTTTTTTGTGTGGGGGGGTTTCCAGTTGTTCATTGCTAGTGTATAGGAATACAGTTTTTGTGAGTTGACCTTGTACCTGTGACCTTGCTAGTAAGCTCAGTTGAGGTATAGGAGTGTTAATTTTTTGGTAGATTTCTTGGAATTTTCTTTGTAGACAATCATGTTGTCTGGAAATTGTGACAGTTTTTCTTCTTCCTTTCCAGCGTATGTGACTTTCATTTCTCTTTGTTGCCTTATTGCACTGGGTAGGGCTTCCATGTAATGCTGAATAGGAATTGTGAGAGTTCTTGCCCTGTTCCCAGTCTTACAGGGAAAGCATTCACCGTTAAGTATGATGTTAGTTGTAGGTTCTTAAACAAATGCCCTTCATTAGGGAGAGAAAGTTCTCTTCTATTTCTATTTTGTTGAGACTTTTCTTTTTCAGGAGTGGATTTTGAATTCTGTCATGGGTGTTTTCTGCATCAATTGACATAATTGTGTGGCTTTTCTTCTTTAAACTCTTGATATGGGGGATTATATTGATTTATGGTTATTGAAGCAGCTTTACATTCCAAGGCTAAAATCCATTTGGTCACGGTATACTACTCTTTTTATATACTGCTGAACATTATTTGCTAATATTGTATTGAGGATTTTTGCATCTATGTTCCTGAGGGATATTCATCTGTAGTTTTCTTTTGTTGTACTATCTTTGTTTTTGGTATCAAGGTAATGCCGGTCTCATAACATGAGTTGGGGAGTGTTTGCTTCTCTTTTATTTCATGGATGGGAGTGTGTAGGGTCAGTATCATTACTTTTGAAATGTTTGGTAGAATTTGCCAGTGAAACCATCTGAGCCTAGAAAATTACTTCTCAGAAGGTTTTAAACTACCAATTCCATTTATTCAATAGTTACAGGACTATTCAGGTTATCTATTTATTCTTGGGTGAATTTTGGTAGTTTGTGGTTTTTCAAGAATTTGGTTCATTTTATCTAAGTTATATGTCGAATTGATAGTGGTTTCCTTTACTATCCTTTTAATATCTGTTTGGTCTATGGTAATAACTCTTTCTCATTCCTGACACAGGTCATGTTTATCTTCCTTTTCTTCACTTTGTCAATCTTGCTAAAGGCTTATTACTTTTATTTACCTTTCAATGAATCAGCTTTTGCTTTCATTGATTTTCTCTATTGCTTTTTGTGTTTTCTATTTCATTTGCAATTCATGCTTATATTTATAATCTCCCTCTTTTGGCATACTTTGGGTCTAATTTGCTCTGATTTTTCTAGTTTCTTAAGGTAGAGGCTTATACTATTGATTTGAGACCTTTCTTTTTTTCTATTCTAAGCATTTAATGCAATGCATTTCTCTTTAAGTACCCCTCTAGCTGCATCCTACAGATTTTGATATACTGTATTTTAATTATTTACTTAATTAAAAATATTTTCTAATTCCTCTTCAGATTTTTCTCTTTCACCTATGGGTTTTCTTTTTAATTTCCAAGTATTTGGAGATATTCCTGTTATCTTTCTGTTACTGATTTCTAGCTTAAATCCATTATTATCATGGAATATATATTATTTCAACTCTTTTACATTTTAAGGTTTGTTTTATGACCCAAGACATGGCTTTTGTTGGTGAGTGTTCCATATACACTTGTTATGTGCTTACACATTTAGGGTTGTGTGTCTTCTTGGTGAATTGATCTTTTATCGTTATGTAATGTCTCTCATTATCCCTGGTAATTTTCTTTGCACTTAATCTACTTTGTCTGATATCAGTATAGCCATTCAAACTTTTTTGCTTAGTGTTTACATAGTATATTTTCGTCTATCCTTTTATTTTTAACTTGCCAATATCATTATATCTGAAGTAAGATTTTTGTAAACAGCATACATTTGGGCCATATTTTTTATTATTCATTCTGGCAATCTGTCTTTTAATTCACTCATTTAAACAAGTTATATTTAGTGTGATTATTGATGTTTTTAATTACATTTTGTTTTGCTTTCTTTGTCCCCCTTTTTCCCCCTTTCCTGTCTTCTTGTGTTATTTGAACTCTTTTTTAGGATTCTATCTTATCCATTTTTTTTTTTTTTACTATGTCTCTTTGTAGAGATTTTCAGTGGTTGCTTTATGGATTACAAATACATTTTTAACTTTTCACAATATACTTAATCAATATTTTACCATTTCGAGTGGACCATAGAAACCCTACCACCATTGGAGTCCCTTTACTACCGCCTTTATGTTTCTATTGTTTTATATATTACATCTATATACAATGAAAAACCCACTGGAGAGTTATAATTTTTTCTTTCAACCATCAAAAGTATTTTGAAGAAACCCAAGAGGAAAATAGTCTTTTATATTTACCCAGATGTTTACCATTTCTGTTGTTTGTCTTTCATTATTGATGTTCCAAATTTCCTTCTGATATATAATTTCTCTTGTATCTGAAGAACTTTTCAGCAGTTTTTTAAAGCAGGTCTGCTGGCAGCTAATTCTCTTAGTTTTCCTTCATTTGATACTGTCTTATTTCTCCTTCATTCCTGAAGGATATTTTTCCTACATATGGAAACTTGTGTTGGTAGTTCTTTCTTTCATCACCTAAAAAAAAAAATGTTATTTCCCTTCTTTTTGGCTTCCATGATTTCTGATGAGAAATCTGGAGTCATTCAAATCACTATTCCCTATAACAGCAATGGCAAGTTTTCTTTTCTGTAAAGGGCCAGATAATAAATATTTTTGTCTTTGCGGGCCATGTGACTTGTCACGGCCACTTAACTCTACCATTGTATCACAACAGCAGTTATAGATAATATGCAACAGGATAGTTATAATTATGTTTCAATAAAACTTTCTTTCCTAAAAAGTCAGTAAGCCAGATTTATCCCAAAGACCATAGTTTGCTGACCCTGCCCTATAAGTAATGTGTCATTTTTCTCTGGCCACTTTCAAGATTCCTTTTCTTCATCTTTAGTTTTTAGCAGTTCAATTATAACCTGTCTGATTATGAATTTCTTGGATTTATCCTGCTTGTAGTTCATTCAGCTTCTCTAATCTGTAGGTTTATCTCTTTTGCCACAAGGTTGAGATTTTTCTAGTTCTTATTATGCCAGTCAATTTTGGGTTGTATTCTGTACATTTTGAACATTATGTTATGAGACCCTGGGTCTTGTTTAAATCCTAAGGGGAATTTTGGATGTTTTTGCTTTAGCAGGCAATCAGTCCCCTTGGATTCAGGCTACACATTCCAGTCACGTTTTGTGGATTGTGATTTCAGTATTAGTACCACTTTCAAAGACTTGGTTTCCTAACAGAAGCTGTCCTGTGTGTGCACCGCCTAGTGGCCAGTCTGTGACAGACTACCTTGCAGTTTAGTTCCCAAAGTCTCCGGCATGCTAGTCAGGGTCAGACCCATGTGTACGCAGCCTGAGGGTGAGCCTAGGAGTTCCTGAACAACTGAATGGGAGTCTCTCCCTCCACCATCTCCCTGGGCTTCTCCATTTTAGTCTTGTGGCCAGAAATCTGGGGATTTGATTAGCCTTGCCCTGTGGTGCAGGTCTTGTGACTCCCCACATCAAGGATCTTAGCAGTAGGTCAGGGGAGAAAAAGCAACAGGGTTTTTTTTGCCTCCCCCTTTTGGGACCTCAGATCTTCCTGTTGGTGATGACATCTCCCTGCCCTCGTGGTTCTGGGCACCTGGGAGCCCTTCTGTTGCTGCCTTCACCACCCCATGATTGCTGAGGGCCGAGGTGTAAGAGAACAAGAAAAGAAAAAGAAAATGGGGGCTTTCCTCTACTTTCTCTGAGTACTAGGAGCCCCTCTTTCTTGAGCTACAGCTGGAGAGTCTCCCGGGCCCCCTATCTGCTCACCCTGAGGTGCCCCGTTCCTTGTCTCAGGCTGCCGTGAGTCTAGGCTCAAGGATGTAGGAAAAATGGATAGCTCCTAGGTGCTTCAGGAGCATCCTCCGCAGTCTCTCTGGGGCTATTTCCTCTTCAGCACCCTCACACTGCTGTTCCAGCACCTGCCCGAGTTGTGTGGCTTCACTGTGTGGTCATTCCCTCTTGCCCCAACCCAGAACTATTTCCACTTCTGCTCACTTTCCCGAGGCTGTCCTCTCGGCCCCTTACTGTCTTTTTAGCAGGTTTGCTCTCCTTTGGGCTGCTTCTGATACGGCCTCATGTCTTTGATGGCTTTGTTTGGGTTTTCTACTTCTTTTCTGAGCTCCACCTACTCAGATTTTACTCCCCTTTGATGCCATGCTGGGCCTTTCCTGAGCTTTTGTATGTCTGCTTTGAGTCTTTCTTTTAAAGAGGCATCTGTTTTATTAAATTCTTGAGTTCAAGGTAATAATTGCTGGCAATTTTAAGTGGCTCCATGAGATTGTTCTGGTGAGTGTTTTAAATCCATTTATACTTATTTTGTTCCTCCTCTTTTCTGTATTTTTATACTTAACGTGATTTTGGTCCCTGTCTTGTTATTTCTAGTCTTTCACTGAAGTGTATTTTTTACCCCTGGATCTTTTATTTGAAGGAATTTCCTAAGGGGGATGGTCCGGGCAGTGTTTCTAGCAAGCAGGAATTTCCCTGCATCACAGTCAAGGTCCTTATCACACAGAGTTGTGACTGTTTCCATGAACCTTTACTTCTCCTGGGCCGTCAGAAATCAGCAGCTGCAGGGGATGTTATCAGTTCAGTCTCTGCTACTCTCGCCTCTGATCTTCTCCCATATCCAGGACTCAGGAGCAGCCTATGAATCCTGGTAGTTGTCTGCTGCCCGCCTATAAATCCTGTTCCATTGTTCCAAACACAAACATGTTGGTTTTGCACCTCAGGTCATATGCTCTCTACTGAGATGAACTAAGATCTTCGAGCTTTGTGTGATCTATAATTTTAGACATCCTCTTTAAGCATCTTCCCATAACCCCATTAGACTGTATTGCATTCGGGCAGCCCTTTTTCAGATGCTGTAATAAGAGAATAGAGATATTTCCTAGATATTGAGCCTAGAGTTTACATTTCTCTTGTTCTCTTTAGTGTTTGGGAGTGATTTCCTAGAAGAGAAGGGGGTAATGTCATGTTTATTCTACTACATTACAAGGAGAGTTTGAATAGGCTTATTTTGATACGTTATCAAAATATGTATCAAAATTTGATACATATTATCAAATGCCCTCAAGAATCTTAGGTGTCCTTAAAATTTTCTTCATAAATTTAACCTGATGCATGAGGGGAAAAGTATGAGGGAGAAAAGTATATGTGCAAAGGCAGGAAGACAGGCTAAAGGCGTACATGGCTGTATCCATCTGCCATACTTCGGTCGGCAGTCAGGAAGCAGGATAGAGGGTCACATGAGGGCAGAGAGAGCTAGTGGAGGCACCAAAGGGCCACTGAATTAAAGGATTCCATGTTCTGAATGCATTTTTTGTATCAGGGATATGAACTCCCACTCAGGGCCAAGTAGGCAACCAGCCCCCATATTCCCAAGAGGTGATTATTTGTCAGGATAGGAAGCTGGATGCCTTGGGAGGCATCCATTCCCAGGGCTGGACAACTCGGTCACTGTCAAGTTCTCACACAGCCCCAAAGTCTGCTTTCCAGTTGCTTGTATCCCTTGGTGAGGGTCTATAGTTGGGGGCCCCACAAAACTTGCTCTCCCCAAATACGGCAGCTGTTTCGGTACTTCCACGGGAAGCTTTCCCAACAGCTCCTTGTGTGCCAGTTCCAGAGCAGATGGCAGGCCCTGGTGCTGCATGGACACAACTCTGTCTGGGTCAAAGACTACAGCTCCCAGGGCGAGCCAGGGAAGGGGTTCTGTGGGGCCGGCCGTGCACAGGTGAAGTGTGTGTTTGTGGTGCTGTCCACGGTCCTGACCTCATGTTCAGGGTGCTGTCCTTGGCCCTTGGCCACAATTCCCAGATAGGGCGTTGTTGCTTCCTTTTATCATGGAACCCAGGTGTCTTTAAAGTGTTTCCCCCCAATAATTCTCAATCAAGTGAGTGAATAGGCTATTATGAGAGAGAAAAGGGACAGTGAGAAAGAGAGCTGTGCCCTTAAGTCATCATATAACAAATGGAATTGTGGTTTAGGTTTCACCTTTAGGTAGCTGATCCCATGTGCTATTGACGAATCTTTCACATTTCTGACAGTTACAGATTTCCCCTCTGGGATGTAACTCCCCTGCCCCCAATTCTATATTTATGGGTCTGAGCTTCAGGCATACTCCCTGAAGGCCAAAAGTACTTTGCTGAACATTTAAGATCTGATAGTAACAAACCTCTGACCCCCAAGGAACCCAGCCTCCTTCCAAGTCTCAAAAAGAATCCCCAAGTTTTAATCATCCTGAGACACTGTCTGGCTAAGGGCAGATACAATCTTGAGACATCCACAAGATGTATGATTAGATTCGGAGAAAGAGAGGCCAGGGGTGAGGATGTTGAAGGGGTTTGGGGCGTGCAGGTCAGTGATGGGTGTCAGCAAGCACAGGGAGCAAAACTCCTTCTGCTGGAAAGCAATTGGCAGCTGCTGACTTTCAGAGTAGCCCTTGGACTGAGGTTCATGTTGGATCTGCCCACGCACCTTAGGACTCCACGTTGCCTGAAAGGGGGTCATTCAGGGCTTGGAGCTGCAGGTGCACTGTCTCTGTTGTCATCTCGAGACACTTGTCTGGGTATGAAGCATGGGGTTTGGCCTGGGCCTACATGTGTGGGAGGCAGAATTCAGGTCCGTTTTTCTTTTCTATGAGCTGAAAAGAACATGACATAGAGACCAGGGAGGAGGTGGTTGCCTTCCCCACTTTTTCCCCCCAGTATGACTGGTTCAGCAGCTCTGAGCAGGGCTTGGGAAGCAGCCTGGCCTAACTTTGATCCTATTTTATTGCTTATTAAGTAGGTCGACATTGTCAACTCTCTAAACTTTTCTGAACCTTGACCCAGCTGGGCACATTCTACCCCTTAGGATACTGTATTCATTTCCTAGGGCTGCCATAACAAATACCACAAACGGGGGGCTTAAAACAGCAGAAATTAATTTTGGTACAGTTCTGGAGGCCAGAAGTCCAAATTAGGGTGTCCTCAGGGCCTTGTGCTCTGCAGGCTCTAGGAGGTCATCTCCCTTTCCTCCCCGGGTTCTGGTGGCTGCTGGCCGTCCTTGGTGTTCCTCTCTTGTGGATGCATCACTCTGGTCTCGGCCTCGGTCCCCACAGGGCACTTTACCTGTGCTTCTGTCTTCACATTGTCTCTTCCTGTTTGACTTCACGTGACCTTCTTACAGTGACACCAGTGTCCCAGCCTGATAAGACCTCATCCTAACTGGTCACAGCTGAAAGGGTCCTATTTCCAAATAAGGTCACATCTGAGGTTCTAGGGTGACACTATTCAACCCAGTATAGATAGTTTAAAAATTAAATGAGATAATATATGCCAAGTATTTAGTAAAAAAAGTCTGGCACATAAGTAAGTACTCAATATGTGGTATCTATTATTGCTACTTACGTTATTATTATGTATACCATTTATAGAGCACCTACTGGGTGACTTTATTATTAGTTTTAGTATGAAAAGCAATCCTATCAATTCATTTAGCTGCAGATCTTTATACCCCAGGCATTCTGCTAGGCTGGAGGATGCAGAAAGACATGCCTCTTGTCTCCAGGTTGCTCACAGTGGGGGAGGAGGCAGACACATGAACGCATTGCAGGACCACGGCAGTGAGTAGAGGTCTGCTCCAGGAGAGGTGCGGAGGAAGCTGCTCTCAAGCCCCGTAGCAGAACCGGGAGAAGTCTCAGAGGACGTGGCTCTTGAGAGGACTCGAGGATGAGTAAGGGGGGCCCGCACAACTGAGGCAGCAGCGTGTGTGAAGGAGGGGGATGAGGGAAAGAGCGGTGTTGGTGCAATTGTGGGGCCCAGCCTGGGGCAGATTCTTCTGGCCCAGACACGGGGGTGAGAAAGGGGTAGAGACACAAATGACTGGGACATGGGCCCCATTCCTGGGATCAAATATGCACCCTCCCGTGGGGAGCATGGCCCTTCCCTCACCTCCCCACTCAGGGCCCAGTCAGGGAGAAGGGAGCCCTTGCAGGGAACAGAGGAGGAAGGCCCGGGATTGGGAAGGGATAATGACAGGCCTGCGGGAGTAGAGAGGAGGCCCAGGTGTCTCCCGACAAGGTATTCGGCTGGTGGAAGCTGGCCTCGGAGCAGCCGTTCCCCCTGCTCTCCCAGCCCTCAGCCTGGGGCCTAGAACCTTAGCGCTGCTTAGATTCGCTGTCAGCTGGAGCTGTTGAAAGGATGAACGCTCTCAGATTGATCCGTTTGACCTTAAGGAAGTCAGTTAACCTCTCTGCAGCAACCTGTCCTCATCTGAAAAATGGGGGTGACAGTGGTCCCACTGTGTGGGTTAAACCAATGAGTTCGTATACAGCACTCACAACCATGCCTGGCACGTGGTGGCCCTGTTCGTGACTTTGTTCATGCTGCTTTTTAATAGACTGTCCAATCAAAGGGATTTTCAATGAGCCAGAAACAGCTCTTCATTGGTCGTGTCTCTCGGTTGCGTAGATGCTTTCAAATGCAGGAGCTAGAGGACGCCAAGGGCCTGAAAGCAGTGGGGCTGAAAGGCATCCGTGTGGCAGGCGTTGCATCTGAGCCCATGTCTTGGTCAGTGTCAGGTTAGGGGGGAGCATCTCCTGGGGGGTCAACTGGTGTATCCTGAATGGAGACATTGTGCAACTTAACCAGGAGGCGGAGGGCAGTGAGTTTCACAGCTCTTTTTGGGGATATTTATGAGAGACATTTACATTGGTTAAAGAAGAAGGTAATGTGACCAGAGCTAAGTGTTATTGATTTTCTCTGTCTCTGCCTTTCTTGATCCTTTTAAAGCCTTGGGGAGAGGCAAACGCTTTGCTCATGGAGGCCCTTCCTACCACCAAGGCCCCGCTGGCTAAGGAGGCACATGCCGAGCGTGGTGTGGGAGGAAGCTCTGGAGAAACGGGCAGGTGTGTGGAGCTTGCATGCATGAAAGGAAAGAGGATGGTCTATCGCAAGGCTGACGTCAGAGCCCCGTGCTCCCATGCAGTGCTTGGAGGCCCCTTCCTGGCTCAGAATTTCAGCTGCTCTAAGGACAGGCCGTGTTCCTCACAATAAGGCAGAAATTGCAGTGCAGTGACGCAGGGAGGCACAACGCTGTAGCAAGTGACACATGCGGCTTTCCTGCCTCTCACGTGTTCATTGGGTCAGCAATGGCTTCACTGGGCGATGTGAACTTAGGTGGTGACAGCTTGGCTGGGAGCCTCTGTGTGGTCACTGGCATATCCTGAATGAAACACAACATTGGGCAAACTTAATGGGGGGAGGGAAGTGAGCTTCACAACCATTTTGGGGGGATATTTATGAGAGACATTTACTTTGGTTAAAGAAAAATGTAACAGGACTAGAGCTAAGCGTTATTGATTTTCCTCCTCCATTTTGGTATTAAATGAATCACAGCCAGTACGAACTCTGACTATATTAATGGGGTTTCCTTCAATGACCACTCAGGCGAGAGAGCTACCAAATTGGAATTCCACGGGAGAGGATTATTGGCTGTGACAAATGGCTGGGGAGGAATGCTTTTCCTCAGGTGTTCTGGGGGATTACATAAAATGTTATAAAAAAAAGAGACAACCGACTTCCGGGAATATGGTGACGTGAACGGACCAGCAGAAAAATTCCTCCCAACATTATATTTATTCATGAAAATACAGCAAATACAACTATCCCTAAAAGAGAGACCAGAATACACAGGAAAGTGCACAGCGTACAGCTACACCTGTGAGAACTTGGCAGCCGGTGAGGTGGACGGGATACGGAGCAGTGACCCGGTGGGACCGAGTGCTCCCCCCCCCCCCCAGAGCTCTGGCGGCCAGACACTCTGGACAGAGGACTCGGCACCCGGCAAGGCGGGACGGAAACGCGATCCAGCAAGACCAGAGCGCCCCTCCACCCCAGCACTCCGGCGGGAGTCCCGGCAAGGCGGGTAAGGTACGGAGCCGCGACCCGGCGGACCGAGCGCTCCTCTCCACCAGCGCTCCAGCGGGAGGAGAGGATTCAGAGCCGGGAGGGAGTGGAAGTCTGCGCCAGGAGCGCCGACACACAGCCTGCGGTGTAGCGGAGATAGGAGAGACAGAGGGCACAGGGTCCCAGCCTGGAACGTGCAAGTTGCCCGCGGCAGGCTCCGGGAAGGAAAAAGAAAGGAGAAAAAAGGGAAGAAAAGCGCATGCTCTACCTCAGCAGTCTTAAAGAGACAGGAGCTCAGTAGAGGGGCCAGATAGCCCCGCAAACTGAGCCCAGCACACTGGGAGTCCTGGGGAGCTTTGGACTCCTTGGCTGGCGACTAGGAAAGGGTGCCTGCCATTGAGACCTCCACGGAGATCAACAGCTTACCATTCGTTCCCAACCCAGCCAGAACTATAGAGTGGCACTGGAATAGTGGAGAAACAGCGCGGAACCCACTCTCAGTGGCTTTTTTTGTTTGTTTGTTTGTTATTGTTTTTTCTCCCCTTTCTTTTCCTTTTTTCTTTCCCTCTTTTTCAACAGCCTCCCATTCATTCTCACCCGGCCACAGCTTTAAAGGGCCGTGTGGAGCGACGTGGCCACAGCTCTGGAATAGTGGAGCAATAGCGCCACCTACAGTATTCACACAGAAACCACCCCCGGTGGGCATTTTGGTGTTTTTTGTTGTTGTTGTTGTTGGTTTTTTGTTGTTGTTGTTGTTGCTGTTTTCTTTTACGTGTTGCTGCTTTTTCTTTTTCTTTATTTTCTTTTCCTTTCTCTCTCTCTCCTTTTACTTTTTTATTATTAGTAGAAATTTCTTTTTTTTTTCTTTTCTCTCCTTTCTTATCTCTCCTTGCTACCAACAACCAATTCTATAGTCATGAGAAGACAGAAGAATATGATACAGACAAAGCTTCAGACAAACACCACCCCAGAGAAAGAAGCTGAAGGAATGGACATGCACAGTCTTCCAGAAAAAGAATTCAGAATAAAAGTCATAGCCATGCTGACGGATCTACAGAAAAATGTGCAAGAGCTGAGGGAGGAAGTGAGGGAAGTGAGGAAAGACAATGCAGAAATGAGACAAGCCATCGACGGGCTCAACGGCAGATTGAATCAGGTTCAAGACACGATCAAGGAATTACAAGACAGGGACCAGGAATACAAAGAAGCTGAGGCAGAGAGAGATAAAAGGATCTCTAAGAATGAAAGAATATTAAGAGAACTGTGTGACCAATCGAAACGGAGCAATATTCGCATTATAGGAGTACCAGAGGAAGAAGAGAGAGAAAAAGGGATAGAAAGTGTCTTTGAAGAACTAATTGCTGAAAACTTCCCCACGCTGGGGAAGGAAATAGTCTCACAGTCCACGGAAGCCCACAGATCTCCCAACACAAGGGACCCAAAGAAGACAACACCAAGACACATAATAATCAAGATGGCAAAGATAAAAGATAAGGACAGAGTATTAAAGGCAGCTAGAGAGAGAAAAAAGATCACCTACAAAGGAAAACCCATCAGACTGACATCAGACTTCTCAACAGAAACCTTACAGGCCAGAAGAGAATGGCATGATATATTTAACGTAATGAAACAGAAGGACCTCGATCAAGAATATTGTATCCAGCACGATTATCATTTAAATATGATGGAGGGATTAAACAATTTCAAGACAAAAGAAAGTTGAGAGAGTTTGCCTCCCATAAACCACCACTACAGGATATCTTAAACGGACTGCTCTAGAGGGAAACACCCCTAAGGCTAAAAAGATGTCACCAGGGAAAATAAAAGCATAGCAAAGAAAGCAGAGCATCCAAATACCAACTAAAGGCAAAGAATAAAACACCTAATATATAAAGAAAGGAGGAGGAAGAATAGGAAGGGAGAGATAAAGAAATATCAGATGGTGTTCACAATAACTTAACAAGAAAGTTAAGTTAGATTCTCAGATAGTAAAGAAGCAACCCTTGAACCTTTGGTAACCACGAATCTAAAGCCAGCAATGGCAATAAGTACATATCTATCAATAATCACCCTAAATGTAAATGGACTGAATGCACCAATCAAAAGACACAGAGTAACAGAGTGGATAAAAAAGCAAGACCCATCTATATGCTGCTTACAAGAGACTCACCTCAAACCCAAAGATATACACAGACTAAAAGTGAAGGGATGGAAAAAAATATTTCAAGCAAACAACAAAGAGAAAAAAGCAGGTGTTGCAGTACTTGTATCAGATAAAATAGATTTCAAAACGAAGAAAGTAGCAAGAGATAAAGAAGGACATTACATAATGATAAAGGGGTCAGTCCAACAAGAAGATATAACCATTATAAATATATATGCACCCAACACAGGAGCATCAGCATATGTGAAACAAATACTAACAGAAGTGAAGGAGGAAATAGACAGCAATGCAATTATTCTAGGAGACTTTAACACGCCACTCACTCCAAAGGACAGATCAACCAGGCAGAGGATAAGTAAAGACACAGAGGCACTGAACAACACACTAGAACAGATGGACCTAACAGATATCTACAGAACTCTGCACCCAAAAGCAGCAGGATACACATTCTTCTCAAGTGCACATGGAACATTTTCCGGAATAGACCACATTCTAGGCCACAAAAAGAACCTCAGTAAATTCAAAAATATTGAAATCCTACCAACCAACTTCTCAGATCACAAAGGTATAAAACTAGAAATAAATTTCAGAAAGAAATCAAAAAGGCTCACAAATACATGGAGACTTAACAACATTCTCCTAATGAATCAATGGGTTAACGACCAAATCAAAACAGAAATCAAAGAATATATGGAGACTAATGACAACAACAACACAAAGCCACAACTTCTGTGGGACGCAGTGAAGGCAGTCTTAAGAGGAAAGTACATTGCAATCCAGGCCCATTTAAAGAAGGAAGAACATTCCCAAATGAACAGTCTAAGGACACAATTATTGAAATTGGAAAAAGAAGAACAAATGAGGCCCAAAGTTACCAGAAGGAGAGACATAATAAAGATCAGAGAAGAAATAAATAAAATTGAGAAGAATAAAACAATAGAAAAAATCAATGAAACCAAAAGCTGGTTCTTTGAAAAAATAAACAAAATAGATAAACCCCTAGCCAGACTCATTAAGAGAAAAAGAGAA